>JANVCC010000017.1:31432394-31778405 GCA_025345505.1 Todiramphus chloris collaris
ACAAGGGAAGGGAAAATACAAGAAAAGGAGGCAAGACAAATGTGAGCCAAAACATGAGGCAAGAACAGCAGGAAAAGGTAACACAAAAGGAGGTTGAGGTTCTGCTACAGTTAAATGCAGGACCTTAAATGAAAGGGGGAAGCCTATTTCACTGCAGACTGGTGTAAAAGCAGAGCAGAGCTCTTGTTTGGGATTTGGTATTTCACTTGAGAGCACTGGTGAGGCAGGGCAGGAGGTGCTCTCTCCATGCACTGAACAGCAAGTGCATCACAGCTGGCAGGCATGATACCAGGTACCACTGCAGGGCAATGCTCACCATCTCTTTTTGCCCCAGTCACATGTGAGCCTGCCAGTGTTTCTGAACTAGCAGCCAATAACGCAAAGGGCAAAATCAATTTGACCATCACCTGAAACTCCTGTTTTTCAATTTTGAAGCTACAAGCTCAGTTCTTACTGATGACCTACATTTCCCCAATAAAGCCAGATTATTACCAGCACTCACGTGACAGCTATTTCAGATGTAATCTTGCCTTATGTTGAGTGTCATTATATTTGCATTATGGCAAGTTTGAAACCCTTCTGTTGTCCCTTTTCCACATCTCTGAAGGAAAAAATACCAGAAAATTCTTTCAGTATTTTCTGACAAAAACACTTACTGTCAACAATGCTACAGTTTTTCAAGGATCTGCACAGCTAAATTCACCTACAGTTTATTCCAACAGCCACCCACTAGTCCTCAGCTTGCATTGGCCACTTTCACTAGCTGGAAAAAAACTTCTAAGACTGATGGGGGAAGTTGCCTTCCAATACCCACCAACTGGGGAGGATTTAATCTCCTGCTTTTCTTCTGATCATTTGGATAGTCTTAAAAGAACAAATAAAAACATGACACCACCACTCATGCCTGACATACTCACCAGTCCAGGGAGGAGTCATCTCTAATTCCTCTTCTGACAGTCCCACACATAAAGGCCAGTTGAAAATCTCAGCTGTTAGAGAAAAGCATCGTTTCTTTTCCATCCAAGAGAATAATCCTGCCTGACCAAGAAATCCTTCCAGAAACAAGTATGTTCTGCATTACAAAAGGAAGGACAGAAGAAAGGGAATGGTCACCTATGAAAGAGAGGTGCTGGCAAGCTGGAGATGCCCAAAGGTAAAGGAAGTTTGAATGACCCCAGGAAATAATTAAAAGGAAAGAGAAGCTCACACCTGGTGGAAAAAAGCATGAAAGAAGAGGTTGTCAAATGCAAAGAATATCCACATCTATAGCCATGATTAATTATGAGAGTAATGGGTTATTTGCCCATCTAGAATGCAGAACAAGTGAAGTGTTGTGTAGAAATGTTATTAATCTTTCTTGATGGGTACATTATTTCCACTGAATTCTACCTGACATTTCAAGTTGCTTTCAATATATTTTATTGTATATTTTTTCACATTTTCAGTGCTCTATTGCCAAAGATTCCGAATCATCAAAATTAATCAGCAGCCTGGAACAAAGCCAGATATAACAAATAAGGAACCAGGCGCTTTTGATATTCTCCTGATCCTAGATAGATGTATAACTCACATTTATTGGTATGGGAAGATCTGGAGCTGCTCAGAGGAGAGGAAAAAAAAAAAAAAAGAAAGAAAGAAAAAGAAAAAAATAACACCCATGTTCATTGTTGCAAGAATCTGACAGGTGCTGTTGATGAACAAATAGCTACTACTTCTGCTTTGAAGCACTTGTTTGACTCATTGTTTGGAGATCAGCACATAGAGGGGATTGCCCAGGACACACTCCTCTCATGCTGGGTAAATCACCAGGTACTGCATGAGATGCAATGGTGTTACACCAGTGTAACGGAGGGAGGTCTCCGAGGATGACTGAAAACATCTGGGCTCCATACATAAAACCTGCCCTGAAGGCCGGATTGCAAATTCAAAGCTAGTCCTTTAAGGGACAAAGACTAAGAAATATATTTGCTTAATTGTCCCTGAAGGACAGCCTGATGTGATGGAGAAAAGATTCCATGTAATAAAAGTAAATGAGAATCCGTACCCCTGCTGCCTGTCGTAGGGTGCTGTTACTTAGCACACTGGATACCAGCTGTGTAGAGGATTCCCTGTTAAATGACAACGCCTGTGCTAACTCCTCATCAGTGCCAATAGGCACAACAACAGGAAGCTAGCATTGATGGGAAAGAGAGAAGACCTGAAGGAGAGGCACAGCAGTTCCTACAAACCATGAGACAGCCAGGCGAGAAGCCTCAGTAGAAGGAGAAGTAACTTTTTTGGAAAGTTGATATGCTTTCGTCCTCCTTCCCACTCCCCTTTTCTCCCAACAAGTGAACACTTCTTGAGAACTTTGTGGTGGCAGTAGGTGAGCTAGCCTGTAGTTTGAGCCAAGCTCTCCTCCCTGTGCAGGCACCAGTGGGACTTCTTGTCTGCATACCTCTGCATCAAACCAAAATTAAAAATTCCATTAAGAGAGGAAATCTCCTGCCTGCTGATATCCCCAAGCTCAGAGAAATGCTGCAACATGAAGTACTGTGACAGGAATTTCACGCTAAACCCCAGCACCAAGAGGACACTATCATTTTCTGATGCTATTTTGAAGGGATGCAAAGATGTCAGAATTGAGGGGACTTAAAGGACCAAAGCTTTTTGACAAATAAATAAAACATGAAAGTAGTTCCCTTTGCAGAGAGAGCAGTGGATAAGAAGGATAAGGGAAGGGATAGAATCAGCAACACCATTTTTGTAATGGATTTTGAATGTTTAAAAACTTGCCTCTGAAGGCAGCTTCGTAATTAGCAGCAGCTTACATTTACAAGGGTGTTTTTGCACAGCTCCATTACACGGGCTAATTGATGGACTTTCCTCTTTGCCAGTGCTGAAATCAGGAATGGGCTTCCTTGCTGACATAAGCCCTGGCTACTCTCGAAGAGCCATCTTCATTCATTCACACACACACACACACACACACACACACACAGACAATCTCCTTATATATATACTTACACAGTAAGCATGTTTGCAAACACTGCAAATATTTGACATCTTAGAAAAGCTCTGATAGAGTCTTTTGTTTTCTCAGAGTATTTAGCATAAACGTACAAACTATAAAGCACAACTGAATAAAAATGTTTGCTCCAAAAATAATTGCAACTGTGGCACAATAAAGTTGCTCTGAGAGATGCACTTTCTTCCCATATAATCCTAGGCTATTATCTATGCTACCTGTTACAGGGTTGGACAAATTAAAAGATTATGAGATCTTGATATCTATTCTGTATTTACCACTATGGGCCCATTTAAATAAGGCACTTCTGCAAGCAATTGCTCCCGAAACCAAAATTGAAAAGCAAGCATCCTGTCATTTCTTAGCTGCGAGCTCCAGTGTGCTGCTGCATACTGCGTTCCTCATCTTGAAAACTTTTCCCACTGACTTCTGAGAAAGAACAGACAATGGGCTGCTGCTTTTTGTTCCAAAACAGAAGCCAGGAGGAGCCAATACAATTATTTTTGGCTTCTGCACACAGGGTACATTGTCAGATAAGAACATAGTTGTTTGTGTTCTTTAGAGAAATCTTTAAAATCATTTTCTATCAAAATGCATGATCTTTATCACTAACTAATGCAAGCCAAATGCTTAAAATACAGGAAGAAGCCTTGGGTTTACCTTTTTTTCCCACTGGGAATAATATTTTCAGCACTATGAGTGAGAATACAAGCCAAAACATTCCTCTGGTACCAGCATCCATTAAGACTACTAACCATCTCCGCTCCAGCTTCATCAGGGCTGAGTTGAGACCTTTCTGTTGATTTGAATGGACGTTGGATCAGCCTTTATACTGATGCAATTCAGGAAAGTACTTAAGCACCCGCACTTAACTTCAAGCCCTAGGCTAAACTCCACCAAGGCTGCTCCAGAGCTGATCTGATCAGGAAGTCCAAGAGAAACTGTAAGTAAAAGCATTAATGGAATTAGGAAGACAAAGGAGCATGATTTCTTTTGTGATGGCTGCTACAAAAATCCTTCTCCTCCTCTAGAGTTGTCTCTCCCTCCCTGTGTCCCATTGAGCAAGAACCGTTGCTTCATCCTTCCTTCCTGCCAGGCTGTGGCTTTCCATGGTGAGCTGCTGAAGGAATTGTTTGTTATTTGGGTTTTTTTTTTATTTTTCATAAGTAAAAAACAGTGTATTGTGCATTATAATATTGCTAAATCTGCCTTTTAGCAAATTAGTCAATAGAGCCTCTATAGGAGATTGTGAAGGCAGACTTGTACACTGTGTCAGCCCTGAAGAAAACAACACTCGTGCATAAATACTTATGCAGATATTGACTCTCCAGCACTTTTCCTGGATGAAAAGTATCCTCTGCCCTCCCCTGCCTTCAGCACTGGGTCCCTTAATTAGGCAGGAAGGCTGGTTCCCCACACGAGTGAACACTGACCTGTCAAAGCAGATGTGTGCAACATTTCCCACTGTGCAGCATTTACAACATGTGCTTATTCTTGTATTCTCAGTGGGCTTGCCAGTGCAGTCCCACTGCACAGCTTGCACGGCTGCAAGCTGCTGAGAAGCTCCCTCAAAAGTCAGATGACAGCTTCCCCAGCTAAAGCAATATTTTTGGAAGGGCGGGCACTTTATGTGGTGCAATCCAAACATTTTTCTGTTACGCATGTGGGATGAGCTATAAGGTGAGAGAGGCCAAAGAAACAGCTGAGCAGGCAGGGTTAGACTTCTCCTTCATCCTTCACCTTCAACATGTACATTTCTATGTCCAGACATCATTTTAATGCACCTTGAGGACAGACAGGCCCATGACCAGAGATACTGCAGGGGGAACATTTGATCAAATATTTGCTCACACAGTGATTTCAACAGAGGATCCAGTTGTCTCAGAGGGAGACGGCCTTTGCTGAAATACATTTTTCTAGCAATTTATTTTGACAAAACCCCTTCCTTCAAACAATGCAGTCACACAGAACTGCAAGTTTTCCTTAGAAAGAAAAACCTCCCTTTGAAATAGACTGCTGTAAATTATGAAGCTTAGGCTTTAGTAACCCACTTCAATAAGGGTAAAACTGTTAAATCCATCATTTTCAGCCTTCATGCAAGTTTCCGGTTGTCTGAGAACTGGCATCAGCAATGACTTCCTCTTTGCACCAACTATGGTGAACTAAAAGTGCTGTCAGCTTGACTTTGCATTTCTTATTGATTCTTTAGGGCCTCCAGCAATCTGATCCAGCTTTGAAGCTGGCCCTACTTGGAGCCAGAGGTTGGATTGGGCCAACCTAAATTATTCTGTGACTGTAAGATTCATATGGAGAGGAACTGCTGTGGTCACAAGAAAACTACTGAGTCAGGATTGCTCCCTCAGCAGCTGATGAGAGGACTGCCTAACTTCAGACTACTTGAAAATTAAAGGGCATGGAATGGGACAGCATAGAATCTACAATTTCCAAAATTCCAATTATACACACAAAACCCATCACAGTGCCAGAATACTGTATTCTCTCAGCTTTGCTGTGTAGGAAGTACTAGTGCACCTGCACTGTGTGGTGTGTCATGACCCTCTCTCCTGAAAGTCAATAGGAAATGTGCACATCTTCATCTCCCATTCAAGCTCGGCAGGATGACTCGCGCTCCACTACAAGCACACGCTTGAATACTTCCCTGAGTAAAACTCCAGGCACTGCCCCATTCTATCTATAGCTAAAAGCCATCGTCCCACAAGCATTCATTCTTTGATACATGATATGGAAAGGTTCAAAAGCATGTAAAAAGGTTACCGTTTTCTATTAAACTCTGTAATGCTTTTCTATAAGGCTAGTAAATTCAGTTTATTGAGCAGCGTGACTGCCTGAACATTTTTGGTATGCTATAATGCATAAGAGATATTGTATTATCCAGTACATTTCAATCTTTGAAAAGTTTTTAAAGACTGAAACAACTGCAATTTAATTTTAGGAATGTATTAGCACATATACTATAGAGGAAATACATTCATATTCAGCCAGCATTATAATAATTTCTGTTATCACAATGAAATCTACTCTACGGGCATTAAAAATATACACGAAGATGGACTGTATTCACCACAATTATGTTACTGTTAAGCATTTAAAAAGCCTGAGCCCATTACGATTTGATGGCAGTTAACAAGAGAAGAAATTTTGTGATTAAAATCCTAAACATTAGAAGAAAAAAGTCTAGAATGACGGTATTTTCAGAGAAACACCAGATTCAGAGCTCTAAACTAGGATTTTAAATAATTTAAAATGTTGTGATGAATTAACAATGCATGCCTGAGTAGACTTTGCAATGTTCAGTGGAAGGAACAGCACAGGAATGTTGAGTTACACCAAGACTTCATGTATGACGAGGTTGTTCTCTAGGTGTTAGAACCAACATTTAAGAGTTCTGATGTGGTGTGTGAACACACGCACAATCGGTCTGCAAAGAAAATGCTGATAATTTATGAGAGGAAAGTATTACGCAGCCTAAGGTTGAGACTGAAAATTATGCAGTAAGCTTTTGTACAGGGAGAGTGAATTAGGCTGCCTGCTGTAAGACTAACAATGCTCAGACCAACTGCCATAAAGTCAGAATTTGCAACAGCAAATCTGGCAGCATGTTCAAGAAGCTATACTAGTATGCAAGAATGGATATCAGAGTCTGTCGTGGTAATGATACTACAGATTGGTCTTTCCTTGTATGTAGGCTACATATAGTAGAGGAAAGTATGAATGTATCTTCAAAATTGAAAACTTCAGCCATTTCTGGTTATATTGTTATAGGTTTTGTTTGCAATGACATGCTAAATAGAAGGATTAAAGAAAAATATATAAAACCACCAGCAACAGAAAGAACGGTAATATTTGTGCGACATGTCAGCACACAGCACTACATCCTCTGGTACTAAGGGAAGTCCCTGACAGATAAAGTTGGACACTCCAAAATGATTTTTGTTGAACCTAGGAGAGCTGCAGGTTTAAAACATTCAGGTTTCTAGCAACGCTGAGCAAACCGCTGGGTATCCAACCACAGCAAGACAAAAGAAGAAAGGGTAATTGAGCAGTTTGGTTCCAGCTTCAGAAGCAATCTCTTTGTTGTTGCATCCACCCACAGCTGGCAGAGCTAACACCAGCTGTGGAAGACTCAGCTTTGCAGCCATGGCATAAGTGGCATTTCAGGAGCATTTTGTCTGAGGGCTCACAGAGTAGCATTATGCCTCTAGACATAAACTAATCTCTTAAGTAAGAGTAGTATTCATGTGAACCAATCAGACAAAAATTCTGCTGGAAAAAAAAAAAATTTGGTGTAAGGATGCCTAACTCTACATGCTCACTATGATCACGGAAAAACAAAGTCCTGGGGTGATTTGGAGCAGGAACCCAGCACAAGTGATCAGTCACCCCTGAAAGAGTTAAAATACTTCCCTGGCATAGAATAGACCCTCTCCCTAAAATTATCCTTTGTCAGGCTCCAAAGTGTATTTTACATGGTACCAATCCAAACATGGGATGGACAGTCCCTTGGGCCATGTGAAGTATTTTAACTTCAGCTGTTCATGGACAGTGTTTATTCCCCCCACTTCTCTCTAGTGCTAAAAGAACCTGCTGGGGAATGAAGGTTGCTCCAAATGCACATGGATGAAAATTACATAGAATATTAGCATGAGTTCATCTAAAGGAAAGTCTTCAAAGAATCTCCTCTGAGGGCTCAGGTAACCCTCATCACAGTTATTAGGAATTTCTTGCACACCAGTGTTAGACATCATAGAATCAGAATTGTCAGGGTTGGAAGGGACCTTAAAGATCATTTAGTTACAACCTCCCTGCCATGGGCAGAGACACCTCCCACTAGATCAGGTTGCTCAGAGCCACATCCAGCTTGGTCGTAAAAACTTCCAGGGATGGGGCTTCCACCACCTCCCTGGGTAACCTGTTCCAGTGTCTCACCACAGTAAAGAACTTCTTCCTAATGTCTAATCTGAATCTACCACCTCCAGTTTTGATCCATTCCCTCTAGTCCTACTGCTACCCAACATCCTAAAAAGTCCCTCACCTGCTTTCTTGTAGGCTCTCTTAAGATACTGGAAGGCCACAATAAGGTCTCCTCAGAGCCTTCTCTTTTCCAGACTGAACAATCCCAACTGTCTCAGTCTGTCCTCATAGAAGAGGTGCTCCAGCCCTCTGATCATCCTCGTGGTTCTTCTTTGGACATGTTCCAGCACGTCCATATATTTCCTGTAACAAGGGCTCCAGAACTGGACACAGTACTCCAGGTGAGGTCTCATGAGAGTGGAGTAGAGGGGTAGAATCACCTCCCTCAACCTGCTTCTCTTGATGCAGCCCAGGACACAATTGGCTTCCTGGGCTGCACTCACACATTATTGGCTCATGATGAGCTTGTCTTCCACCAGTACCCCCAAGTCCTTTTCATCAGGGCTGCTCTCAAGCCAGTTACTGCCCAGCCTATATTGGTGCTTGGGATTGCCCTGACCCAGATGGAAGACCTTGCACTTGGTCTTGTTGAACCTTGTGAGGTTGGCATGGGCCCACCTCTCCAGCCTATCAAGGTCCCTCTGGATGGCATCCCTTCCCTCCAGCATGCCAGCCGCCCCACACAGCTTGGTGCCATTGTCAAACTTGCTGAGGGTGCACTCAGTGCCACTGTCCATGTCCTCGATGAAGATGTTAAACAAGACTGGTCCCAGTACTGATCATTGAGGGACTCCACTTGTCCCTGGCCTCTACTTGGACATGGACCTATTGACTGCGACTTTTTGAGTGCAGCTGTCAAGCCAGTTCTTTATCCACCAAATTGTCCATCCATCGAATCCATATTTTACCAGCTTGGAGATGAGGATGTCATGCAGGATAAGCAGTCCAGAGCAGTAGAAATATTGCTTTTTCCCTGTGTTTCATTTTCTGTGTATTTTGATTTTATTTTTTGTATGCAGGGAGATTATAGACAATATGAATAATGTCAGAGCAGAGGTGATTCATTTTTATGATACTTTTTCAGCAATGACATGTGAGATATGAGCAATACTGTGTCAGTTGCTTTGGCTCACATTTGCATCCAATCGTCAATGAGTAAAATGAAATCTCACAGCTGCCGACATTCAATTTCTGAGGCTCTCAGGATTTTCATCACACATCCACAACAGACAGAAAGTAACTCCCAGATGACTCTTGCTTTAAAGTTACAATATTATATCTATTTTTAAGGACACAAAACAGAACTAGGACTACTTCCAATAAGTCATTGATACTGCATGCTATATGCCATTATACAATTATATTGAATGCACTTGATAAAAAGTTTGTATTTGTGCCAAAAATGCCAGGTAAACAAATTTATTTGCTGTGTATGAGTCTAAATTGATTGCAGTTAACATGGCAGTCTTTCCTCTGAAAGGATCTCGGGATGGAGTGCCAAGTTATACTGGCAGATACATATTAGAGGCCTTCTAATACTCACGCTCCAAAGCATAGCAGATCAGCTGTCAGGAAGAAGTTTCCTGCATATATGTGATTTAAGGGTTCTCATTCAGCAGGTCTCAGGTAACCATTTCAGCTGATAGATTATCTTCAGGTAAAGAAAGCTTTCAAAATACTGATGGATCTAGCCTTTCAGCCTTCAGCAATTCTGCCCTCTCTTTCTCAACCCACTATATGTACTTCAAAGCTTCTCAAACAGCTCACATAGAGAAGGTTGGGCAAAAGGTACCTGATCCAGACTTAGGTGATGTCAAAAAGATTTGTAATGATTTAAATGCAGTTGGACTCAGAACCATGGAGGTATTGTCTAGTCTGTATCTGCATTAACAAATTAACTGAGAAGCAGATCCATAAAGAGAAACTTGGTGCTAGCACTTCATAACTTTCACTGGTGAAGGGTTTAGTGCAAACTATTTGCAGTGTGGTCCTATGGTCTGCAATGTTGCAGGAGCAACACTTCTGGTTTTTATTCACCTGAAAGGTGCCTGCTTTGTGCAATCCAAGACCACTCCACTAGGCAGATCAAAGCATGGCAAGCGAAGACAGACAGCTTCACTTCAGCAGTCAACTTCTCATCAAGCCTAAAATGTTTGGTGAGGCATGTCCATACTTGCCAGTATGTTATTACATACTGTTATCATATTTATCAGTATGTTATTATGTTTCTTGACATTTTGTTAAGCGTGGAGGCACTAGCTGCAGTCCCAAAGTCTTGAATGATCATGTTTAGTCATGACACTGTGAAGTATCTATGACATTGTCATTATTTGGCTTTTTAAATAGTAGGCTTTTTGAGATTAAACATTCTGAATTCTGTTGAGATAGGTAGAGTCAAAAGTCTACCTAATACAGACTTTTACCTGTGTAGCAGCCAACAGCAGGAGTTTCTGAAACATCCTTTAAATTACCATACCCAAAAGTACATAGCAGTGATTTATCTCAGTTAGACCTTTGTGTTCAGATGACAGCACCTACATGGTTCAAGCCTCTTCCCATAGCCTCCTTCACAGTAGAAAACTAAACAATCAATTAATGAAGAATAGCTTTGTTGTCAGAAATAACAGGTGCAAACCTTCTGAAGTCTGAGAAGACTAGTAGTCTTGAGGACAGTCTTTTTGGCCACTATGGCATGAAAACTGTGAATTGCTGAGCAGTGTGATCGGAAGGCCACCTCCCACAGATACTGCCATTGGTACAACTCTGAACACAAGAGAAAGCTATTACTATTCCTTCCTGGCACTAAGAAGATGATGTTAATCCCCTATATAACATGCTTTCTGTTATCAGCACTCAAGGTAAAACAGCACATAGCCGTCTGCCATGCCACCAGTTACATATATATATATATATAAAATAAGATTTTTTTTGTCAATCTCAACTCCTAAAAAGAAAATAAAGGAGAGACTACACTCTTCTCAAAATTTAACTTATCAAATAACATGAAAAATTATCCCCATCAGCAACATATCTTCAAAGGATTTTAAAGTTTTTACAAGCATGTCTCCCAGGGGATTTTGTTAGAGCCTCATTGACAACATCCCAAGTTTCTAAACCTCTGAGTCTACACAACTGAGCTCCAAACTCTAAGCCTACTCACAGAGAGCCTGCCAACATACCTAGTGAGTGTTTATGTCTGTTGCATTAATTCATACCAACTGGGTTCATGCTATGCCAGTCAGGTATCAATTCTCAGGTGGGAGAAGAAATACCCAAAATAGTGGTAGCTTCCTAAATTACATCCCTGCCATAAGTCATTGCACAAATATTCTCAGTTTATTTCTGTCAAACAATGTAGGTCAAGCCACCTTCACTGAGATACCTTTCAACATATGCTTGAGTAGCAGAGAGAAGGGAAGCCAAAAAAAAAACCTTCTTCACCTCTGCATTGCAAGGGTGTTCCCAGAGGCACTTCCAGAGAGGCAGAACTTTGGAAAGCTACTGTCTCTCATCTGTTAGATACTTCTTGCCAAGGGAAAAATGTAGTGACTGACTGTAGGTGAGCACCTCCACTCCCTAAGTCTCCAGTGCAGAGCTTTGGTCTACTGCTTCACATCTGCTTGATTTGAAAATGCTTGCTCAGGTGTAGGACTTGCACTCTGGCCTCTCATAATTATTCTGGTTTACTTGCCAGCTGTTTCACACTCTGGATGCAGCACAGTAATGTGTATGTGCCTGCACAGCATGGCAAGGTTCTTTTCCTGTCTTGAGGTCCCATTGAAGTGACTGCACTGACCTCCTTTTAGCTACTGTCAAGGACACATTTGCAGGTCATGTATAGCAAGTTTCTTTGTGAGCCTAAAAATCAGGAGCAGTCTAATAAATCTCTCTGCCATCAAAACAAACAGTTATGGAGGGAGAAAAAGTGCACAGTTCACTTCCTACCGGATGCAGTTCCTTCTCTGCAGCACTGTCACTTCTTTGTCCACGCAGGTTTCAGGGCCATTTATCTTCACCTTACTCTCTTCACAGGGATCTTGTCTTTTGTGCAAAGCCCTCCCAAAGAGTCTCCACTCCATCCTGTCAGAGCAATATTCCGTGGAAGTTATCTTTGCCTTTTATTTCACAGAAAATGTACAACGCAACTTTGTTTTACTGGAGAGACACTGATACAGATACTATCAGCCAGAAATTCTACCTTAAAAAGCTCGACTACTTCTAGGTACAAGTCTGTCCCCTGCTAATATGTTAGGTTTTACAATCACGTTCTACTTTTTTTTCCCCCCCCCCCCCCTCTGTTTTGCAATAAATTATCTTCCCCAATGCTGAGCTAAAGGTCTGCACAAACATTGAGGGAAACTGCCTTTACATCAATTGTTGCCAAACAAAGGACAAACAATACTTGCATCTCCTCTAAGGTATCACAAGACACAAGAACAGGCAAATAAAATTGCAGCTTCAAGTGTGAGGTTGTATGCTAACCCTACCTCTTCCATCCCTGCCGTGAAGGTGCCCTTCATCTGGAATATCAGGGGCTGTTGACAGACCACTGAGTTCTATTTCACCTTCACCTGCCAGGCCTTGGGGTTCACCCTGTGCCGTCAGTTCAGGACATTGGATGCATTTCTCACAAAATATGATCTAGGCCTAATACATTCACAGGGACCTTGACCATGTAAAATAACTACAGAAAACTCTGCTAGGTCTGGGGTTCAGTGTTGTTACATTAAACCCTGGCTTTCCATCTGTACTCAAATAAACCATCCTCAAGATGAAAGTAAAAGGGGTTTGGGTTTTGCTTTTCTTTTCTCCTCCGTGTTTTAACCATTCTCACAACCTTGCCCTTTGCCTCTCTGAATAGAAATAAGAGCTCATCGGATAATAATTGTCATAAATGTGAGCTGATGGCATTATGAAACTATTGTAAATGTTAGGAAATATTTGGACTTTGTCACTGTGAGCACTGCATCGTGTCAAAGGTGACATCTGCTTTGGAGGGGGTCTAGCTTAAGGTGCTAATTGGCATTTATTGAGTAGTATTTGTGACTCCAATCTATAGTGTCTGATCTCTGACTCATGTTTCAGGCAACTTTGCCATGACAGTTAAAATATATAAATACTCTCTCACCATTAACATATCTCAGATGCCCTTGTATCATGCAGTTATCCTTTTCATCACTTTGGACCAAGTCTTTGGAAGCATTTATCTTCTTATCAAAGACTTTTTATGTGCTCATGTAAACTAAGGATTTAGACAGGAAGAAAACTAACAGGAATGATTTGTAATGGAAAGTTCATGTACTTCCTAAAGGCTTAAATTTTTAGAACCTAGTATTTTGGAAAGGATAGAGGTTCAGAAAAAGCCTGCTACAATGTGAAAACAAAACAAACAAAAAAAAAATAACAAACACAGACACACAAAAGAACAAAACCCCAAAAAAACCACAAAAGACCTAACCATCAAAGTTGGTTGTTATAAAAAAATACTTTGATAATAAATCTTGAGTGTCTACATGCTTGTCTTCACAGAATTACTGAATTACAGAATCACAGAATTACTGAGGCTAGAAAAGACCTGTGAGATCATCAAGTCCAGCCTATGTTAATTCATGTTCATTCATGTGCATCAAAGTATTCTAACAGAACTCAAATGATATACTCAACCCATATTTTAGTAGTGTTTAGACCAAGCAAGGGAACAATCATGTACTTGATTTTAGGTCTCTGTGCAGTATGCAGCTTTGTCACTAATTCATTGACATTTTTTTCATCTGGGACCCACAGTAAACATTGTATTCTGTCTGCCTCAAAACAAAATCCTTTTTTTATTCACTTCAGTCAAATTCTGCCTCTTTAACTGAAGGTACTCCACTGCAAAAATAAGTAAGATATTACCAGCATTAAGGTTCTCTCCATGGCATCAAACTGTTGCAGAGAGTGCTATAGTGGGAAAGAAAAAGTCCTGGCAACCTAAAGCTCACATGCAGGAAGCATGTGTTAAACACCTTGTGAAATTACTCAAACCTGAAAAATGCCCTAATACAGGTAAGAGACAAGTAGAAGAGCAAAACAAAGCAGAATAACGGTGCCAGCTAGTTTTTGGTGTAGGTAGAAAGCAGTACAACGAAGACACATAAAAGCTAGCAGGAGAGCATGCATTTGTTATTAAGAGCCTGACAACAACATAGCACTTAAAAACTGGAGAGTGGTGGCCTTTGCTCATGTATTTTATTGTATTGTGATGGGCTTGGTCAACCCCCCCTACTGGCAAAGACGGATTTTTAGGAATATGAATGTACAGATAACTGTCAATGAATGAGGAAGTGTAGTTGTCAAGACCCCCTGAAGAGGACATCCCTAAAAGAGATGGAAATGTTTATCTAGGAGAGAGGCATCATAAAGGGAATAGAGAAGGGGAGCAAAGCCATAAGAGAAGCAGACTTGTGTGCAGTTATTCTACCTAAGGAAAAAAAAGCACACAGAAGGAGCTCAGGAACAAAACAAGATTCAATCAGGATTCCACCAGTACTTCTTTAGGAAGGAAGAATTAAGTTATTGAGTGCTGCTTAAAGATGCCAGGGAAAAGCTTAAATTGTACTACTCCAAAAGGAGAGTGACTTTAAAGAGGATGTTCCTTTAGAGGGAGATGCAATATTGATAATCACTACTATAAAGAATATGAATTGTCTCAGAATTTCCTTCTTCAGACTTTCTTACTACAGGAATTTAAGAATGAATATAACTGAGTGCAGAGCAGTGACTAGCAGGGATGGCTGGAATTAAAGTTGCTGCTGTACCCAGCAAAGAATACCAGGCAGTGAATGGTGTCAATGGCCTCAGTGAAAAATCTAAAGATCCAAATAGGAGAGTAAGGATTGCCCAGTTCTTGTCTGTTACATTCCAGTCCCTTTATTTCTCAGACTGTTCAGTTATAGGTATGTCAGAAACACATTTTTGCTTCTTTCTATGGTCATTCAATACCCTCTGAAGTTTAGAGTCCTCAGATTGCAATGTGTGCTCTGTATTGCTTCAAGCATGAAAATAACTTTCCCTACAAGAAGATATTGATCATCTGAAAAACCTACATCAACAGCAACAAAAGCTTCAAAACCACCATTAGTGTTTTGGGGGTTTTTTCCCTTTCAATTTTATTCTCCATTCCAATTTGTTAAGACTGCAGATGACAGAGGACACATAACTTACAATGGCTGACCACAGTTTTATATATTAATGTTGAACTTTCTCAAATGTTTCTACCTACTTTTGATATGCCTATACTAAATGCATCATGAGAAATCTTTCAGAGTAGTTTGAAAAATTAAGCTGTATTAATTTTAAATTAAAATTAAGCCAAAAAAAAGTAGGAAAAAAACCTAAACAAACAAAAAAAAAACCCCAAACAAATGGCACTATTTGAGGAAAAAAACCCTTGAAAACTCAGAGTCCTGAGTTAAATGGCAGGTTGAGATGGAGAAGGAAAGATGGTGTTGGAGAGATGTTCTGCCTCTAGTCGTCTTGTCTGGAAAAAGGGGTGATTTAAAGCTATTGATAAAGTTTGTTACCTGATTTACTTGGAAGTTTTCACCTGCATTACAGCAGGAAGCTGGGCTCCTGTACTAAAAAGTCTTATAGTTCATACCTTTGGTACTAGTAAACCCTAAAATCTTTTCAACTGGAGGTCAGGATCGCCACTTAACCTGCTTTTTAATACCTGCAATTTTGTGCAGTTGCAACAAAAACTTACCTTCAAGAGCGCATGGAAATGCCAAATAGTTCTTATCATTCTGCAGTTACATTCATTCAGAGATTAACTTTCTGAAAGTATCATTATGATTTATAAGATTCAACAACACTGGTACCTACTGAACACAAAATGCTGAAGTCCTGGTACAGTACAACATGTGCTTACCTACAGGAGAACATTACTTGGCTGCAATTCAAACTTATTTTAATTATTTATGCACCTATTCCTCTTTGGTTTATCATTTAAAGTTCTGACACATCCTCAGAGGCGGTTGCTTTTTGGCTTTTTTTTTTTTTTTTTTTCTGGCTAAGATACTAGTCTGTTTGAAACTTCTATTTTGAAGAATCAGAAACTGGAACATAAAAGGAGAAGACACTGATAACTCTCCAGCCCTCAACTGCAGATGAGATCACACAGTGTCTGATGGATAAAGCTTCACTGTCTGTGATGGTAATGTGTGGCAATGACCTTTGTCTGTGGCAACAAGTTTGTAGGCTTTAATACCTTTGGAACATTTCTCTGTGAAATAAGGGTGCATTTAGGCTCTGCTTTTGATTGTGCCCCAATAACAATAAACAGCAGCCTCTCCCATCCCTATCTGCTGGGTTGCTTAGAAACATACGACTGGAGTAGACTTTGAGAAATCAAGTCTGTCACCTACTATTGCAGGCAACCATATCATAATCACACTCATAAATGTACCAAGTTCTATCAATGAAAAAACCACATGTCTTGCCTTTACTGTTTCTTTTGGAAGGTTTGCTCCATGATCCTCCATTACCACATGTCATGCTAGCACATCAAATCTTTTTCTTTGATTATTCTGATGGCCTTTCTTCACATGCACTTCAGCACAAGTTAATTCTTTCAAACAAGAACCACCAATATTTCAAGTGACCCTAGGTACTACTGGGTCATCATACAGTGGCATCAAGATTTGTTGATCTACTATGGAATTTCTCCCTTTCTGTTCTGGCAGACTATAGGACTGCATCACGCTTTCCCATCACACTATATGACACAGGCATCCTACACACATTTTCATCTTTGTCACCTTTAGCTCATAAGCCTCAGTTTACAGACAAAAATCTTAAGAAGATAGTCTTAAGTGCTAGATGTCTTAAACACAGTGCTACTGAATCTCACCCCACCTGAGTTCCCCTAGACTATCAAGATCATTCAGGTTTTTTTCCGTATCCAAATTGTATTGGCTTTAATGTGATATCCCAACCTGTTTTAATCAGTGGCCTAGTGAAAATAGTAAATTGTATCTGTTCCAAGACAGTGTGTTCATTCAAAGGGAAGTGCTGAAGCTAGAGAAACTTTAATCCTAATCACCATGGTTTTCTTTTAAATAAGCTCCTTACACTCCATATACCTCCAAATAAAGGTGGGTTTTTTCCCCAACAAATGGACAGTAGAAAACATTTTTGGTTTTATGTCCAAGACATCTTTTTTTATGTCCATGATCTACTGCATTCTTTCCACTTATTTTGTGAACATCTTATCAGAAATGCCAGATTCATCAACTGGTGCAATTTACTATCGAGTGACTAGCTGACTGACTTGCTGCCTGTCTCCCCACTCCCTTTTCCCAGTGAATTTTCTTCCAGACTTGGTCTAAAAGTTTCCTAAACTAAGTCTAAAAAGTCTTGCCCATATTTGAGGTCACACCACAGGATGAATAGTTGTTGAGATTCCTTTTAATCCTT
Source organism: Todiramphus chloris collaris (assembly GCA_025345505.1). Taxonomy (NCBI): domain Eukaryota; kingdom Metazoa; phylum Chordata; class Aves; order Coraciiformes; family Alcedinidae; genus Todiramphus; species Todiramphus chloris. Next base: position 31,449,790 of record JANVCC010000017.1, read on the forward strand.
TTGTAAGTAGAGGTTTTACACATTCTGCAGAGCTATAATCTTGCTCTTGTGCTGTTCTTTCAGGGTCATGGAGACAAGTTTATCTGAGACCAGGAGTTGTTGCCTTTTGCCCTTATACCCTAACACTACCCTTCTTAAAAAAAAGCAGCAGTGTATTTGGGGTGGAAAGGAGGGGAAGGGTGCTTCAGATATTTTCTTTAAAGTTTGTTTCATCCCAGTATTTCATAGGTGATATATGATACACTAAGGAGCATTTTTTTCCTTCTCTCTCTCTTTTTTTTTTTTCCCTAAGTGATTGAAGAATGCCTTCTGGTTTTCACCCTGTATGAGCTCCAATTGAGCTCATCACTTCTCAAGGCAGTCATGCACCTCTCATGGCTCAACATGTTTTTGCACTCCTTATGGACTTTCTGCGTATCCCAGGTATTCTAATGAAACATTTATTTATTCAGATGGATCTGGAGCTCTTTCCAACAAATGTTCATCCTTTGGTCAAGAAACAATTTCAATCCATTGTGTTTATCTTTGCTTTGAAATTCCCAGTCTCTTACACACTCATTTCATGATGCCTTTATATTTCAAGAGAAAACTGATTAGCTTTAGGAAGGGATTTTTTTAATCTTTTTTTCAGTAATTTACAAATACAGCAGCTTGTGCTAAAACTGTTCTCACATGCAACTTGATATAGAGGCTATTGTCCGTCTGAGCCTTATTATTAGTGGTTTTTTTTAATTCTGTCCTCTGTTGTATGGATAAGGAGATAGACACCCATAATAAAATTCCTTATAGAATTTCTACTCTAATGTGTTGTCTCCAAGGTCAGCTCTCCTTTTTTTGTTTCTTGGATCTATCCACTAACATGACATCAAAATTACCTTTTTGTTTGTTTGTTTGTGTTTTTCCTCCCCCCCCCCCCCCCCCCCCCCCCCCCACCCCGCTAAGACCTGACAGAAAACTGTTTATCTTCAGGAAGACTGGAAGAAATACTGACTGGAAAAAAAAGTAGGAGAATAATGTCTTAAGCTGCAGAATTAAACTGAGGTGATACATAACTCTGTTCCATTGCTCAAGTCTCTGTCCACACCTTTTATTCCAAGGTCTAGTGGTTTATATTTACATGGTGTTGCTATGTATTGGTTAAAACGCTATAGCTGCTGTGTAGAGACTTAGCCTCTAATATCAGGGCAGACAATTATACCCTTTCTGGATATGCCCTATGGCATGACTGATTCTGCACAGTTCCTCAATACATATTTTGCTGAAGTTATCCTCAGTTTTTCTAAAATTCTTCTGTACCTCGTGCAACCACTGCTCAGCAATAAAAGTTGCAATATATGGAGGTACAAAGGTGCTCATGCACATTCTACATTTATTCCTTCAGAACAACTAGCCTGTCCTGTGTAGTCTCTGTCCTTGTATCCCATTTTCATGACACATACATTAACTACATTCATACTGAGAAAAATCTACTTTTTCCGAATACTATTACACATCTTACAGTGAAAAACCTGAGAAGAGAAAAAAAACATCCTCCAGTGTTAACCAGGGCTGCTAAATTGGAAGATGCTACTAAGGGGACAGAGAGAGTGTGCTAGTTCAGAGAATGTCCAGTCAACCCTTGCAGCAATAAAGGTCTGAAGTGAGTAAGAAAGCCTATGGATAAGGACAAGGATGCAAAAGTACGTTATGATTATGAAAGGACTAATAACCTTGCACCTCATTTGGTAGAGTGCAACAGATGCTTTCAGCTGTTGTTGTGTCCCCTTGCATAGTCTTAGTGATTATTACTAATGCTCTTGACAAGAATAGCTTTTATGAGCCCTTCGTTGAGTTTTTCAACTCAAAATAAGAACCAATTTTCTAGACTGCAAGAAAAACACAATTTTATAAAAGAAAAAATTAAAAAAAATCTGAATCAGCAGCTATAAAATTATCTGCTTTGTGTCTCATCCCAAAATTTTGAACAGTTGTGTAACAGCCTGTACCCTTGCATTTCATTTCCATTTATAGATTTTACATAATTTTTCACTGACATTTTAACCTGCTTTAAAAAAGAAAAAAACCCCAATAATAAGTGATAATAGCGGATGTTCCTCTCAATTTTTTTTTTTTTAAGATACATAGTAGACTTCTGCCATTTTCACATCTTGGGATGTGTGGAGGTGTGCTTTTAAGTGTGAAGACTATACTTTACTTTGAGATATAAGAGACTAAATAAAGGAAACAGAACAGTGATGATATGATTGGAGAGCTTCCTGTATCTCAATTGTTTAAGAAATATTAATTAAAAAATCATAAAAGAAAATTATCAATCACCAGCCTTAAATATAGACCAATGAATAGCATTCAAGAAAAGCACAAAAATGTCTGCTGCTGACTCCTACATCTATTGATAACCAAACCAAAGCCATAATAACCCTACAGACAAGTAATCACAGGGCTGGTTTTGAGATATGATTTAAAGTGTTAAGCAGGGGACTAAACCAAACTTTTGAGAGAAGACTAATAACTTCCTCAATTTTCCATTATACTTGAGAGGTGTATGTAATATAATACGCTGTCTAATACATTATAAAATTGAAAAGTGCAAGCAAAAGCAGATTATAGGGGTTTGTCTCAAAACTCTGAATTAATACAGCTCTAGAATAAATCTACATGTACCAAGGTTATGCAATCTCTGCCATTGGCCTAACATCCTTCATAAAATGTTTTGCAAACATGCACATTTTACATACTTCATGTAGGTAGGACAGGCTTTAAAAAATACTACTAAACTCCAAAAGATGGAAGGTGAGCAATAAAGACAAACACACATTGCATTATAGATGACAGACTCAGATAGACAGACGTGTTAAGTCAAGGAAAAGAAATTCAAATTCATCTCAGAAATATATCTCCACATCACCAGACAGAAAGAGGAGGGCTGCACATGATAATCTAAGAGGTTCCTTTCAATCTTGTCACCTACAATTTTATGGCCTTGTTCTTTCTTTATTGGATAAACATTACGTTTAAACACCAGAAAATGCAGAATTCTGGAAAGGATATAACCCCTCAGGTATCAGAACATAAACAACCCTCTTAAGTAGTGCAACAAGTAACTCTTCTCACCAGCAAGTTATTTTGTAAGCACCCAGACCTTGCTTCTCATAGGGAAACATCTGGTAGCAAAAAGGGGATAATTCCATTTTCCTCTAGTTAAAGCTCACATACCTAAGGGAAAAACCAAGCACTGAACACAGATGGCATCTCACATTTTCCTCTTGGGAAAGTGTGAAGTTGTGAGGATGACAGAATTAAGCCCACATACCTGTGCTGATTTCTTTGGCCAAAAAATGGCCAAGGTAATCCAACAGCAGAAAACCAAATGAAAGATAATAATCTTTTGTTCTGACAGCAGTCAGTAGCCTTTCCCACTTGATCAAGGACTCCCTTCTCCAGGTTGGCCATGAAGGACTGCAGAGAACTGGATGTGGGGAAAATCTTCCTGTTTAAGCATTTTAAAGCTCGTTTGCCTTTTTTTTGAGATTCTGACCTTGAAAGCTTCTTCCTCAGCACAAGTACCAGCTCTATCCATTTGCTATGGCACTGCAGAAATAACAGTATTTGTCAGTTTTCACCAGATTAAAATATATATGTATAGGAGAAAGAGATTTTTGGGGTTTAAATTCAAATGAAATTAAAAAATCACTTACATTTCCATCTGAATTCTTGAGCTCATTTCTTCTATCATTAAAAGAAGAAAATTATCACAAAGATGTATAACTTCAAGTGCTTCTTCCACTTCTTTTCCACATGACCTGAATATGACCCAAGGTTGCAAAGTGATGTTCATCACTCCATGACTTTATTCTTAATGTAGGCTTCAATTCAATAAATTCACTAAAACAGAAAAAAAATATCCATTTTTCTCTATGACCACCTGACTCCCACATAGTATTTTTGCTAGTCTTATCTTAGTGTAAGAGAAAAATATGATTTATCAATATTTAATGATTCTGACCATTGAGCTATGATCCTTATGTTTTTTCCATGTGTGCTTTTCCACAAAAACATGTATTAAACCGTCTTTAAAATTAATACTTTCCATCTTAAGAGTTGCGGGTTTACATTCTGCCTGGTAATTCTTTCTGAAATATATAACTATTTTTATGATCATTTATTCTATTAAAAAAAATTAGTCCAGGGCACAGACCGAACTTAAAAACTGGACGAGTTTCCATGAATATCATGACAAAAGCCCTATTGTCTTCATCTAAGCCCACATTTCATCCATGTGTCAAAGTCCTTTGCAATGAGTTCTCTGTCTGACAGAGGGGAACTGCTGAAATCAGTGGGTTTCAGTGGGGCTACAATGATATATCTATACAGAAAATATTCATCCACTCTTATCTGATTTATCAAATTCCCTTACTCCAGAATTTCTTTCTCTTCTGAAAAATTTTCTCTACCTTGCCCACATGAGAAAAAAAACTCCTCCTTATGAGGAATGCTATACTTGTCCTTTGATATTTCTTCTTTAATCTGTTTCCATACAGCATATTTATCAGATTTGAGGCAAAAAAGGGTCACCTTAGGTCTTATTGCACTAGAAAAAGTTAAGAGATATGTTCTCAAAACTGAGTTCAGGGTAATTAGAAAAAGCAGCAGAGAAAAACAAAGAAACATGATGACCAAAGTGCTAAGGCATAGAGACAGGATGCATACCAAATATTATGCCCACACAGCAAAACACTTCTGTTCACATCTGCACTGAAAAGCTGGAGTAAAAATAGGAACACTATTCCTATGCCTGTATGGCTGGATGCCGTGCAAGTATGCACAAATATATTTTACAAGTCCTAAACAGCTACAGCACAAGATCTTCCCAATGGTTTGTTGTAGAATATATGCAGCACTTACTTATACACAAGAGTAATATTTTGGAAGTATGGCTAATGTAAAAATCAATGTCCCTTTATAATGGATGATTTTGTAGATGAGATTATCAGAACTGCCTATTAAAATATGGTGTGTAATAAAAAGATACTGCATAATCTCCAGACAGGAAGAAAGAAATACAGCATGAAGGCTGTCATTTGGTGGTTTGCTGACACTGCTGTCTTTTTCCAAAATTTTTCATCACATCATGCAGGCATTTTCAGAAATAAGGCTAATATTATTTTTAATTTCTCTGCTTTTTTTTTTTTTTCCTTCTTTTTTTTTAATGGTAACAGAAATTACTATACAACGAGTAAAACTACCAGTCATATTAACTTAAACATATCACATAAAAATTAGCTGTCAGAAAGAGTAATAAAAATGAAGAGGAGATAAAGCAAGGGAAAATAAACATCCAGGAGGTAAGGAGGAAGAGGGATGACTGAGAGGAGGATTTGCAATAAAATCACACAAGTTATCCCAGTGTCTTTATGACCGCACCAGTGAATAGTGCTACATACAGAACCAGATTAGAATTATTTTCATGGGTCTAATGCATGCTCCTGGTAATTTTCTGTGAAAGAAAGCAGATGTCTAAGTCAGAAGAGCTGTAGAATACACGGCTTTAATGTGAATAATGTGAGATGACAGAGGGTGGTAGTTACACTGGTGACTGGATTTTTACATAGCCTCTGTCTTCTCATGGAAAGCATTTCTAATCCTGCTGAAAGGACCACAGTGCTCCTACAAAAAGGGTTCTGGAGAATTCAACACAATGACAAAATTTAATCCCAAATTATCCTGTAATTTCACACATCTGTTTTATGCTCTCTCATGTATCAATTGCTTCCTGTGCTTTAGTGCATGCATCTCCTTGAGATGTATGGAAGGTATACACCCGTCATTTTCCACAAGACTTCTAGGACTTCTGTGCTGGTTCTTCCACAGCAGAAGTGGCTGAGCAGCAGATATTTGCAGTTTACCAAGCTGATAATGCTGCCTGCGAGAGAGGACAGTTCCAGCTGCCTCTAACTATGGTAAATGTGCTGAAGGAGACAACTTACTGGAATCCAAAATGCCCCGTAAATGCAAGGAACATACTAATTCTCTTCTCTCTATTGCCACACTGCGGACCCTAAAAGATAATGATTTAGCAATCAAGCCACCTGCCCCCAAGATAGCAGGCATATAATGCAACATAATATTGGGTAGTATAAGGCTCCTAAATTTCCTTAATTACTCTTTTCTTTTCTTTCTTAATCCCCAAGAACTTGAAACATACTAAATTAAAAAAAAAAATAAAAAGAAAAAAAGTAAGAGAGAGGGAACAGAAACTGATAATGTACTCAGGATGGAAAGAAGGCTGGGTAATATATTCATTCTAATTGTATTAACCTTCCCCCATAATGAGTGGGGGAAAGCCTACCATCTGTTTAAGTCATTAGTCAGTTCCATAATTAAAGGATTAAGATTAGCTCCAACAATTTCATTACTTTTCCTAGGAAAGTGAACATCCAAATACTTAAAACTAGTCTATTACCATTGAGAGGGGCTATCGATTAGTTTTCTCTATTATACTTTGGGAGTTTGCCATCACCTCAGATTTAGTCCAATTGATTTTACACCAGGAATATTTCCCAAAGTTGACGACCATGTCCAATATATTAGGAAAAGATTTCTGTCGATTCAATATAAATAAAGGTATATCATCAGCATAAAGTAATAGTTTCATCTCATATGTTCCTGATTTCACACATTATAGTTTATGATTAGCCATAATTTGTACTTTCAACTCTTCAAGGGCAATGTTAAAGAAATGAAGTGGAAGGGGATGCCTTGTTCTTTTGCACAGCTTTTAAGAATTAAGCAGTTAGCCTCTTTTTGTGTTAGAGTGATTGTGGACTATAATAAAGCAACAAAATCCAGGTGAGAAGTGATAACATAAGCTAAATCTACATAAAGGACCAAGTCAACCTAACCTTCTCAAACACCTTTTCTGTATCAGGGCAGCACTGTGGCAAGAATTTACCCGAATATTGACAGATACTCATTAATTCAGTCAGTAATCTTGTATTATCAATGTCTGATCATTATTTATTAAATTAATCTAATTAGGATGGTAGATCTAATCTATTATTTTATTCAATCTTGTATCCAACATTTTGATGAGATATTTAGGTTGGCAGAAACTAAAATATTGTTGAAGATCTTTGCATAGTTTAAATATAACTGAATAAGAGCCTCAAAAGAATGGTCTCCTTCAAGATATGGAGTTGCTTACATGATCCAAAGGTCTAGGAGCTAACACTTACCTGAAAGTGTTGCTAAGGTTCTGGTATCTCTGTTAACAGCATTTTTATTGAATTCTTTCATCATATTTCCTTTATCTCTTAGTAAGGCAGGTTACCACCTGCTACTCACCACCAAGTCCCCACACTATCCATGAGGTGGGTCCTCTGTCACTCAACACATCTAGAAACCATCTGGAAAATAAGACGTGTAACAATGTTGATATTTACCATTAACAGCAAGTAATTCTTGGTAACAGAACTTAAAACAGACAGTCAAGAATTTTGAAGACTCTCACAATACTGCAAATGACCTAAAAATGAAGTGGTAGGTGAAGTTCAGGGTTCTTAAAAGCAAGGTAATGTACATGAGAAGGAGTGCTACTTTAACCGTACGTAGACAGGTTTGCATTAGGCTACTAGCAAAAGGAAAGTCATCATGGATACTTTTCAGAAAACACCGGTAGCGTGGTCTAGGTGGTCACAAGGAAAACCGAGCATCAGCATTCTTTATAAAAGGACTTGAGAGGAAAAGGCATTTTGTGATTGCCCTAAACCACAAAGTGTTCATCTCACAGAAAGCATGTAGACACAATCAGACCAATGTCAAAGAAAAGACTCTGAGGAACCAAAAACTATAGTGAGAAGGATGACAGAGATGATCTAAGATGTGAAATGGGTTCAATTGGAAAGGAACCCACATAGATTAAACTTCAGCATGCAAAAAGCACCCTTGTTAGAGGGAAAATGGCAGAATGTGAGGAAAAAAAAAAAAAGGTATTGACTGGTGTCCGAAAAGGTCTATGAGGAACAATCATTATTTACAGTACCCAAGTTTTTCCAAGATTGTCAAGCTAACAGTTTAAAATAAAGAAATTTGTTAAGTTGGGGGAATAATGCATTATTATATAGTGGAACTCAAAGCAGTAGGATGCTGGGGTGATTAAGTGGGTTCACATTGATTAGCCAAGCTCATGAAGGATAAGTCCTTAAAAGACTATTTACATGATATTTCTAATGCAGCCTCTGGTTCAAAGAGTCCTTAAACCACTGATTGTCAGGAGCTGGGACAAAACACCAGGGAAAATGATCATTAATACCTTTTTTTCAGGATGTAAACGGATAACATTGCTCACCTGGATTTATTTTTTTTTTTTTATATTTGAACTGTCATTTATAGCTAAAAAGACAATAATTTTTCTTCCTCTTCTGATTTCCCCAAATTTTTTATTTTAGTCTCAATATCGCAAGCAGGTATCACATCATAAACACACTTTTTGTTATTAACCTTTCAATTCAACTGATATTTTTATGCTGTGCAAGCCTACCTGTATCCAGTGTCCGTTCTGCTGGTGCAGGCGTGCAACATACGGTTGGCAGAACAGTTCTGTAGACTTACTGACTAGATTCTTCATCAGCTATAATGGGATCTTCAGCTATAATGGGAGCTTAACCACCTATCTTACACCCAGAAACCATTTGAAGGTAATCATATATGAACCAAATTCAAATGCTATTATAGCATTCATCTGACTAAATGTGTTTATGTTCAAACATAAGGCAGACGAGTATGGACCCCTTTTGGGCACTTGAAAAAGCCACCCATTTCTACTTAATATTCATGAATAAATCTGATGAAACAGATCATGTCCTGAAAACCCCACTTCCTTCCCTCCAATATGGAGGGAACAGTGTGGTGAGCTCAGGTAAAAGATATCCATGCTGTGAAGATTCAACACTACGTCAGATGAATGCTACCTTCAGTCATGTTTACACTATTCAGAATAGGTAAAGAGGTTCAGACTCGTCCCCAGGTATAAGGTATATATTACACCTGTAAACTGACATGCACCCATACAAACATGAACATGCACAAAATATACCAGTCCCTACGGCTTTGGATAATGTGTTTTCTACTTCACCAGGAAATGGAAACATAACTCAATGCAATTCTAACAGTTTACTATAAATTCCTAGTCTTTAAGCTAATGGTGAAATAATGCTCCTCTCATTAGTTTAATGATCGTATTGAACTTAATACAAGCTTTCCCCCTCTTTTTTTTTTTCCTCTTTCATTAACTCAGTCTAATAGTTGCAGACAATTTGCTTTCTCTGTGAAGCTGTCAATCTTTTTCTTGTATGTAACATGTCAGTCTGTTATAGCACAGAAATAATGCAATGCATTTATCAGACTAAGATCTCTTTTCATTTACTGACTCAAAAATTATTTTGCGCTATCTATGATAAAGTGTGTTAATGAAGCACATTATAAGAAGTGAACATTTAGATCATTTACAGATTTTCTTTTTTTAACTGTGATACGTGCTTCCTTGACAGTGTTTGATTTAGAATAATCTAGCTGTCACTTGGAAAAAAGGAAAGGTAGGTAAAACCAATGCAGAGGAAAGTCCCTAAACTCAGACCAAGCTGGCTGTTCCCCTGAGGCATCCAGACAAAAGGCTTTTGCTTATGACAGTCTGCAGCAATACAGAATGGCAGTAAAGTTTCCTTCTCATAATGATACAGCCTTTTCTTGGGAGCATGAAAAAGAGAAGAAAATAGGCATTTTTATATGCTAGATTTTAGAAGCAAAACCAGCTATTGTATTGGACAGGGTGAGGGAAAGGAAGAAGCAATAACAGAGGCTGTGCCTGAGCGCTGCCACGTGAGACCCATTAGATGTGTAAGAACTCAGATGTATTTGGCTTGACTAGATATTTGGAGACGCTTTAGTCTAGGCATGTGAATTATTCAGCCTTTGTGTTGGGATCTCCTATGTTCAGTAGCATTACATCGCCCAAGTTGACATCTACTTGCTATGAAAGGACAGCCTTGCCTTCTCACCTACACTCTTGAGTTTGCATTTCAGGACAGTCCTATCCCTGACTGTCTCTTACACCTTTCTGTCTCTTGCTTATGGTTATCCCAGCTTCTTCAGGGTTCATACTGCTTTAATAACAGACATTTGTCTTGTCCACAGTCCTGCCTCTGGTCACTTGCAGCAGAATTTCCAGAAAAAGCTTTTTTTTTTTTTTTACAAGAAAAGATTTTATTGAAAGAAAACCAGCAGCTGGTGAAAAAAAACCATTGCTTAGGCTGCAGGGAAATTTAAGGAGTTGCTGTGCTTACCCTTTGTCCTTGATTACTGGTTTTCTCAGAGGCTGCCATTCCCATCCAGATTTGTTTGTTTCTTCCCTATTTCCATGAAATTTTATGTTAAGACTATCCCATTTTAACTTTTACTGTTGTTTTTTCCCACCTAATGTATGAGAAATACTCCTCAGTGTCCATATCTGAAGCAACCATTCCCACGACACCTGATTAAGCACAGTGTACAGCTGTCAGTAAATTTATTATATTTTGGCATTAAAAGTACTTGTAATTTATTCCAAAATCTTTAGGGCTAAAGCAGTGTATAAAGCAAGCTGAGAAACTAAAACCTTGCAATTCTGGAATGAAGTCAGTGTTTATCAACTTTCTGAAGCAAGAGGTACTCTTGATCCCTAAATACATACTAAGGGCCAAAACAACACTTCTCAAGGATGTAAGAATATGAAAAGGGAGATGTTAAATGGGGAAAATATCTCAAACTACAGCTACTCCATTACTTACATCAAGAAAAGGAGCATGGCAGGAGGCTGCAGTGATCCTGAAATTTTCATCGGGCATTCAGGACAAAGAAGGAAGGGAAATAATGAAAAATTACTGGCTAGTAATGCTAAAAAGTTCTTCATAGAGATATCTCCCTCACCCCTCTTTGAAGTAGAGCTGCAATGGCTAGAGCAAGGTCTCACAGCATCTGTGATCAATTAAACTTTGTCCTTGCCATTCCCTCCAGATCCCAGACATTCCTTTTCTCTCCCCTCTTTTGTAAAAATGTGAGTGTTTTGGAGGGAAGTGATCCATCTTCTGATTTTTTTTGTTTTTCAGTGTCATTCATATGGAGACTGTAGTTTCCAGCAAGGACTGGAGGAGTTAGTCCTATCCCTTAACTTTAAACATGTATCTCATTCCTGTCTCTCCTCCCTTTTCCCAGGCTTTGGGAGCAGCATGGGACTTGAGTATCCATGAAATTATTGTTAGCCCTTGACATCCCAGAGGTCAGCAGACTGTCTCACCTTTGCTCTGAATTTGGTCTGCTACATATGTCCACCCACTGAAGGGGAGGACAGAGAGAGCTCAGCCAAATCCTGATCCCCTTTCTGCCTCCACTCCAAACCAGGGGAGTCCCAAAACTGGGATCCAGCTCCCACAGCAGGACCTCTCTGAAAAACACCACCACTATAGGATAGAGCAGTGGAGACTCTCTGAGCCTGGTTTTTCACCCCCATTCAACAGCACAGTAAAATCCCTCTCAGCTTATTTCACATGTGCAGCCAGTGACTAGAAGACAAGCATTTGATTGAATCTGAAGTCATTTCAGACACAGCTGTGAATGAAACACACATCTCCTGCATGATTCCTCCCACCGCGCTCAAGACCAGAAAAACCCCACTTTTTCAGTCACCTAAGCAATTCACACTGCTCCAGGCACTGGCATTCAAAGGTGAAGAACACCAAACTGAGGGCTACAAACTTGAAAATATCACTTTTTTCCTTCTTGCATGCATCCCTGTTTTTCAGCCTGCCTTGTACACTGTGATTCATTCACATGATCCTCTTCCTGAAGCATATCACCTTTGGTCTTTCTCAAATGACTCTATACATATTTACCTTAGCAAGTCAACATGTGTAAATGCCACTGTCTGTCACAGCTGATTGTTTCTCCTTCTCTCCAAGGAAGACAATGTAGTGCAATGAAAAAGGGCATACAGGTGGACAATGTTGTGCTGCAGTCTATACATTTGTCTTTCAGACTGAGATGGACAATAAATGCATGTCTACTCCTGGTTTGAGGAAGAAGACGAGTGAAGAAGGCCAGTGTATCTCAAAAGCTTTGACACTCACAGTGCCTGTTCCCAAAGCAGCTGAACTCTGACAAGCACTGTCAGAGTATCCGGCACCAAATTAAGAAATAAGTTAGATATCTGTATTTTCAGGAGGCTTCACTTAAGAACATAGATGCTGAGGCCATTCAGGGGGACTTGCTCCTGGATTCATGCTGATTTGTTCTACTATGAATTAATGTTACTCGGGTATTATTGAAAAGAAGGCTGTGAACAAATCAAAGAAACTGCTTTTCATCGCAGTGCCAGAGCAATATAGCCCGGAGCATAGCAGACTTGAAAGTGCATGGTATGTTTAGTGAAATATTAAAAGGAGGCCCTGTATGGTTTTAGCATTTTCTCTTCCTTTTATGTATGTGTAACTCTCTTGAAAGCTTGAGGAAGAATGTGTTTTCCCCAAAGAGGCACATAGGCAGGTCTGCAAAACATACAGATAATTTGTGACCCTTCTGGACAGAGCTACTCTCCTAGAACAAAGAGCACTGAGTGTAGCAGTTCTGAAGGCTTTGCTTTAGAGCAGGACTATGGTCTTCCACATGCAGAGGTTATCATGTCACATCACATTAAATGAGCTGTTCATCACCACCATGAGACAAATCAGCACAATACAGTGGCACTTCACTATCAATAAAGGGTTAGAGCAGGAAGTTCAACTGCTGGCAATGGGTGAAAGAAAAATTCCAAGGGGACATAAAAGAGAAACAATGTGTACAACAAGTTTTTTTCCTTAATCATGAAAGTGAATGCCCATTCCTTCTAAAACTGTCTTTTCTCAAAGTTTCCAGTGAGGCTTAGCAGCCATGGAATTGCATATTATTGCTTAAACCAAGGCAAAGCAAACCTCTGATTTTCTTCTCAGAAACAGTTCTTATATTCTATCCCTTTTCTGGTTGAAACGGTGTTACAAACCCATGACCAGCACACATTTCTGACCTCCTGTGACTACATTAAGCTGACCGTGCTCTCAGCCTGGTCAGCTTCACTCATGTGCTGCTAGAGAGTGAACTTGTGGCCCAGCTCTGCCCATGTGGTGAGCTGAGAGGCTGAGATTTCATGCCTGTCAGTTAAAGGAAAATGGGCTTTTCAGCCCCTCCATACTCCAAAGCAAATGAGGAGGTTTTAAGTGCTGAAACAATTAATGGTTGCCATTTGATAGAAAAAGGGCTAGGAGGTGTTCAGATGAATTTGAAATTGTTATCAAGCATTGAAACAATACGATGTCTGAAGATATTGTTTGCAAGTAATGCTTCATGCTTGATCTGAAGCCAACGTTGCACCACCTGTACAAAGGGCCTACCTGACATCCATGCTATGCTCAGCACAGTCCAACAGAAGAAGGTCTCGTGTAAGGAACAGTTTGATTTGGGAAAGAGAATTCAAACTGTCAATCAGTGGAGCAAGAAGAGAAGGAACTTCAACAAAAGCTCTGCATGAGGAAGCCTAGAAAGCACAGGAAGAGATTCGCACGAGTTTTTCCAGTAACATTAGCCAATTGTTCATTGTGTTCACGTAGCAGTACTTTAGAGAGGACTTCATCTCTGCTGAGAAAATGCTGAAAGAGTCCTTAACAAGAGCTGGTTTGTAAGTCTTTTAAAAACTGCTAGCCCTTAGAAACTCAGAGTGGTTATAGCCTGTGTCTGTCACACTCTTACCAATCACCTTACGCTCTGCAATGTTTTTTTGGCCATGCTTAAAGCAACCTAATGATCTTAGCTGCAGGACAAGTTTCTTTAATGCAAGTGCTAGAGGTCAGTGCTCGTGACAAGAAGGAGAGTCAATGTGAGGCTGGCAGGTCACTTGGCACATGTACTGGAGGCATGTGCAGCCTGAGCTGAAGGGAGGAAAAAAAACTGCTAGAGGAGGCTCTGAAAGAAAATCAGAATCGTAATTCCTCTCCTTTTGTATGTACCAAGGGACACAGTTTTGTGAGTTGCCCTGCTCCAATCCACTGGGATAGTTGGTTTGCGGAAAACCATATATTTACCAAGTATTCTCAAAATCGCATCATTTAAGTCCCTTTTAGTTGCCAGTCCTGTATTTCCTCCCCACTGCCAATTCGCAGCTAGATTTTTAAACAGCTGTCTAAACTTCTGGTGCTTCACGTTTCTCTGCTAGATGTGATCAAGTTTGTGTCTGTTATCTTTTGCTCGTAGAGTCTGATCTATCACTCTAGTCCAAATTATGGACAGTGGTTGTCCCAGTGGCATTCCTCTAGGCTTCCTGATGTTGTCCAAAAGCCTCACCAGAAAAGAGGTACCACAGACATAAAAAGGCATAATCGAAGAGCACTTCACATACACAAACTGTATCCCTTTGTCTGGCTATTGCATAGCATTTCCTTAACCATCTGGTCTCTTTGACTGTGTCCACTCTGCCAGAGGAACCACATTTATTTTAATTACCATTTTTTAAAATGCTCTAAAATATTAGGCATTGATTGAATTCCACAGGACAATGAGTACAGCTACGAGAACTATTTGCAGTTCATAACTTACCTCGTTTTGTTCCTCTTCATAAATTATGCACAAAGGCCTTTGATTTTTACTAATCTGCTCATTATTCAAGGCTCTTCAGCAAAAAAATTAATGCAAACATAATTCAGCCTATGGATTCTGTTTGTGGACTAGTCATTTCAGCTACCTCCTTGACTACCTATTTTTTATAGCCTGCAAGTGGTCAATTAAACAACATGACATTCCCCACACCTTGGCTGGATGTTTGGACCACATCATTGAGACTTTCTTACACAGAAATACCATTCAACTTTGTCCAATACATTATCACTGAATCAGCTTCAGGCTTAAGGTCTCAATTGCAAGAAATTTATCAAAACCAGAGTAGTAGAAAGTGGGGGTAGTTGATGCTGCACTCTTCAGGACTTGAGCATAACCCAATTCCCTGCCTTACGTGTGTTCAGAGGCAAGAGGAAATTCCTGCAGCTTCCCACATGACTTATTCTATAATTTACAAGTCAATAACACAAATATTGGGTAGAGGAAGACCTAAACAAAGGTTTATGGATTTGTGCCCTACTGTCCTGTTTCTTTGTAGTCTGCCTCACCTTGTTTAGAGATAGCTCAGATACATCTACATGAATGATGCAAATATATCTGCATTTTATTCCAAAAATAAGAAAAAGATAGCTGGGATGTTTTGTTGATCTACATCAGAACAGGTAGTGTACTTACCCAAGTGAAATGAAGGTGCCAAGGACGGTTTCCTAGTGCACAGCACCAAGCTGGTTTCAGCAGATGCCCTCTGCAACATCCCCACCAGCCTTTCCTTAGGATTCCCTGGGCACTGCTCATTGGACTCTGGCAGCACTCAGTGAAGCCTCCTTCAGTCCTCATGCTCTCAAGTGTCTTTGGTGCAAAAAGGGCTTCAAACCAAAACTAAAACCTCTGTCCCTCCTTAGAGTTATGGTTTCTAAGAGATTCAGAAGCAAGGCAACAGTTATACCTACCAGTTTCTGGGAAGGTTTCACTGCTTTTTTTTTTTTTCTTTTTCCTCAAATTAGACAAGTGGAAGAGGCAGACAAAAGGCTTTTGTACCTTTTTACAGAGCAGTGATAAAAGCCACTGAAATCATAATAGCTGGACGCTTCTTGTTTAAAATCCTCTTGCTTGGCTTTAGAAAAGAGAAAACAATTCTTTAGTGTCATTTTGATCAGCACTGCCACCATCTGCACAAGCCTTAACTCATACAGAAGGGATTTGCAGACAAATTTCAACCAAGGCAGCACCAACAGTGTTTTCAGAACTGACAGAATCAAAGAATAAGGAATTAAACAAAGTGATTCACTGAAGAGCTGAATTGGCCGATCCACATTGCCAATCCATTGCTGCAAAGTCTTTCACAGAAAAGCCTGATAGGAAAAAGAAAAAAGAAATAATAAAAGAAAACCACAAATGAGAAAAAAAAATAAATTCCCCAACACAATCAGATCTGCTCAATGTGAAAGAAAGAGACAGAGAAAGCATATGTGTTTATCTGCCGCATTGTTGAGCTGTAGCTCTTCTCCCAGACTCAATCGATGTATTTTCTTCTTAAATTCCCCTGTCCACTGTACAGAAGTCAGCTATGTTTGTTTACCAGCAGATAACCATCTTAATTAGACTACTGTATTGAAGCCCTGTTCTCGGGAGCAGAGAAATAGTTTTGTTTCCTCTGGCATTGTTTTCCTTGGAGGTGTCTTTTGCTAAACAGAATCTTTTCTTTGTTTAATGAAACAGAGTAATGTAAATGCCATCCTGTGATCTTTGTGCTTGTGTCACTCTCACTCAAGTGAAACTAGACAGGACCCAGTTAATTAGTACCAGCCATTAAAACCAAAGAAAAAACAGCATTAATGGCCAGTTATTTATTTCTAAGCATCTCCTTTCCATACCATCGAAAACAACTGGAATCAAGTAAAATGGTACCCAATTTTTTATGTTTTGAGCATGGAGCCTGTGCACGTGGAAAGCAAATTCTTGCAGAAACCATAGTAACTTGAGAAGCAAGTCCTGAGTCATAAAGCAAGCTTTTCCAAGATCAGCATGCACACTATGCAGGAACCCTCATAGCACAGACCCCTGTGCTGCTACTAGAGGGCTAATTCATTATGCCGCAAGAGTTATTGCAGCCTCATAGCTAGCCAAGGCCATTTCCCAACACCAACAATGCTTGTCAACCCATATTGAATTCAGTAAAGATCTGCCTGTAAGAGAAGACAAAATCTGTCCCCATACTGTCACATCCTAGTGAAGAACTATTGCTTCTCATACACACACTCCTTTTTTCTGATGCTCAACACTGCATACCAATTATGTAACAAGTACCCACAGGGCACATGTAGGGGCACAGAAGCACTATACTTTGCTTACAGTTCACAGCACACCTTACACAAACTCCAGGTAAGGCAAGAAGGTGAGAAAGTACTTTTGAAACAATGGGTAACTTACCTTTCCTGGGACAGATTTTCATAGCTGTAGGGCCAGCACCTTTCTATTCTTTTTCATTTCTTCTCAATAGGGCTATCAATAGAAGAGTTTTTCAGGAAAGAAAGCTAGGCCTCTGTCTCACCCCCTTACTGAACAAAGCTACCAAAAGTACAGTGTCACATTCCTCCTCCAATTACTTCCATCTGCATGTTAAAGCCAGAAGGAAGGTCCTTCTTCAGGAAGGAGCACAAACATGATGTTTGGTCATTTTATTTCTCCACCTCTTCAGCAATAAAGGGTAACAAGCAGCAGTACCAGAGGAATAACCATGCCAAGAGATCCACCAAAAGAAAAATACTTTTCACAAAGTCAATGATTGAGATAAGTGATCAAGGGGGAAGGGGAATTAGACTGACAGTGTAAAGTATGGAACTATGGCCAAGCTATGCCTTCTAAATCTGGACATTTCTCCGTGAAACAAGGAGTGACAGAAAGCTAGAATATTTCTGTTAAGAGCACACTTTGATGGCTGCCTTTTTTTTTTTTTCCTCAATATTGTGCACTTGCCACCTGAGAAACTGTAGGCTTTCAGAGCAAGTTAAAAAGATTGGCAGAAATTCTTAGTCTGTCACTGGCTTTTCTTGAAAATTGACTCCGGCAAACTGCTAGCTTTTTTGCAGTCACAACCTAAAAATAATGTGAAGCAGATTAAGAAAGACAACAGTTCTGCAAAGCCATAGACAAAGATCCAGGTTAAATAGCTATTCCAGCATACACTCTCCATCACTGTTCACCCCAGCAGACACAAATATTAAGAGGTAGGTAATACTTTTCCATACAGTTTTAGTGTCAACCAAAGCAGGTGGTAATTCCAGAAAAATACAGGCTTCAAAGTAGACATGTTCCACGATATCTGCCCATCACTTCTAATCCAGGGCTTCCACTCCACTTCTCCTTAGCCTTCTTGTACCACATCCAGCACTAGACAGGAACCCAGCCTCCCCTCAGCTAAGAATCCTCCTTCCCCACTTTGTGTTGACACCAATTTAAACATGGGCACTTTGCAGGGCCACTGCCTATAGACATTGGAAACTGAAGCAAGGAGAGCAATTCAGTGAACTAAAATGTCACACTCGGATATTCATGTTACAGCACCTGGTCATTGTGGGTTTATTTTGGACATGATCCAGCAGCCTTTTTATTGTATTGTAACTATTACGGCTATTGTGTACTAAATAGCAGGAAGAAGAATAACTGCATCTTTGTTTAAGAAAGAAAAAGTTGAATTTCATTTTCTCAGAAGCCTTGAATCCTCACAATGAATGTCTGCCAATTCAAACACAACATTTAGTCATCTGTCCTTTAGTGCAAGCAGTTATGAACATAGAAATAGTTGGATATTCTTCAGCTGCTTCACACTCCAATTTGCTTTTTAATTAGTACTGATTCCAGGAAATTGGGTGGCTAGATTTTTCAATACCGTATGCTGTGATATTATACAGTGACATGATCAACAAGCATCTCTTTCTAGCCCTGGAATATTGCACCCACCTCTGTCCTGCTTGCTTTCCATCCATGGCCCAATGCAAGCAATTAGAAAATGAGTAAGGCTATTTGTATCCTAGTCATGCCCATGGGCACAGATGAAGTATGGAATCTAATAACAGTTTAAATGAGATCATACATGACTCCCAATATCTCAGTCAGAAGCTGAAAAAAGTTAGCTTTGTTCTCAGACATCACCAAACAAAGTTCAGTTCCACTTAAAAATGAATGCAGACAGCACATTTGCCTTGTTATCCTCCTACCTTTTCACATCTGCTAAAGAATCCCCAGGTTCTTCGAAGTTCTTTTTAATTGTATCTAAGCTTTAAGATGGTGAAAGCCAAGTAAATTTTACAAATTTGAATGGGACTCTGCTTTAATCCCATATCATTTGCAATCCTTCCTTTTTTTTTTTCCCTTTTTAAAATGGAATGTCTATATTTCTCCCTCTTCCCTTTGCACATGTTACAGTGACCACACGTTAGTCTAGAAAGTAGTGTTTGAGAAGACTTTAGAAAGCCCCAGAGATCAAATAACACTCAAAGCTGTATAATGCTCTCTGGACCCATGTACAGGGAGAGCACTTACAGAGAATCCGAGCCAACTCCATCTCTGTGAGTGTCCAATAAGCTTGCTAAGTCCCCATCCTGGCACCAATTTGTGTGGCATCAGTTACATAGCCCAGTAACCCAGGACATGACAGTGCACAATGTGCAGACTTTTTAGACTTTCAATACTTCTTTACCTAGGAATAATAATTCATTTTGAATGACAATGAACATAGAGATCAAGAGGATTTATTAAGTATAACTTACAGTATTCTATCTATCAAAGTGACAGTCATTTACAAAGTTCCTGCACTTACTGTACTTAATGAACACCTCACAAGTTTCTGCAGTATTATTTTTGCCTAACAGAAAGCCTCTCATGTGATTCTTAGGGAGGCAGAGGAACTTTCCTAAACACTAAAGAGATCTGTCTGAGCCTTTGGTAATCACAGCATATACTGATGTGTGATCAATGCTGCTCATGTATCATCATTTCCCATTTGCTCTTCCCACAACACAGCACATACTTTAAAATTAACATTTTTGTGGCTATTTTGCAATACAATCTCATGACCTGCTCCAGAGCAATAGGGGAACACAGTCCCCCTGTGCTTTTGACTGCTGTCTTTCTTTGAATAAGCATCAGAAACACAACTCTTGCTTTGTAAATGGCTGCAAGGATTATTTCTTTTTGTTTGCCAGGGGAAGACTTCTCATTTCCAGCCTTGTCTCTCTTGACATCCCTACAAATAAACAATAAGTAAAATATTCCCTGGGGTCAAACAACTAGAAGTAAGAAACTGCTTGCCTTCCCTTAAGATGTTACTGCATACCTGGAAGATGTGTCTCGTCTTCCCTTCATTATCATCTTCAGTTTTCTTCTGAATAAGTGATTCTGTAACCAGTCATTCTACCTCTTAGATCTGACATAAACCAGAGGACAACTCTTTCACACTCCCTAAGTCTTATTCTATCCACGTCTCATTTTCATTATTAGCAAGATGACCACCAGCTCATTATCAATATGCAGATGCAGTTTCTTGAGAGAACATGCCAGCTTCAACAGTCCTCATTCAAAATCTCTAGCAATCCTCTGGTAAAGCCACACTGTCCCTGCCCCATCAGGGCACAGTGAGCCTGGGAAAATATTGTCACTGACCCAGGTCAGAGACAAACTCTAAAGAGAAGTTCCCATTTCATCTGTACAAGTACATACATTTCTAAGCACCTGGAGAAGCATGGTCGAGGGTTACTGGCACTGATGCTTAGCCCCAGAGGTAGACAGGCTCCTTTATCCATGCCTGCCACCCCAAAAGCTCAAGATAAACCCAAATCCTCCTACTACAGTCAAAATACCATTCTGCTGAGGAAGGGAAAAATAAACCTCTTGAATTGGAAAACTTACATACTTTTCCAAATTTTTAGCAAGTCACAATTGCTTTCCTGCCTGTTTAATATGACAGTCTCGAGTGACACAGATTGCCTGAGAAAACTGCTATATGGCCCTACTCACGTAGCTTAGTAATTGACACTTGCTGAAGATGTCTCAGCAGCTTCTCTCTGTTCAGTGCAGAGCATAGGCTATAACAAAGGTGTCCAAGTGAACAGCCTAATTACTACTCATATTTCTCTGGCATTCATACAAGCAGAACAGCTGCAACAGGGATGCTTTTACCAGACTACCCTATAGCCTCTGATCTAAACCAGGCAGATGCGATTTGACCATCCCTCTGCTGCATCCCCAAGTGCTTCTGCCTACACTACCAAAACAAAGAACACACACTGCTACCATTAGTGCCTTTCTCTGAACAGCATCTGCCTCCTAAGATATTATCTTCTTTAAATACAGATTCTTTTATTTGGTGAGCCTAACTCAAGTTTGTGCTTAGCTTCAAGACAATTGAAGTGGTGTTCAGTAATTTGTCTGACCATCTTCCAAATGCTCTGGACAGCTAAAAACAAGGGAGGTAGGAGCTTTGCAGAGAAAGGTGTGGGCCGCTCCAGTCACATAAAAGATGACAGCTTGAATAAGTATATGCATGTCCTAAAAATATTTGTAGGTAGGTCAGATAGTCTTTAAATATGTATAGAAACATTATTAATGTCACTGACCTGTCTGATCACAAGTGCAGCTGCTGTTTGAAACCACCTTAGAATTGTTTCCTTTGAGAGCAAGTTCCTGCTGCCCTTCAATACCTTCCTTTAGCTGCAGAGGGGATGGGTGGAAATTATTTACTAGCAGATGTTCAGCTATATTTACTGGTTTTAATAAAAAAAGGAAACTTTAAAAATGACACTTGGTTTCCATTTAATGGCGCCCAAAGGTTTATCATTGGGAGAGGTTTGGCACCAGAACAAAGGGGAAGTTTGTATTGCTTCTGTTCAGCTGCACTTTGCCTCGGGTTAACTCCTGCTTCATGTTCTGGTGCAGCTAATTTCCTGTTTTTCCATGAGCACAAAATACCTGCTTCCCTTGGGGATAAAAAAAATAAAGACAAAAAGACAATAAAAAAGCCCCATATGTACAGAGATAGCAAAGGTTACTTGTAACTGCCATAATTTAAGGGCAAAAAGAATCCTCTTAACTCACTTGCAAAGTGAGAGCAGGAAGAGAAATGACTTGCTGAAAGGAAATTTTGAAGGATATTATTAGGGTCAAAATATGGATTCGTGTGGCCTCCATGCAGCACTCTAATATCTTACATGCACTTTGGCTTAGACAGATACTGAAAAGGAACTGGAGTGAATATGAGTTCATCACAAATACACATTCGGTCATGACGTGTCTGTTACATGTTTACTCAGTGTCCAGTAAAATGGTAACTTCTCTCCACATTAGGGTCCTAAAGGTACAGTGAAACACCTAGGAAATTATTTCCTTAAATATGTGGGTTGGGGAGGATTTGCACACACATCTATTCCCAAGTATACTACATCTGCGTTGGTAGAAATCACACTACAAAGGAGAAGGAGGTTTCTCCATTTCTAGCATCGAGTCATTTGCTTCTGTGAAAAAAGAGTGAAAAGACACTAGTTTGGTAATGGTGTCACTGTATATAGAGCTCTTCACACAATAGGTATTATTGGCTGGGAGTAAAACCCATTCTTGAGGGCATAAATTAACCTGCATCACAGTAGATATGTAAGTGCAGTGGCATTGCTGGTGTTGCGGACATACAGAAACAGCTATACTGGATGCATATGTTCTTCTATAAAGAAGATAGCTCACGAGAGCAAAACTACATCACATGCACTACGCAATGAATTTCTGCTGGTAAAATAAATGTGCTTATATCCACACACATGTATATGGCCTGTGGCACAACAGAACAATTTTACCTCAAGTAACCCCAGAAGGGTTAAGCAAAACAACCTTCGCGCATGGATAAGCTTTAAATAAGGAACACCTCTTCAGGAAGACAGCATGCTACTATATAGACATGCAATTAAGGAAGGTGGTAATCCTGCTCATCTAACTGCAATTAGGATAATGTCACTTTCTATTTCCACTTCGTAAAATACTTTGAGATCTACAGATGAAAGCTCTGTACCAGCGTGAAACATTTATACCTACATCAATGAAGCAGATGGCATGTGGTACACTTGTTTGTGTGTGAACCCTGTAGTCATCACTGTTATAATTAGTTAAGAGTCATCTCCTGCTCCACTGCAAACTCTGTTATTTGACAGTGTTTGGTAGGGGCTGGCATTTCCAGAGGAGCAAGTGTATCTTGGTGACATACATTTACACCATTTCCATCACGGTCGTAGCTGTGTAACTACATTTTAAGAATATTGTACATATATGGGTGAAACACAACGCAACAAAGGTGTACGTCAACTAACAAAGACTAGAGGAGACTTTGAGAGGCCATCTTGTCCATTGCTCTGCACTGAGCAGGATCAAGTATTTGTGTTTCCCAACCAGTTAGTCTAACTGACTTTCAGTGACAGAAGCCCATGTCTTCCACAAGGTTATTTTGTACTAAATATGAGTTTTCCTAATATCCAATCTCATTTTCCCTTGGTGAAATATCTCACCATTATTTCTAGTCTTCCATCATAAAGATTTTTTTCAATCCAAGGCCCTTACTCTTTGCAGCTATCTCTGTATACTTGAAGATTACTGTATCAGGTACATTGTATACTTTTTCATTTCACAGAGAAATACACAATGCGCTATGTACTTCTCAGCTCCCTCCATCTTTCTGCTACAAGTCCATGGCGGAATAAAAAGAACACTGAAAAAATAAAAAAATTAAAAAGTCAAGCATAAGACCTATCTTTCAAAGTAATTGCTGTTCAGCAGACCAAGGCTGGGAAACAAGCATAAATGTGTTCTAATTATATCAAGCCCCTGAGTTGTGTTTTGAGTTTATTCACATGAATGGGAATTACAGGGCTTCTGCCTTTGCCAACAGGAACAAAGCACCTTGAACCAGACACAGATATATCTAGCTAAATAAAAGTAAATATATTACTGATGCTGACTCTGTGACAGTCCACAAATAATCACAAAAAGAAAACTTGAAGTAAATTTGAGTAATTCATGTAAACATTATCACATGCAAGGACAAGAAAGAGGGTCAGCTGCACTTCCCTCACAGCACAATGCATCCATGCAAATTCTCAGGATGACTTTTGCATCTTAGAGCACTTATACCCTGTAATTAATTGCTAAATTATGAAGATTTTATATGTTTAAGTAGTTCTTAGACAATAAGTCATTCACTTACAGGAATGTTACCTGTGTTTGTAATTCAAAGTCTCCAGTTGCAATTATTACTTTCCTCTTAGAAGAAAAACAGCAACCCATAAGACAAAAGAGAAGTGGCAGGACTTAACTCTGCTCTGTGTTTTACTGGATAGTAATTCCTATGGAGGAAATTAATTCCTGGAATGAATCAGGCAATAAATCTGTTATGCCTGTATCCTGTCTCTGACTGGTACCAACAATAGGTGCTTCAACTCCTCACAGACAGTCACACAGCAATGTTCCCACAGATGTTTCTTCCAAAACCAGGGCATTTAAGCTTGGTTAATGTCATGAAGCAGAAGGGCAAAGATCTTTAATACTTTATCTCAGCTAATGCAGCTACAGACATTCACCTAAGTGGAATCCTCTCCAGACAAATTCAGTACCTTAGTAATAGTGGCCAGAAGCAGTGAGTTTCACAGGTTTAGAAGAGCCAGTGAAAAAAACCCCACAATGTATTTTCATATAAATTTTCACAATTTCCTCCTTCACTTTACCAAGTTATCTTCATTTCTGAAATAACAATAAAAAGCAAAAGAAAGGTCCAAATTATCCCTTTAAATATTTCCTTGCTTTATATACTTCTATTTTCATCATAATCTATTTGATAAAGTCATAACATTTCTACTGCTTTCATAAAAGATTTTACATCTTAAATCCACCCGTGTAAAGAGTGTAAAGTGGCTAATTTCCTTAAATTATTTAAATAAGCGTCAAAAACTCAGGAAGTTCTCTTATCTACGTTCCAGCCAAGCACAGATCAACTTAACCAAAATAATTCCTTGTTTAACTTATTTGTTAATGAAATATTTAGGAAACAGAATTTAATAAGGTCTATGAGTAGAAAATTCCAGTACTTAACTTGTCTCAATATTTAGCCTAAACTTCTGTTGCTGCAATTTAAACCCATTAAACAGATTGTCTTACACACCCTTGCCCTAAGTGTTTTGGCCACTAAGTGGTTTCAAATGACCATTAAAAGCACAATGAATAGTACAGATTGATTTCTGCCCACGCAGTTGCAGTGTCCATGAGCACAGCATCGGCAGTGATGCAATGGCTGCAGAGTTGAATAGGCACTATGACCTGACTTCTGTCCAAATGCAAGTCTGTGCACCATATCCATCTTCTAAGATGATTTCCTGAGATTCACACCCTCTGGACACTGTATTTGTGAGCTCCCAACCCAGAATCTTCAGTCTTGCCAGACCTAATCCTTGACCACATTGTGAAAACACATACGAAATTCATGTTGTGTCTCTGTCCTCCTCTGTGACTGAAGTATATTGTACCTGCCTGGATTATTCTCGGCATATATAGTGTATCTAATGCAAAAAGCAGAATCCTTGGTGAAAAAAATAATCCCATTTTAAGGCAAAATTAGTTTGTTCAGGATGACGTCAAAAGAGGCTCATTTCTATTTAAGTTTTCCATCTCTTCAGCTCCTCTTTTTTTTTTTTTAATTAACAAATCAAAGTGTCAAAAAAGTTGTTTGGGATTAGGAAATGATAGTATCTTCTTTCAAGAAACAACATGTTCCCTTGAGAATATAGAAAGAAAGTACTTTGACTTTCTCAGAACAATTTTTTTCAATAAAAAGGAAT
The DNA here is from genome assembly GCA_025345505.1 of Todiramphus chloris collaris. Lineage (NCBI taxonomy): Eukaryota > Metazoa > Chordata > Aves > Coraciiformes > Alcedinidae > Todiramphus > Todiramphus chloris. The sequence continues at coordinate 31,475,319 of JANVCC010000017.1, forward strand.
GATAAAATTGTCAGAAAAAAAACATAGAAGATCTTTTGTCACCAAACATATTCGGACACAGCATTTGACAGAAAATGTGTCATAAGAAAGAAGTCTGACACGTTGTGGTTCAGGCTACCTGCTTGTGCTCAACAGGAGTGACCCTTCAATTTCCAAGACCTGTATCACCATGCAGAAGATGAACAGACTATGAAGAAATAAAGGCACTTACCAGCCACAGTCACTGTTGTGCTGGAGTTGCTTGGTTACTCTGTGTAGACATCCTCGGGTCTAGATGCTATTTCCATGTTGATCTTTCAACCCTGTATAGTCAACTGGCCTTATACCATCTCTCCGTGCTTTAGGGTTGTCTATCTCCTGCAATGGAGTCTTTATTTCCCTAAACAATCTTTATACCATTGTCCAAAGGAAAGCAAGGACTGATGGTTACCCAAATGCAACACTGTTCTAAAGTGTGCTGCATTATTATTTATATATGTACATACACTTATGGGTTATTGCTAAGATTATGGGAGAGATCAGCGCAGACCAGAACAGGAAAACTGTGAGACTAGTCTGTCCTCCTGGGGAATTTTGATAGTCTGTAGAAGAAACTAATTATATTACACTATATTATTGTTAATTTTTTAACATACTCCAAATAGAAGTGAGACACTGTCAAATGCCTGATAAGGCCTTAACAATTACAAATCTCCTTAAATATTGATGTGAATTGAATGGATCATTTTATATTTTGGTTTAGCAATATTTTACCTTTTATTACTTTGAGAGTACTCACATAAGGAAATGGGAGCAGGATGTACTATTATATGGGTAAACTGCCAGAGAGAGCAATAGAAGGAATAAATTGAAATCCAAATCTCATACACAAATTATTATTAACACTAATTTCCGCATATTACAAAGCGGCTTCTTTGCATGTATGACATCGCCTTTTGCACCCAAACATGACTTTAATTAAGATCTAACTTATTCATGACTATAATTCAGATCTAACTGCTAGTCTAGTCAAATGAGTGTAATTAGTCCCAGAGGGCATATCTAAGAGAACTAGGTTTTTCTTTTCATCTCTACATGTAGGCAAACACAATAGATGCTGTAACATCAGTCTGAGAACCTGGAAACATAAAGAGCTTTACAGAGCTGATAGGGAAATTCTAAACAAAAACATTGTTAGAAAGGATTTTCATAAAGACTCAATTTATTCTTGCAGCTACTTAATAGGAATGAAACAATGGAGATTATTAACCAACATAAAGTTGATAAACAGGGAAATCATTATGAAAAGTTTATTAAGAAACAGAACCATACCAGTTTGGTTAGCCCCTCTATATATTACATTAAAAGGGATTAATGAGATGGGCATTCATTTTTGCTCCCATCCTGCAGATGTTATAAATAAATCCATCTACTGCATAAGTTGACACTGGCATAACCAAGTCAGAAGAAAGTCCTACCAAATACTTTATATTTATCAAGCATTCATTATCCTGGTGTCCTGCCCAGCAGGCAAAATAATGAAGACAAATCAGTCCATGTGATTTGCTCTTTCTTCTAGTACATCATCCAACCCCTACAGCTGCTTTGCTTTTCATCCCATCCAACTGTTTCTCCCCACCCACTTGACAGCACTTTGTCCTCTGTCCACAAGGCACTAACTTCATCCACCCTCTCCTGACAAACCCTGCCTCATCCTGTCCCTCTGTCCTAAAAGGAAAGCTAATGGAAACTGCTGTTGCAGCAGGGACCACCTCATTTCCCAGCTGCACCATTTTCAAAACAGATTCTAAGGCAGATTGCAAGGAATTGCTGCTCAGGCTCAGCTTAAATCTTAATGTGCTCTACCATAACACTGTGCTTTGTGAACCACCAGTTCAGAAGGCCACTCTTTCATTGTTGTACCCATAATCTGTCTTCTAGATCGGTTCTTGTTTATGTCTGAACTGTAAGGTGAAGCATTAGCTTCCACAAACTGAACCCTGGGGCTGGTTCTCTTCTGACTTTCAGAGCTGACTGTGAACCTGTCAAGGTGCTTGAGGTCTCCTGTGCTTGAGAAGAGTCAAACTCCAGAAAGCTTCTGGTAGAAAAGACCATCATATACCCATCCTAACTTGCACTCTGGTCCAGTTGGTGGACTGAGAGCTAAGGCACTGAATATTTTGATGGTCTTTCCAGAGATAAAGCAACTTCTCAGTGCAAACACTACCACACGCAGTCAGACAACTTTGGTCTTCAGAGTGATGTAGCCCTGGGCATCACTACGTAGGTAACAGCAACTATTCTTTTTATATTCAGTGCAGAAGAAACTTCACATTACCCATGAATAAATCCACCAACACAGTTCCCAAAGTTCAATGACGGAGAAGCACTGCTCTTTAGAAACATGTGCATGTTCTTAATACTCATTTGAAGTAAATAGGGCTTGGTACATGCCTAGTTTCAAGCATATGGTAACTGCCTTCCTTAACTAAGGCTTCTCTTAGTATCTGTAAGTGCAAATTGTTTTAAAATTATTTCCAGAGAGAAGGGGAAATTGTTGTGCAATTGCACAAGGAAAGAGGAAAGTTGAACTCACAGTGTGAGGATGGCAGGCAATGCATGAGGCCAGAAGGCCACGTTCAACTGATGTGTTGCCTTAACGGAAGGAATTATTAAATGGCTGTTATGTGAACTTGGATCGCTTTTGTCAGAAGTTACAGAAGTTCTTTTAAAATTGTATGTCAGGATAATGGAGACTTTTTAGACAATGTTATGGAATGAACTCAGTTAACCAAGTGATAAAAATCAGGGTTGGATTCTGCACTCAGCATGCTTTTGCACTTGTCTTCTTCCATCATTTGCAGTAATTTTCACATTTGAATGCAAAAAGACAAACTTCCAAGAAAGTAATCATTTCTTTAATTGTTTGCCATTTGTCACAAGGTCTCTGTTAAGAATAAGCGTGACAGCTATTCAGTCAGTCGTGAACACAAGACAGTTATTTTGATCTCAATCCAAACCCAGGGAAGAGCACTCAAAGTTTAACAGTGACATGTAAGGCTTGCTCAATTTCTAGAGGCATTTCTGAATTTTTACATCCCACACAACCCTATCACGAAAAGACAATGACACTTTAGGAGGAGGTAACTGGATTGTGCTTACTAAATTACTTTTGTCTTGGTAAGGTTTTAAGGTGATGTACTGACTCAAATATGTTTTTCTAAGAAATATACTGAACAAAGCATACATGAGATTCTTCACAGGAATTGACTCTACACAGTGCTAAAGAAAAGCTACATCTGAAACAGGACTAAGAGGCTGAGGGATCAAAAATGTCATTTACATTGCCACTTTCAACAAGTTAGAGGCAAAGCTGTACTCCACACATCCTTTACTGGGGGTTGTACCACGGACATAATGCTTAGCAGACACTTGTGTACACAGTAATAGTAGTATACCACTTGATATGCAAATTTGAATTGTCTTTGCATGGTGTATAATCAAAACCAATGGAGTGGAAAAAAAAAAAAAGGGAATAAAAACCTATTAGATTATCTATTTCATCCCCTTACCACTATAAGATTACACTCTATAATAATTTCATATCATTTATTCTAGTCTAGTTCAAAAATGCCTGGGGTGAAGAAGCTTCCCCTGGGATATTATTCACAGCTTGATAGATCTCAATATGAGGAAGCATTTCCTAATATACAACACTCGTGTTTTCCTTTGAAATTTCATCCCATTACTCCTGGGCGCCCACCCTAAATCAATATTTCTTTTCCTTCTGTTATTTGTCACCTTCAAGTTTCAGCAACCTATTCCTCCTGCTCCCATTTAACAATGCCTTAATATGCAGCAGTTTTAATCACTTCTAGTAGCATAAATCGACACCCCTCAACACCTCCGCTGCTTGTGTCTTTCTCCCTAAATTCTTCATGACCCTTAGTCAAGTGCAGGGCAAGAAGGGGCTCTGGGGAGCCCCGGCTTCTCATTCCCTGCTGCAGCCCAGCCCTGCTTCCCAGCCACAGCCATCTCCGGCGGGGATCAGGGTTCTTCACCTCGTAAATGTATTCCCCTTCTTTGCATAATATGCAATGCAAGGGTATAAATACATATGTAAATCCTTGAGTGCCAATTTATTTTAAAAATTGATGTATAGGCCACGTGGCAGTTCAGGCAGTTAAGGAACAGTGTAATTAGGAATTAAACCCTTTTTCATCCAATGCATTTTGCTTAAAGGCTGGCAGGTGGCACTGCACCCTTAGGAATGAGCTATGAAAACTTGGCCACTGCAATTGCTATTTTTCATTTATTGAATGGAGGGGTGTTGTCCTTTTTTCTTTTCTCCTTCTTTCATTTCACTTTTCTTCCTTTTCATCTTTTTATTCTGCTTCTTAATCTCAAAGAATTTTTTCACGTTCCTTCATTAATTTATGAAAAAAAGTTTCAGATCCTGATTCCACATATGCAGGTGTAATGGCATTTTTGGTTTATTCCTAAAGATGCTCTCTCATCATGGACTTTTTTAAAAAGTTAACCTGCAAGGTCAGTAAGAGAGACACCAAAATGAATCAAGCTATCAAGCTATTTTGGACAAAAGCTGGAAGGAGAAGAAAATCTGAATTAACAGTCTTGCTAATGCAAAGGATATCAGCCAGCTAGCTCAGTCTGCCATGGAAATATGCATTGCTGATCTTTGATAAAGGAGTAAAAACTTATCTGCATTCTGCAGGAAGCCTAGATGAGAGTGAATACACTGCAGGAAAGGAGAAAAGCAACGTTCATGTCATTCGTGTGTTGTCTCACCTCAGGCAGGGAGGGCAGTCTGTGTTTCAGGTAATGTAGACAGCTTCTGGGGGAGGATGATGGAGCATCCCAGCAGCATCTCCAGAAACACTGAACATTCTTGTGCACTCTAGGCTCCAAGGAACTTTCCTGTCTTCATTCCCAGGCCCCAGCCCTGGGTGGTGGGGTAAGAGAGAGCCTGTCAGACTGTCAGCTGAAAGACACTGTACAGGTAGGTCTGTAGAGTCAGGGCACTCCGTTTGTCCTCAGTCTGGCTCAGAGGGAAAAACAGAGGATGGATCAGCTTCTGACACTACCACCAACTTCCATGACTGCAGTGACATCCAAAAAGCTACCTACACAGGTTTAAGTCACCTCACTCCTAACTTTCCCCATCCTGGTCATAGTATGGAAGTCAAGGACTGGGACAGTGAATTGAAAGAAAAGGGCAAAAGGAGATGGGGCAGCAATTTAGGGGCACAAAAGCTCCATGGCTGGCTTTCTGGGGATAGAGAAAGCCAGTGGGGTCATGGCCAAACAGGAAGGTGCTAGAAGCAAGCAAGGTACAAACAGAAGAAATGGCACGTGACTACATGGCAAGAACAGAGGGGTGACAGCAGCTGGAGAGGTGAGAACAGAATAGAAGGCCACAGCCCTGGGGAAGAAGCCACCCTCTTCTCCACTGGAAGCTGAGCCCATGGACAGACAAGTACACAACGGGCTTGAGACAGCAGCATGGAAGAGACCGAGAAGGCAGGACAGACTGGCTCCTCTACTGCAGGCAGTCACTTCCCACCTGTCATCTGTACAGCCATTTGCTGAGAGACAGATTCATACAGGTGACTCTTGCCCCCAACATCACAGGAGCAAAATGCCTTGTTTTTCAGGTGTGCTGCTGCCCCTGGCCTAGCCCTGACCATCCAACTTTTCAGACACAGCATTTTCCTCCCCATACTCAGGCCAAGAGTGCAGCTTAGCTTCAGGATCTGAAGGAATGCACATCAACCCTCAGGTACAGTCACAACCCTTCCAAAAGTGTTGATATCCCACCCGCTCTGCAGACCTCTTCTCCCCTTACTCCAACAAAGCAAACCATTTTTTCACTGTTAGTCTGTGACAAAATCCTTCCAGCCCTCTAGGGAGACCCCTGTCTCCCCACTCTGCCATACAGCTCTCCCCAACTCTCCTCCCAGTCCAGAACCCACAGGGAGTACTACCTGCTGCACTGCCACGAGTCCACCACTGCCAAGCTGAGCACTCAGCCACCCTGACACAACATCTTCAGCCTCCTCTGGCTGCAAAATCTAGTAATTTATTAATTTTTTTTAGGATTATTATCTCACTGCTATTGCCGCTTGGTTATGGCTGTGAAAGATCCTTAGCTTTCAACTTCTCCATCTTTGCACAGTGATGCAGGCTCACATTTCAGTGCTTTACGTTATGAACCATTATCTTATTCCCTGGTTCTTCATTATGGTCCTGGTTCAAAAATCAATGGAGACTTTCATCCAGCTGCAATGCCTCTGGATCAGACCCACAGACCCAGCACAGCAGCATCTGGCACATTACTGGGTGTTTTGAGTGATCTGTTATCCAAAAGGCAAGAAGAAAACAGCCAGTAACATTTGAGGGCAGGGTCAGAGTGTTACGGAAGAGATCAACCATGGGAATTTGAAAAGCACCATGATGTAGAAAGCAACAACTCCCTGAAATGGTTCAGACCTGCCTCACAAGGAGATTTAAATGTGAATAGCATGGCTAAAAATACATCCAGCTTGGCTGAACAAGCGCATAGGTAACAGACCAGGTAGGAACAGAGGAAGAACTGTGGAATGAAATTTAGAACTAAACACCAAGAAAAAATTATTCCCAGACAGACCATTGTTTAGCTTCTGTAATACTCTCCAACAGAAATGAATGCCAAGCTATCAATTGGTATATTTAAATGTAGATGTGGCAAAGGACCAATAAATACTCTATTAGGAACAATTTAACAGTGACAAGGCTATGGATGCGCTTAAAAAGATTCTTTTCAGCACTAGACTTTGTGATTTTCAGGATATTAAACAGAAAAATGACAATCCTTACCTCCTATGAGATAAAAACCAAAGGAACTATGCCAAATTACTGTACCATACATGCAGATATCTGAATGCAAATTATGTTGTTATCCTTGTCTATACTCCCATAGAGCCATAGCATCTTTTAAACTCTTTCTTCTTCACATACAGTGAATGTAGCCATCCGTGACAAATTTGTGTTTTCTTTTCTGAGAAGTAATATACTGTATTCCTCAGTGGCAGAGAAGTGACTGGAGCTGTCATTTACAAAATTTAAATGTTTACACCCAGAGGGCAATTAAGTTAGTTTTATATGATAATGTTATAAATGAAATGCTAATAAGTGCTGTAAATGGCCATGTAATCACATCCCATCATTTGCCAATTATTGGGGGGGAGCTGAAAGCCAGCTGTAGAGCTGAAGATGACGTACTACTTTAAATGAGCAAATGCAGGTACTGTGTAACGCACAGCCCTGAGAGTGAGCACTTTATAGCTGGAATTCAATTTTCTAAGCAATGTCTGATTCCACCTTTTATAATCATGTCAATAGTAATAATAATTTGCTCTGACACAAGCATTTTCTTACAAGAATTACCAAGGTATTCATAGAGCCAGAAGTTGGGATTTCAAAGGAACTGATGGGCACACCTACCTCTGTAGCTGCAGAGAGCTGAGGGGTGGCTTTGCCTGGGATCCAAGGCTGTGGTACAATGCTGTGCTCTGGAAACTGTTCAGATGCTTTGTTGTGCAATTGTGTTTAAGTGAGAAGCGCTTAAACACAACTTATCTACCATAGCCCTGTGCCTAAATAGTTTCCAGACTGTCCTCCTTTCTACCACCTTGAGGGGCAACTTTAGTCAGCTCTTAATAGCTGTAGAGACTTATCTTCAGTAAGGGCTTAAATTCTTAAGTTTCAGGAGATTTCTGTAAATTTTTTCTGAATGTCAATAGATTAAACCTCTGAACTGAGGTTTTTCAGGCTCTGAACTGCTTTGCACATGCAACCTTCTTAAATAAATCAGACTGTGGCCATGGAAGACCCACCTCATGCAAAAGAGTATGAACCACATATTGAAGTACAGGGAGCTACTGTTGACCCCATTACACACATGGGTAAACAAAAAAACAACAAACCAAACAAAACCCACATCTGACCTCTTCTCCAAATCAAGCCTTCCCTCAAAGAGTCTGTCAGGGCCCTGAATCACTTCTGCTAGCATGTCAGTTGCCTGAAAAGCTGATTATCAATTTAGTGACTGAAGGTCAGAATTTCACTTGGTCTGGGACACTTTCCTGGACGTTTGGGAGACACTGAGGAGGGAAATTTTTGGGTTAGTAAGACAAGAAAACTATAATCAAGACTCGTCAAACTAACAATTAAATGGGTATATCTCACATATCTGTTGCAGCATGAGGCCTTAGGTAGAACAGAAAGCACCTTGTCTCAGCCCTAGGATTCACCTATGTGAAGACACTGTTTCCCAAAGCCAGCAGGGTTTGTGCAAAACAACTAGTACAGCGAGGAGGAAAAACCTTAAACACTGGTTCAGGGTTGTGTGGTTCCACAACAGCTGCAGAAACACATTTTTGCACGAAAAATGTAGATTTGGGTGCCTCCATGCCAACCTAGCTTTTTTACTAGTGCATAAAAATAGTTGTGTTCTCATCATTATGGGAACTGAGTAAGGCACTTTAAGGCTGTAATGCTTTCTTCAAGTCATGAAAAGGCATATCAGATATCAGAATGCATAAAATTTGAAAATCATACCTCTAACATTAATTCTTTCAGCCTTTGAGCCCTTAAAGATCACATTTTCAAAATCCTCTTCACCAATAAAAAAAGACTGTGGTTTTCTAAACAAAGCCAGAGAATCTCACTTAATCATATAACACCAGAAAATGAGACACTTTTTTTGTAGCAGCAATAATCAATGGATGTAGAGTGACACAGAGCTGGCAGAACTACGTAAGTAAAGACTAAGAACAGGGAACTCCATGTTCAAAGCTGCACCAGAAGACAGCAAGTGGAATAGGAATTACAATGCTATCCCAAGAATTATGCCAATTGTATGTACACTATTTCATGAATTAAAGGCATGCAGATTATCAAGACAGTTTTTTATCTGAGAACCTAGGACAGGATAACAAAACTGGCAATAACATCGTATTTTGCAGGCTGAGCTAAACTATAGCACTTTTGCCTGGGCTTTGCTAGTCAGACCTTGAATCTTCTACATTATCTTCCTTTTTGGGTATTGATCGATCATGAGCATTGGCCAGAAGACTGCAAGAATCATGCATAGTAAACAAATATAACTACTGTATAGGAGAAAATTACTTGACATTGATGGTAATTAGCAGGCAATTTCCATGCTTATATTTGGTTTGAATGAAGAACATAAAACCTTTTTTTTGTTCCTATTGTGACAGATGAAGCATGACAGACAAAGCTAGTCGACTGCTTCACCTCCGACTTGGTATAAAAAGAGAAAAAAGTTCTATAATTCACTTTGAAAAAGATGCTATATTTTATACAGCTCAGCAGCTTTAAGGAATAATGAAGCAAAGACTTCAAAAAATACAGAAACTACAAATCATGTTGGAGGAGTCCACCTGCCCACCAGCACCCAGTAAGTGAGAAATGAAGCCTCATCTGTTTTATCAGTGATGTAGTCAAATCTGCAGCACTTGGAGTACGAAGGAGTAAGAAAAGGATGACAATCAACTCATCAAATCATTTAAGTTGGAAGAGACCTTTAAGATAATGAAGCTCAGCTGTTAACCCAGAACTGTCAGATTACCACTAAACCATGTCCCTCAGCACCACATCTACATGTCTTTTAAATACCTCCAGGCATAGTGACACCACCTCTTCCCTGGGCAGTCTCTTTCAGTGCTTGACAGCCCTTCCTGTGAAGAAAGTTTATAATGTCCAGTCTAAACCTCCCTTCGCACAACTTGAGGTCATTCACTCTTGTCCTATCCCTTGTTACTTGGGAGAACAGACCAACCCCCACCTGGCCACAACCTTCTTTCAAGTAGTTGTAGAGAGCAAGAAGGTCTCGCCTGAGCCTCCCTTTCTCCAAGCTAAACTATCCAAGTTCCTTCAGACACTCCTCCTAAGACATCCTCTCTAGACACTTCACCACCTTCATTGACCTTCTTAGGACACTCTCCAGCACCTCAATATTCTTCTTGTAATGAGGGGCCCAAAACTGAACACAATATTCAAACTGCAACCATGTATAGCAAGGTGGGGGGTCAGGGAACAGGTGACAAGACAAGAGGAAACAACAGTCTCAAGCTGTGCCAGGGGAGGTTTAGGCTGGCTGTTTGCAGAAACATCTTCACTGAACGGGTTGTCGAGCACTAGGAACAGGCTGCCCAGGAAGTGGTTGAATCACCACCTCTGGAAGTGTTTAAAAGTCATGGAGCTATGGTACTTAGGGACATGGTATGGCAGTGGGCTTTGTAGAGTTAGTTTGATGGTTGGACTCGATAATCTGAAGGGTCTTTTCCAACCTAAACGATTCTATGATTCAATACATCTATGGCACTGGTACAGGCACAAAGCAGCCTGGGACACATCCACGAATACTGGTGACCCAAAGCAGCGTGGCAGAAAAGTCTCCAGGGTCCTGGTGAACAAGTTGAGTGGGAGCCACGAAGGTGTCCCTGCCCAAAGGCAGCACGTGGTACCCTGGGCTGCACTGGGCAAAACCTTGCCAGTAGCTGGGGGCGGGTGACCCTTCCCCTCTGCTCAGCGCTGGCGAGGCCGTGCCTGCAGAGCTGTGCCCAGCTCTGGGCTCCCCAGCACAAGGGAGACGTGGGCATGCTGGGGAGAGCCTTCAGTGCCCCTGCCCCACCACTGCCCCGCCCTGCGACCCTTGGTGTCACAGTGCCATGCTGCTGTGTTGACCCAGCGCTGTCCTGGCAACAGCTCCAGTGCCTCCTGGGACGGTGCTGTGCCGGCAGACAGTGGTGCTGGGCAGAGCACAGCTCTCGTCCAGAGGCTCTGTCTGGCACCAGCACCCACTCAGCAGCCTCCCAAGAGCTGACTGGGCACAGTTTTCAGCCCCACTGGTGTGTGCTGCACCGTGCTTGGCAACGCAGCACCATGGGCCAGCTCAACTGCTGCCATCGCTCCAGGTGAGCTGCCCCATGGCTCAGGGACATGCTGGCACAGCTGGGCCCCACAGCAGCTGCCTTGCTCATGCCAGGTCCCCTCTACTCAGCAGGGTATGCCCTACACCCTCGCCTGACCCCCTGTCCTCTGAGCCGCTGCTCCAGCAGCGGGTGAAGGTGACGCAGGGCCGCAGGACCAGGAAGAGGGAGCTCCTCCTCTTCAGAGATACTCTGGTGATCGCCAAGACCAAGTAAGACTCGCAGGCCCCAGCTGCCTTTCCTCCCGAGCCCTGGCACCAGGGCAGGGACACCCAGGGAGCAGCCTCAGGCGCCCGGCACCTTGGTGCTGGGAGCACCCATGGCCTGCCATGGGCTGGACTCTGGAGGGGCTGCACAGGGCTCAGCCATCTCCAGGTCACTCCCTGACTCTTCTTCTCTCCGCAGACGTGGCGGTGCCCCGCGCCCAGAGCTCTGCCTGCTGCTCGCCATGCTGCAGGTGGTTTGCAGCGGGAACGGGGCAGCCACCAATGCTTCTGAAGAGGAGGAAAGCGAGGCCACCACCACCCTCATTTTCTGGCCCTACGGCTCCTGCATCCTCACTTTCAGGTGAGTCTCGGTGCCACATCCCTCCAGGGGCATGGGCAAAACCTCTGTCCTGCCCCACGGGGCTCCATCTTGCCTCTGTGGCTGTCCCCACGGGGCAGGGCTGCTCCGGCACCCGCCTCTGCCCACGGCCTGGGGAGCAGAGGGCACTCAGGCTGTTTCTCCTCCCTTTCTGCAGCTCCCGGGAGGACAAGGAGCTCTGGGTCAGCGCGCTCCGTGGGTAAGCCCTGCCTGGCACTGCCGCCCGGGCGCTCACATCGCAGGGGAGGCTGCAGGCGTAGCCGCAGCCCCGGACACGGGCACTCGGCTCCCCAGCTGGGCAGAGGTGCCCACAGCTGCGGGCAGCTCTTGAGCAGGCAGAGCTGGCAGAGCCGCTTGGCCCAGCTGCGTCCCAACAGCGCCTGCCCAGCCCCATCCTCACCACTGCCGCCGCTCTCTGCGGCTCAGGCCTCACCCAGCTCTTTCTCTGCCCCTTCCTTCCCTGCGCACAGGCCTGCAGAAGGAGTGGAGGGCGCCCAGGTGACCCAGGTGCCCTCCATCGAGCCCCTGCGGCAGCAGCCGAGGAGCGGCAAGGCTGTGAGTGTCCCTCCTGTCTCGGCCCTGGCCCCGGAGGCTGCTCCGGCCCAGCCTCTGGTGCCTCGCTCCTCACCTTCCGCTCTCGTCCCCTTGCCCAGGTCAGGACGCTGCTCGCCAGCATGGCGGAGCCGAGGGTGGAGGGCCAGGCAGAGGTGAGGCTGGCTCAGGGCGCAGTCTCGGCCGTGCCCACCTCTCGCTCCGCTCGCCGGGGCCCCTTTCTGCCGCAGGGCCGCTCAGTGAGCGCCCCGCATTTCTTGCAGGCTGGTGCGGAGCAGCTGCCGCCTCTCGTCCCCCCGGGCAGCGCAGACGGAGGAGGCCCAGGGGCTGTGGGCTCGGGAGAAGGCGGGGGTAGGACGGCCCTGCTCTGTGCCCTGGCAGGCGGGCGGGCACCGGTGCTGCCCTGGGGCTGCTGCCGCCCTTCCCGCAGGGCAGCGCCAGCCCCAGCGCCCTGGGCAGGAGAGAGCTGAGCCCCCGGGGCCCCTTGTGCCCGGCGACGCCTCTCCCCGCTGTGCTTGGGCTCGGCAGCGCTCGGCCCGGACTTCTCCTCCATGGCTCTTTGCTCTTTCCTCCTCAGCAGATGGCAGGACCTGCGGGGAAGGGCTGCCCTGGCCCGTGGAGGAGGCCTCGGCCGCTGCAGAGGTGCCAGGCTCTGCAGGCTCGGGCATCAGCGAGGCTTCCTTCGCCCAGAGCCTGGCATCTCTGTGCAGCCAGGACAGTCTGCTGCCCCAGAGCACCCAGGTAAGCAAGCCTGCCCAGGGGTCCCATCCCGCTTGCTCCTCCAGAGAGGTGCTGTCCCCGGCAGAGGAACCCCGGCTGGGGCTTGGGGCCAAAGCTGGCGGGCTTTCTGCTCCCAAATGAGGGTCAGGAGTGGGAAAGGCTGAGCCAGTTTCAGCCAGCGGCCTGGAAACCCTTCTTTTGCTGTGTGCAGGAGTTACAGCGGCTGGCCTGCTCCACCAAGTCCCCCGCAGAAGATTTAGAGGAGGAACTGGACAGTGCAGCAGGCAAGGAGTTGCCAGTGGCAGAACTGGAAGCAGCAGAGGTACGTGCGGGCCACCAACAGCAAAAGCCTCCCCCCTCAAAAGGTGGGACTGGGACAAGCGGGCTACTCTGCAGGCCCACAGCTCTGCACAAGGGCAGAGCAAGGCTGGTGCAGGTTGGTGTGGTCCTGCCCAAACTGGCTCAGCTGGGCTGAGCAAAGCCAGGCAAGGGACCTGCCTTCCAGAGCTAAAGGAGCCATCGGGCAGGAAGGTCTTTGCCACCTGTTGATATCCATGTTTCCATTGCAGGTGCCTCCAATCCCGCTCTAAAGCCTGAAGACTGAAGAGCTCCTGGGGGAGGATGGGAGGGAGGTGGGGAGGGAGGTTGATTGAGTGTTGGTTGTGTGTTTAATATCATAATGATAAAAATTCTGTTAAAAATGGGGTGGGGGGGGATTGGGTTTAGTGTTTAAGATCATAATGATAAAAAATTATTCTCATCAAAATGGGGGGTGGGGGGTTGGTTTAATGTTCAAAATGTTTAAAAATAAATTCTGTTTCTTGTTTTTACTCGGTATTGGAGTTCTGCAATTTATTATCTTACATCATACCTTGTTCAGCTGATCTTTCTCATCTATGCTTTTGGTCAGTAATAGTGGCAACATCTGATGTAGGATAGGATAGGGCAGAGTAGAAATGATAATTGGCTAGATTATTGCACTCTGGACCTGGCACTTGGCCTTGTTGAAGCTCATACAAGTGGCCTCAGCCCAGCAAGCCAGCCTGTCCAGGTCTCTCTGTAGAGCCTTTCTAGCACAGAATCACAGAATTGCTCAGGTTGGAAAAGTCCTTCAAGATCATCGAGTCCAACCTCAACCTAACCCTACTACCCTAACCCTAACAACCCACCACTAAACCATGTCCCTGAGCACCACATCCAAACACTTTTTAAATGCATTCCTGGAAGGTGACGCAACCACTTCCCTGGGGAGCCTGTTCCTGTGCTTAACAACCCTTTCTGTAAAGAAGTTCTTCCTGATATCCAGCCCAAACCTACCCTGGCGCAACTTGAGGCCATTTCCCCTTGTCCTCTCCCCTGTCACCAGTGAGAAGAGACCAAGCCCGCTCTCGCTACAATCTCCTTTCAGGCATCTGTAGGGAGCAAGAAGGCCTCCCCTCAGCCTCCTCTTCCCCAGACTAAACAGCCCCAGCTCCCTCAGGTGCTCCTCACAGGGTACGTTTTCCAAAGCCTTCACCAGCCCTGTTGCCCTCCTTTGGACCTGCTCCAGCAGCTCTGTGTCCTTTCTGTATTGAGGTGCCCAAAACTGAACACAGCACTCGAGCTGGGGCCTCACCACTGCCAAGTACTGACTGGGGCAGGATCACTTCCCTAGTCCTGCTGGTCACTCCATTTCTGATACAAACCAGGAGGCCATTGGCCTTCTTGGTCACCTGGGCACACTGCTGGCTCATATGCTTCTGGTTGTTAACCAACACTCCCAGGTTTTTTTCCACCACGCAACTTTCCAGACACTCCTTCCCAAGCCTGTAATGTTTCCTGGGGTTGTTGTGACCCACTCGCAGGACCTGGCACTTGGCCTTGTTGAACCTTATACAATTGACCTCAGACCATTGATTCAGTATGTCCAGATCTCTTTGTAGAGCCTCCCTACCTTCAAGCAGATCAACACTCCTGCCCAATTTGGTATCATCTTCAAACAGACTGATGCTATTCTCAATCCCCTCGGCAAGGTCATTGATAAATATATTAATCAGAACTGACCCCAGTAATGAGCTCTGGGGAACACCACTTGAGACCAGACACCAATTGGACTTAAATCCATTCAGCACCACTCTCTGGGCCCGTCCATCCATTTTTTACCTGTCGAAGTTTACACATATCCAAACCATGAGCGGCCAGTTTCCCCAGGGGAATGCTGTGGGAAACAGTGGCAAAAGCTTTCCTAAAGTCCGGGTAGACAACAGCCTTTTCCTCATCCACTAAGCAGGTCACCTTGTCATACAAGATCAGGTTATTCAAGCAGGACCCCCTTTTCATAAACCCAGGCTGACTTGGTCTGATCACCCTTTCCTACTGGAGTACTTGAAGAAGCCCTTTGTGTCTTTTACCTCATTTGCCAGGTTAATTTCCAAGAGGGCCTTAGCCTTCCTGATTGCATTCCTACATACAATGGCAATGTTCCTATATACATCCCAAGTGGACAGTCACTTTTTTGACAGACGGTAAACTTTCTTCTTCCACTGAAGATTTTCCAGAAGATCCTTGCTCATCTATACAGATCGCCTGTCTTCTCTATTTCATTTTTTCCTCCTAAGGATGCACATATCTCCTCATTGTTCTTGCAACACCTCTATCAGTTATCATCAGTGCACTGCAGGAACTTCTTGGACTGTGAGTGCCTTGCTGTACTGCCTTTCCAGCAAATATCAGGGTGATTGAATTTCCCCATGAGAACCAGGGCATGTGATCATGAGGCTAATTTCAGCTGTCTGCAGAAAGCCTCATCAATGTACTCTTCCTGATCAAGTGGCCTGTAGTAAACAGCCACAATAGAGTCACTTATATTAGTCTGCCCCTTAATTCTTACCCATTAGCTTTCAACACATTCTTCGTCGCACCCTAAGAGGAGCTCAACATATTCCAGTTGTTCTTTCAAATTACAAGCAACTCCACACTTTGCATAACTGCTATGGTCCAAACTCTCCCCATATTTGTAATGCGGAGCACGCTCTACCACACACATCCACGACTTCTTTAGCAGAGGCCTCTTGGTTGGAGAGAGGCAGGGGTTTTGGAAGGCACTGTCTCGGTGTTTTCCCTCAGAGACACAACCAGAAAAGAACAAGCCTGCTGACAAGAGGAGCAGCAGGCCACATCTCTACTCCCTGCCAGAGCTCATGTGCTGACAGCCAGTACAGTGTGTTTGATCTACTGTAAATCACTCTGAATGTTTAAAACCATAAACAAGAACTGAGAAACAGCAGTGGCAACAGCAGTTCTCTTGCACAATATTTATTCATTTCACTCTCAGCTTTTTAAATACTTCCTCCTCCTGGAAAGTTGACTCCACATAGAAGAATTAAAAAATTCACTAGCAGTTCTTGTACGGTGTTTAATACCCATGTTACTCTGTCAGTACATAGACTTTTCTACCTGACAGCTTTCCAATTTCATCCTGCATGAAACACTAGTAAAGTTACAGAAGGATGCAAAACCCAAGTTGTGTACATGAGCTGTGTGTATTAGGAAAAAACCCACAGAACATTAAACAGGGAAGGCAAATATCCAGCAGGGATATCAAACAACTAACTGATTTGCTTGAATAAGACAAGACAAATGAGAGGAAATTTCAAACAGGTGAAAGGGATGGTGCGTATGGATTCACACATCTAGGAAGAGTGGCATAGCACCTCTCTCATGAAGACAGAAAAACTGAAAAACTACTTTTGTAAAAAATAGGTAGGAGGCGCTCACATCTGAACACGATTCACAAATTAAGTATGACTTATTCACAAGACAGAAGAGTTCCCTTTTCACAGCCTCCTGCTGGTAGGCATCTAAACCCAGCTCAGGGCCCAAAGGTGAGCAAGCTGTCCTGGGTTAATGCAAGGTCAGGAAGGATCCTGAATGCTGAATTCAGTGAAATGTCTCAAAACAACAGTGCAGGGGTGAGACAAGAATCTGGCTGAGCATTCAGTATTTTTTCCTGCAGTGTTAGCTGCAAGTAAAAGAAATAAAAGTCATAACGGTTTTACTCACAAAAGGAAATAAATATGGCTCAGTATGCTCAAGGAACAGAACTGTTCTGTAGAGAAAAACTAATTCTGCATATTGCCATTACTTTTCAAAATGCACAGTTTTAATGAAAAAATGCAGAATAGCAAAATATGCATAATATGCATAAAATGCATAACACTCATATTTTCAGTGGTTGAAGAACCATTCAAAATTATCCTCATTTCTCCTGAACACAGTTTGAGAATAACTACACAGTATTTCATGCACTTAGAATACATCTACATTCTTGTAATGCAATCTGCTCTAGGTATAAGTGTCAGAAGGAGCTATGAGGTGAGCAATTATAACTGAGCTCCACATAGCCTGTAGCCAAAGTACAAAAAATATGCAAGACCACAGGGGTTTAGAATGAAGGGAGAAATATATTGTTTTTATTAAAACACATTAGGATCTCATTTGTCTAATTCCCAGTTTAATGATGCTGCCTCTTGGCAGAAAAATAGCTTTTCCATTAGTTAACTTGATTCTGTTGAAGGTGGATTTTTTTCTAAACAGAAAAACGTTAACACTAAATTGATTTTTTTTTTCTCTATTCAAATGAACAAGCACAAACAGAAGAGTTCTTTTTTATTTTTGTGTGGGATTATTTTTACTGGGGAGAGGCATTTTTGTGTATTCTGTTTTGGGGGAAGGTTTTGTGAAATGGATCATCACTAATCTAAGTTACTTCTAATTGTAGCAGCCTATTTCCATGAAATTATTCCTGAGTGAAATGTAGTCTTATTTCAGTGAAAAAATAACTGTAGAAATGCCTCATTTATTCCTATTGATTTGAAAAGCAGCCAAAAGATCATTGTCTTGAACTTTTGCAAATTTGTTACATAGCAGTAAGTTATTGGCATACAACAACCTCAATATTAAACTACTACAAAGTTAACCCTATGAAGATCTATTGAGCATTATTTGACCAAAAAAGAAAATCATTAAGTTAGGAAAGTTAGGATTTTATATACTTAGCTCTTCCTTTTTTAATTTCCTCACAAACTATTTAATACATTATTTCTCTATGTTGTGTGCTTAATACTTGGACACAGTTTTCATCTCAAAATTAAAATATGATTTAAAGTTATCAGTAAAGGTATATGGATTCATCTTTACTCTGGGTTTGAAGAAGCAGGGAAGACATAATGATTAAGAGAGAAGGAAAAAAAACAAAACAAAAAACTAGGTAGTAGGGAGAAGAGTGTGAGGATGGAAGGAAACACAGGGAGGACAGGGAAGGCAGGGCAGGAGGAGCAGTGCTAGCAGCTAAGGAACTTTTCCAAACCAAAGGCAGAAGATGGATGCAGACAAGCAATCTGAGCAAAACCAGCATGCCAAGCCCTAGACACACACCACCACCGCCTCTACACCTTGTTACTGATGAGACAACTTGCTGTGACATTACAGCATTTCTCACATTTTGACGTATCAGTCAGGATCCACTTTCTGAACCATTTAGCTAATTTCAAATGCAGTTTTGCAAACTTGTTCATTGGGAAATCTTTATATTTTCACACATTTAGTTAGCTACAAAGAGGCAGCGATAAGATGAAAATTTCCACGAAGCAAATGTTTTTGAGAGATACAACTGTACAACCCATTGTTGTAGTAGCACAACCCATTGTGAAGCTTCTTATCAATCTATTATGAGAAGTAGGTCACTGCAGCTCCAACTATTTAAATGTCACTCCTTCCTTCCAGGAATCAATCATTGCTAGGTCTTGGCTAATAAAAGACAACTCTCCAGTAAAGGCAAAAAAAAAAAACCAAACCAAAAACCAGAGAGAAGCAATTTCCTAAAATATCAATGGCTCCTCACGAAAACAATACTGACTTCACGGTATCTGCTGATAGATAATTGTTACAAGTAGAAGGACTGTAACTGGGAAGATATCTTTCTTCAAATAACACTTCTGAGTTTCTCATACATTGTTTAATGTTTAGGAAGGTTTGTGGGCTTGAGGCAACTATGCCTCAGATGTTGGGTTTTTTTCCCTGTACAATACTCTCACTTTTATTCCTAAGCATGGACTGAGTCCATGCTATCACACTGAGCCTTTTGTTCTCCAACCTCTCACCTCACACCATCTTACAAATAAAACAATATTCCTGTCTCCTCTTCTGTGGAGAGAGAGGTTGCTCCATGCTTTGCAGAGGACATCTGATAAATTAACCTGTCTCTGTGCCATACTGTTTCCCTTCTGCCATTCTCACAGTACACCAAGAATATATTGAAAAGAAAGAAAATATTGAAAACAAATATATATGTTTCTTCACTATGAGGATGATGAGACACTGGAGCAGGTTACCTAGGGAAGTTGTGGATGCTCCACCACTGGATGTGTTCAAAACCAGGTTGGATGGGGCCTTGCACAACCTAGTCTAGTGGCGGGTGTCCCTGACATGGCAGAGGGTTGGCACTAGATGATCCTTAAGGTCCCTTCCAACCCAAACCATTCTATGATTCTATATGAGAAAAAATGTGAAATGCAATATGCTTATGTGTCATCCAGTGCCTTTCTAGGTAGGGCAGACTAATGTAAGAAACCAAACCAAACCAGACATTATCATCAAAGTTCAGGAGGCTCTCTGCTTATATTCTAAGGAGCTTAACGTTTCACAGTTAGTTGCTCTGTGTAGTTTGATGATGGCTCTGGTGAGCTTCTTTGCTACAACCATATCTGATAACCCAGTAAAAATTTCTGAGTTGACTCTCTGTGTTAGGGCACACGTAGTTTCACTTTCTCAGACAAAAGTTCATTGCCATTCTGCTTTAAGTATCTCCTTGTTCCTGGAAGTGCTCCACAGCATACTACAGACTTGCAGATTAAAGAGGCCAAGGGCATTCTAATTGGCCCTGAAATTAATAAATAAATACTAGAGAGGAGAACAAGAAGAGTTCAGGAATGCTCATCATGCTTTCTCATGCCATCAGTGCTTGTCACTGAATTATCTCCCATTCTCTGTTCCAATGTAAATGATGAGTGTTTTCCATGTCCTCTGACATTACTACATACAGCCCTTCCTATACCACCTGTCTTCACAACATTGCAGGGATGAATATACATATAAATGACATCAGTACCCTTCACTGAGCTGAAGCTCAGTACTCCCAGTATCTGCTCATGCTGCCTTTCAGCCACTGAACCGAAACCATATGAACAAAGAGGTGGACATTTCACTGTAAGAAATCCTGACCAGCCAAGTCACCCAATTACAATAAAATACAGATAAACCATGCTCTAAAGCCTAGGAAGACAGAAGAGATGTGTCATCCAAGCTGGAAAGATGCAGATTTTTCTCAAAGAAAAACCTACCCAAATTCTACTTTCTACTTTTCCTACCCAAATTCTACCCAAATCCTTGCTTTCATTGCTAAACTGTAATAAATACTTAGTCAAGGATATCTTGCAAAAATGTACAGAGAGAAAAAAAAAATCAGATTGCTGTTTATTATTTTCCTCCATAGATACCTTTCCTGCTGTTCCTAGCAACTTCAAAAATAGCAGAGAAACAGAAGCACTATAACTGTAATAGTGTAACTGTAATTCACCGATGTCCAACGAGTTATAGTAGAAGCTAGAGGGTGGGGAAGATGTATGCTGAGGAAGATTTTGAAAGGTAAATATTAGCAAAGGAAAGAGGTTTCAGAGACCTTCTGAGGTAAGAGACTAAAACTCAAAGGAAAGGGAAACATACAGAATGAAACAAATAAGAAAAGGAAGCACACAAAATTTATATCTCCCTATAAAATACACCCATTTCAATGTTTCTTTCAGCAATTCAAATGGGAACTGTTTGTGAGGCAGCTCCATGAGAGGCTGGACTGTTTTACCGCATTGAATGAACAGATACAGGTACCATTAGCTATTCTGTTGTATATTCATTGCCTGGTAATCATAACAGAGGTATTTCGCACAAGGGGAAGCTGTTTCCATTTAGCACAAAGAGCAGCAGAGCTCAGCTTCTTTTTCTGCAAGCATATAAAGTGATCTCCATACCCACCTTAAAAGAGATTATTGGGCATCCCAACACACCTATAAGCAGAATTAACCCATTCAATCATTGAAGCAGAAACAAGAAGCAGGATATAAGTCTCTCTCCAGATTTCTTTCACAGCAAAACTCATAAAACAACGAGAATAACAAATAGCCTCTGCAGCATCAAAATAAACCTGTACAAATCACATGAACAAACAGCTGAGGAAGTACCTAGGAGGGCTGGCCTCAGAGAACACAAGTATCTTGCTTACTTTATTAACCAGAGAGGGCCCTCATACTAGATTCACATCCATGTAAATTAGAGTGTATCAGTGACATTTTTGCACAACTCCAATCCAAAACAATAGAACAAAACAAAACCAAAAAAAAAACTACTAACCACATAGATTTCAGTTTATTTTTAATTATGAGCTAAGTGAAAAATTATTAGCATAAGGTTTTGCTGTTGCTTAACATTTTTCAGTTCCTCTTAATACTAGTATTTCTTCTCTCCAGCATGATGACAGCAGCAAAGCATGCTTAATATATTGAGTATCAAGATTTATTTGCTGAAGACTTACCCAGAGGAACTATAAGTTTGAGATTTACCAAAACAAGAACTCATTTTCTACACCGTTAGTCGCTGTACACTTTCATTACTGTAACCAGAGGTCCCATATTCCCTATCCAAAGTACTTAGACATTGAGAAGGCCACAGCCACCTAAGAGAAGTTTGGCTTAATCACCCCAGGAGGAAGGGTACTGTCACTCAGAACCAGAAACACACTGTGGGTAGCAGTGACACAGCTTCCACATGGTCACAGCTTAGGGGTAAGCCAGTCTGTCTGGACAGAGGCAGTCGCAGTCAAGGCAGGTTGAGGATAGGAACAAGAGAAAGCACACACTCACCCACCCACCCACCCAGGGAACAGTGAGAACTGTGATCATGGAACAGCACAGAGATTGCAGTGCCAAGGAGCCCTAAAGAAGCAGGAAAGGTCAGAATTACATCAGACACACAGAGTGATGGAAAGCTGTACCAGGAGTAATGCCAAGGATTAAGTCTTTGGCTTGGGTAGAGAGAATGTGGGGAGAACGTTAAGAATTAAGGTACAGAGCATGATAATAATTTACTCTATCAATTCAACCCTGCTGCATCCAGCAAGAGACTGACCCAGAAGCACTGTCAAAGGCAGCAGACCAGAATCAGCTGAATTAATCATGCAACCATCACCTGTTAAACCACTTTCCGGACTCATTCACTAGAAACTGTAATTCCTTCTGCAAAGGAGACAGGTCTTCACTAGCCAGTAACTTCCTCTTCATGCACTGCTTGAAACTGCTCTAGTTCACTGTTCATCCTGTGCCTTTCAAAACAAGGCTCTGTGGAAAATAAGCCAAGAAAACACACCATGCCTGAGGCTAGCTTTTTAGTGTTTTACTTTGTAACATCAGCCTTCTGTCAGGATTGGATTTCTGATGTAATTCACTGATTAAAAATAAACAAATAAACCAACCTTTTCTGGGTAGCATCATCATTGTCTTTTACATGATCAGCAGAACATGAACCTGGAAGTGACAGCAACAATCTCTTTCAGTTAAACAAATGGAGGAATGGTAGTGACTGCAGGCCAGTGTGATGATTGGTGAACGGGAAACAGACTTCAACCACAAGCTTCATAGCTACTTGCAGGTGGCAACACTTAGCCTCCTGAGTTGAATCCCAAGTGCTTTTCAGCATTTGGAGCAATCATACATCAAGGGCTCTTGGTACACATTTCTGGGCACATACATAGAGGAGATGATGGTGATTGGAAAAAGCAAGTATGGATTTACCAAGGGTAAAATGGTACTTGACCAACCCAATAAAATGACTGAATCTATGATTTGGTGCACAACATGCATCATTCACCTCGACTTCAGCAAGGTTTCTACATGGCCTCCACAGATTCTTCTACGTCACTTAGAATATTATGGTTTGGATGGGAAACAGCTAGGTGGTAAAAATTTAGTTGTGTTTATTGCTGGGTACCAGCAACAAATGGAGTACTGCAGAAGTCTACTTGGGACCTATCCTGTTTAATGCCTTTATCAGTGACCCGGAAGAGGTGACAGAGTGCTCTCTTGTCCAGGACGAAGATGACAGCAAGTAAGTGGGATCGGTTCATACAATAAAGAGTAGGGCTGCTATTCAGAGGAACTGGGGCAGGCTGAAGGAAGGAATGGTCTGAGAGGAATCTCCTGAAATTCATCAAGAAAAAAAATGCAAAGTCCTATACCTGTGTGGGAATAACATCTGAAGTGATACAGTTCAGGGACCGAATGGTTGAGGAGAAGCTCTGCTGAAAAGGACTTAGAGGTCATGGTGGACAGAAGGCTGCACAGGAGCTAGCAGTGAGCACCAAGGAAGGTCAACAGTATCCTGGTCTGTATGAAAAGGAGCATGGGCAGTAGATTTATCCCCTACTACTCATGACTTTTTGCACCATATCTAGATACTGTGTCCTTTTTTGGTCTCCCCAGTAGAAGGAAAACATCAACAAACTAGAGTTCACATGTAACAGAACAAGCTACTTGGCAATATCAATGTGCAGCAGTGTAAACAAACAGCAAAAGCATTTCCAGGGCTATGCTCTTGCTTTGTCAAGTCACAAAGCATGTGCAGAGTGCTACCAGAGTTGGTTCCACAGCCTAAGAGGTACCATGAAGCAACGATGAGGCTAACTGGGAGCAGCTGTCCTGGCCACCAAATTTCATGGCTCTGGCCATACTAGTTACAGTTCTGTGATGACAGTGTGCAACCCTGTCAGGGAGAGTGGGAAGCCACTGTATGGGGTCTGACTGAGGTGGAGTTAATTTTCCCCATAGCAGCCCTCCCAGTACTGTGCTTTGCATTGAGAGCTGGAAAGGTGCTGTAACACGGCTGTTGTTGTGGCTGCTGCTGGGCAGGACTCGCACAGCACCAAGGATGGTTTTCCTACATTCCCACCGCAGCTGGGTGGTGTGGATGAGATCTTGGGAGGGGACATGACTGAGGAGGAGGAGCATCAGCTTGTCCTCTGGAGCAACTGCTACACATTTGGAGCCCTGCTTCCTGAAAAAGGCCAGACATCATCTGCTGATGGGAAGTAGAGAATAAAACTGTTTTCTTTTACTTCTGGTGTGGCATTGCTTTGCTTCTTCATTAAGCTGCTTTTGTCTTAGCTCATGAGTTTCATCTTATTTTCTTCCCACCGGTCCAGCTGGGGAGGCGGGGAAGTGATAGACCAGCTCCGTGGGTACCTGGAGTCCAGCCAAGGTCAAACCAGCACAGCCACACAGGCATTACTCCACCATGTGGCATTGCCTCAGCTGTGCAGCCCCTGACATCCAAAAGCAGGGTTTGGCTCTGCAAGAGAGGTAGTAACTGTGAGTTCAGGGCAAGTACTGACCTCCTGACAGGACACAGGTTGCAGAATCAATGCAAGCCTGTGCAGAATAGACACCCAGTAAATGTGTACACTGGTTTAATCCAAATGAATTACCTAGTACTGATCCCGCACTGAACTTTAGCCCTTACATTAATTAGCAATTAACATATGAATTAACAGGATCATTCCAATCCCTAATATGCTGTGATTATTTCTATGCACTACAGTCTGGAGAGGAAAAGGTAAATCAGGATTATCTACTATATAAAACAATCTGTGATCACACTGATTAATCCAGGTCATTAACTCTTCTTCAAAAGGTAAAAAAACGAAAATAAAATCTGTGTTTAAAAAACAGTTTGAAAAAACCACTAAAACTATGTCTGTCCCTCAAAACAGCTGCTGAGCAGAGAGATGCTACCACCTGATAAGAATAAAAAAATTGACTGAATAGAGGCAGACGTCATCTTGAATCAAGAGACAAGGGATTAAAGCACTGAGGGGAAAACAATTTCAAGATGCTGCCTCACCCACGCTGAACAGTACCTGCAATGGACATCATTCAGTCTCTTCACCTTGATGGGAAATATAATACACTGCTGGAAGGAACACAGGGCCTCTCTTGTTTCATTCTCCAGTCCAGGGAAAGGGGTTGAAAACATGCTGAAGCAAACAGCTTTTTACTTCATTTTGTTTATGCAAAACAAGCAAATTTGATAAATGCACCTCGGAGACCTGGGGTCTAACCATAAGTAAGAGAGTTCAGGATGTAAACAGAGAATGCGGTGCCTGCTCAGGCTAAGATACTGTGGTTACCAGAATAACCACCATTTCATCAGCCCAAAGCACTGAAGATTTCTCCTTTTAGGTTGGGATTGTAAGTTCACTTGCAAAAATTTGAGCTATTGCTAAATGGTCTTTCTTGGTTACAAGGACTGGTATGGATCCTGCTTTAGCACAAAGTATTTTTCACACTGCACCTTGAAGTCCAAAAGCAGAGGGTATAAATGGTTTTAATGGTTTCAAATCAGCATTTGAAATTTGTCTGGCCAGCAACCCTCCTCAGTTTGCAAGCAGTAATTAGTTTACACTCTTCACAAGATAAGTCACATGAACAACTTTTCTGCCTTACATTTTCAATTTCACCATCTAAGTTTGTGCTTCCTAACTGCACAAACATATTATTTTAAAGACTTGGAAAGAGTTAGTTAACTAACAAATAACAGAAAAGTTATAAAAGAGAGACATTATTGCAAAGAACCATGATACAATCTTGAAACCACCAGGGTATCAAGCAGCCAGTCCAGCCACTGATGACTGTGCAGCTCTACTCTTTACTGTTTCTTCCACCTTGATCCTACCTCTTTCTTCCTGAAAGGCATGTGAAAGGTTCAAGCAGCACTGAAATAAAACCTGGGAGCAACCTGAAGAAGGACCAATTTGCCACACATGAAACATTTTGTAGTTCATCACAATACTCCTGCCTATGTCTTCAGGGGAAGACGTAACTTGTTTAACAGGTCAAGGCTGTTTCTTCTGGCATAATTGTGGAACTTAAAAGTTATCAAGAGTAAGAAAGTGCCTGCTGAATGAAGTGGGAAATGTGATCTACTTCCAGGTTCCCTTGCAAAGGCCTGTTTCTCAAGTATCAGACGAATCTATCCTAAGCACTGGTGTGCATAGCTCCAGTTGGATACATCATTTATTTCCTCCAAAGACAGGAACCCAAGAATTGTTTTCACTTCTTTATAGACTTGTTAAATTCTACTGGATATAGACCTAAGTTTAAAGTCTCACTCAGTTTCTTTCCTGTCTGCACCTCACTCTTTGTCACAGACCTGAAAACATTTCAGTACACTGGGCTTATCTGCAGAAACATGCAAAAAGACCATTTAAATACATGTAATGGGCACCCCTAATAAAAGTGATTATTAGCAGAGCCACTATTCTTTTAGTAATTCAGTTTCACTTAATACCTGTGAGACCTCCTTTATGTATCTGGCCAGAGTTCCTTCATCCAAAGTATGAAGTGTCTTCATTCACTGGTACACTTAAAACTTGGTATCTTGAATGCCAGAAGTCCTTGCTCACTGTATGCAATTTATGTTTTCAATCCATTCCCCTTTCCCTTTCACCTAACATCCTGCTCTTCAAAAAGTAGGGTGTAACCTTCATGCACATTCACCCAACTTCTACCTAAGCTGTTTCTTGGAACTTGTGAGGTCACAAGTTTTGGCCTCTACAATGTTCCTAAATAGCTGTATACTTCTTTCAAACAAACCAGGGTGTGAGTGTTTTTACAAATACAGTCAGTCACCTCCCTGCTAGAAATATTTGAGCAGCCTGGCTCAAATTTTTACCTCCCCTAAAAAACATTCATAAAGCATTCCCATGTCAGATCCGTGAATGAATAAGCCTGGTTTTAGACAATTTTCCACCTGTGACTCTCCACACTGCTTTACCAAGGAGGAATGGGTATTTATCTCATTCAGTGAATAATGGGGACAAATATATTAAAATCCATAGGACACTAAGTGTGACTCCTACAGATGACTGTGGGAGCTCTGTTCACCAGCTTAACTGATGTGGAATCACCCTTTGGTACCTAATAATTTTCAGGAATTATTATTAAGAACATCATCTTACCTGGTTCATTACAAACTACTTCCGAAATTTAACTAACATAAGAAAAACATATCGCATATTACATTTTTGGGTAACAACTCGATTTTTGTAATAGTGTACCCAAGCCTCAAAGATTTTGGTCAACAAGTCTTTTTCAATTATGGTAAATGACTGTAAATTGTTTTGTTGGGGTTTTTTTTTCCTATGTAAAAACAATAAACTCTTTCCAGAAATAGAGAAATTGAAATAGGACAATTTTAATTTTATTTTGCAATACCATTTTTTTTCCTCCTGTGGTCTTAATCAAATTATATATTTCTGTTAGAAAAAGGGTCTCAGTCTAGTAGACAAAGGCACAACAGTTTCTAATGGCTGACAAGTTAAACTGGGCATATTCACATTAGAAATAGTCTTTTAAAAAACACTAAAGACAGCAATTAATGGTTGGAAGAATTTACTATGGGTGGTAATGGCTGTCTCCATCACTGGAAACTTTCAGCTAAAGCTCCTAGCTCTGAAATAGTAATTACAGTAATGGAATTTCTGTAGTTGTCTTTATGAACAAATTAGAATAGATTATTTGAATTTATTTATACCCGACTGGGATATACATTTCCAGAGTTTATCACCCTCTTTTTAAAGGCCAGTAAATCTGTACTTACATTAATTTAGCTTATATATTGAAAGCTCTTACCAAACTGACTTGAAAAAGCATGTCTAGTTTTCATCTTTGTAGAATACAGTCACTGACATGTACAAACAGGGGGAGGAAAACAGTTCAGACAAAGCATCCGTTCTGAAATGTTTCAAATACTTTTATTAAACAATCATTTTTTACATGTCATCAGACCTAACCCCTGAAGTGCAAAAATGTTTCTGAGGTATTAAGACTGGAGGAAAACAGGTACAGTATTGGTTGTTAGGGATACCACACTACAGCACAGTGGACTTTGTGAACAACAGGCCTTTATACAGCATTTGCAGGATCAGAGAAAACTGAGAACAAGTCTGTATTTGTCTTTACTCTTGAGAGACAGAAAGCCCTGATCATTAGCCAGTTGCATCACATCAATGAAAACACAGACGTGGTTAACACAGGATGATGATAAATATCAATGAGGTGTTTCTAGGCCAATATGTACAGTACATGAAAAATGAAATTTAACTGCTGTGTGACCACAATCCCAACTGTCTATCCAGTCCAGACTAATATACGTTGTGTCTACAGTAGTCTCTCTAGTACCAGCATTTTTGCCTATTCTACATAGCTACGCCACTGCCCTGTGCTTGTTTTTGAGGGCACCTGGTCACTCACATTCACTTCAGATAAGTCTGGTGTTTATCAGATTAACTAGAGTCAGTAGTACAGTACTGCTTATGGCCTGTTATCCTTCTAGTTGTCCTCTTGTCCTCATCCACGTAGTAAAGAAGTCTAATCCGTGTGGAAAATCTGCTAAAGAAATAAGTATTGATTTACAATTCTTCAGGTTGAAAGGAAAGCCTTGTCCGAGAACTGCAAAACTCATGGGGCAAATTTGGGCCTTAAAAATTAGGATATTAATGAGAATTTTACTCAACTGCCAAATTGTGCTCCAAATTAATCTTTTTATGAGGAAAGTTTGGGCATTACTTTTTTTGTATTACCTTGCCTGTTCAATGAGTCACAGGGGAAAGCAATATTTTTCCCTTTGGAGCAGTTCCCAGGGTTAGAATTTAACTTTCTGCTGAACATCAGTTAGATTTCACTGCTTCTCACTCAATCATTTTGCTGGACAAAGTTTTCTGCACCTCAAGAATTTCAGCATTGTTTTCCCTGGGACCAACAGCATTTTGACCTAAATTATTTGTCTTAAAGATACGTAGTCAAATTATGTCCTTCACATGGTATCACCAAAATTCAATACCAGATATATCTAAGAAAACATTTCCAAACGAATAAGCAAATGTCACTTATTCTAAGTCTCTGAGTTATTTTTAGCCAAGATAGATGAAAACAAGTTCCTCCCGTGAGACAACTGTTTTTTTCAAATTTGTGAAAAATGTTATGACAAAATAGAACTGATCCTTATCTTAGTAGGTGTTTATGAACCTGTGAATGTCTCTGAATGTGTCAGGTTTTGTATAAGTATGGCATACTTGGAAAGGTTCTCACCTTTAGCATCTTCAGCTTTGTGACCTTACTGGGAAGCTGGAGACACAAGCTCTATTGTCAGCACACCCATGGGTATAATGTCATACAGTCTGATCACAAACACAATTGAGATTCTCATCATTTTCTAGGATTGTTACCAGTATCACTGCTGTTTACCTATACAACATCATCTAGAAAATCTATAAATATAGAATAGCTGGAATAAAAGTTGGATACAGATGGAGTGTTGCCTTAATATAATTTTTTAATGGAATCATATTTCATGGACAAGAAAGGCAACCCCAAAGAAAAAGTGCAAGTAAATCTTCACTCTCAGTTGAAAACTGGGTTTCGGATGCCACTCAAGACTGAATTGTCGGGCCACTTTCTGTGCAGAAGAGTTAGGGAACATACAAAAAAGAAAATGCTTGTGATTCCTAGGACAACAATTCCTGAAATCAGCGCGCTGGTGACTGAGTTCAGCTGGAAAGGAGGTCCATTTGGGTGAGCTGTAAGGAGAACAAAAAGAATGCACAGATAAGATCTGGTTACAACCACTCAGCAGTGCCAAACACTTATCTCTTTCCATTACAACACCCTATATGCAGAATAATTACAATGAAGGAACTACAGCTGTACTTCAGAATGGGCACCTGCCTACTTGGATAAAGGTTATCTAAGTAAATGCTGAAAATAGTTACTAATTATTTTAAAATCCATCATGCTGGGGGATAAAGACAGTAAGGATACTTCTAAAACATAATCCCTCGTATGCTTTTGACCAGCCTTAGCTTGTGCTATTTAAGGCAAGACTGTCATTGCCCAAGAACTATCAATGCAGAGGTATAAGTATTTTTGGCATAATCAAGTTAATTAAAAGATATCTTCCATTATATAGTTATCCATACCACAATTTAAAGTGTATATAAATCCTTAGCAGGCATTTCAGACATCAGCAGAGAATAGTAATAGGCTGAAACAAGTCCTCCATGTGCCCAAAGGAGAAGCACCTTAAAACTTAGGCTGTAGGGGATATTAGTCTATTTTCTTCATTGCCCCAGCAGACCACAAGTTCTGTCCAAGCTTCTCCATTGACTTCTTTGTGAGGTTAAATGCCAGGATGAATCAGGGGGGAGGGAGGCAGAGGTTAAATGATTTACTGGGATGGAGAAGAGCTCTTCTGATTTTGAGCTATGAACTGAGCTAGACTTCACCATAATAACAATTTTGCTGCTCTACTGCATAGCATGAGCAAATTTTACTGCTTATGTGTGATTTTGAGCCCAGCAGTTGCTATGTTGCCTCACTCTCTCATGACATACCAGTAGATTTTAATTGCAATTCTGTCATAGGTATTAGAAGTTGCTATGTTGGTGGGTCTGGGTACACACATTAAACTGAGCATTCCAGATTCGCCAATTGCTTTCTATACAGCATATCAGTATTGACTCATTTAAATGAAAAAAACCCCAACAAAAACAAACATCCACCAAGAAACAAACAAAACTAACGAAAACAAACACCCAAAAAAAAAAAACCAAACAAAAAAACCCCAAACTGCAAAGCCAAAACCACAAATCCAAAAAAACAACCAACCAAAAAAAGCAACAGGAAAAAAAAACATCAAAACACACTCCAGCTCAGTGCATAGACCTCAATTAAAATGGTTCTTCTCCTTAATTCTGTTTCACTCACAAATCTTCTTTTAGGTTTCTTGGAATTCTGGATAACTTACCAAGTTGTGAGTTGTTGGTTGGCGTCTCATCTGTATAAAACAAAAAACCAGGATGCATTATATTTTACAAATACCTTTGCCTACCTCCTCCTCTCCTTGCAACACAAAAGCCATTAGCCGTAGCTTGATTTTCAAAACACATCAGCTTACTTGCAACACTGACTAGTAGCTTTTAGCACCTCTGTTAGAAAAAGGATAACGTTAATTGCATTACCTACTTCATTTTTAATGTGAGCACACCTGTATGAAGTTAGTATTCTGTGGCAAAAAAAACCAACCAAATACCAAATTAATGCAGAAACATCTTAATTGTAAATGTGGCCAGTTCTATTCTGTCTCAATAAAAATACAACCATAAGCACAATACTATAGACAGGTCTCTTCACTGTTAATCATATTAGAAGACGATCTGTGTAGGAAAAAAGTTATCCTGAGTTTTTCAAGGAAAAAATACATCAGTGACAATAAATGATCACAAAAATGCCCTTTCCCCATGCTCATTTTTCTCTTGACAGTTACACAGTGGTATTATATTCAAGGAAATATTTGTATTTTGTCTTCAATTTTTACTTACCCTTGTCCATCTCAGAACTACATTTTTTGTCAATACTTTAGCTTTTTTTGTGTAACTTGTAAGCACAGCTTATGTATACATTTGTTTTGAGCAGCTGTCTTATAAGTTTAACTGAGACATCCATCAAAAGGTACATAATTTCACCTTCACAAGTAGGTACCTGCTTTGTTTCTATACATGGAGACCAAAACATTTTCTTCTATATATGTCTCCTGTAATTACTTGGTTTGGATTAACAAACAAGAATAAAGTTTCTCTGAAAAGAGCAAAATATTAGAAATAAATGTTCGGAAATACACAGGTGAAGAACCATGACTTATTTGCAACGCTCTTCAGTTCCTATCAAGGTAACTGCATAAACAACTCTGTTACCAGAACAACAGGTGATTAGAGTAATAAGGAGACCTGGCTAATTTGTGGTGCCTCTGCAGACACCAATGTGCACAGGACTAGCCTCGGGACAGATGCAGCACCAGCCTAAAAGAGGAAAGTGAGGGGTTGTCCATCCATACAACTGAAGATCTGGTATTGGCATACGTACTATGATGAGTCAGGTGCAACAGGTTTGATGGTCTCTGTACAAATATATCTGTATAACACTGGACCAGATTTGCCCTCAAAAATTAGTATAAGTACTTCCATACAGCATTGCATCAGAATAAGCCAGCACTGCACCCCAGCACTCATCATTCAAAACCAGAAATTTCTGTTCAAGCTCTCTCATAACCTTCTCCCTTTTCTTTCCTTGAGACTACAGCATTCATGAACTTCACATTTTTAATGCAGCTATTTTCACAATGGAAAGGGACAGTGGAAGCAAATACTAATTCCCTCTCCCTGCTTCTGGAGAAGAGCAAGTCAGATTAAGGGACTTGCCTAATGCCACTCAGGAAATTCATGGCAGAGTTCAGAAATGAATGCCATTTTTTTCAGAGTATTTCCTACCAAACCATCCTTCTACCAGCAGGAGTAGGATGCTCCAAAAGCATACTATGGAGATGCAGAAATATGTCTCATCTTAAAATCTTTAGCCATGTATCTCAAGTAAAAGACAAATAAAAAAAAATATTTCTTCTTTTTCCAGCCTTATTTATGTTTTCATTTAAAATAAACAACAATTAAACAGTTGTCAAGAAATTATAAAATCATTTATCCTTTCAGGATAAACAATTAAACACCCATGGACAGATCTTTGTTTACTTGAAATTATGCAGTATTTAAAGATAATACATGGGTATATGTATTATTTTTTTTAATTGTAAAAATAGCATTCACAGCATTTGAATCATCAGCTATATTACCTAACAAGGGGTTGCTTGTATAACAAGTTTTAGCTCATTTCCATTCCCTTCCTAAGGCAGCATTTCTCTAGCATACACGTTTGCCTGAGCACATCTGCCATTCATTTCCCATAAGTACTCATGTATGCAACTTTGAAGTTAGTTCTCTTCGCTTTTTCTTGACTAATCAGATGGCAACAACTCAATTGGGACTAGAAATCATGCAGGAAAAAAAATACTCATTTTCATTGCAGAAATGTTGCTTGTAACAGACGGTATTTGTTCTAAAAATGATTTCTCACTAGATGGTTTCCTATACTGGAAGGTCAGTTTTTCTCTTTGTATATGTGAGTACAACTATTTTGCACATGAAGAAGGATTTTATTCTCATGTGTTTCAATTATATTTCCTATGTAAGATTCAGTCCTGAAATCAGTTGCTTAAGTGCAACAATATATAAATATCTGTAAAAATAGTTTCTCAAACTTTTTCAAATATTTTATTTTTATTATTTTGTCAACAGCAGGCACATAAATTCTTTTCAGAGACTGCAGGCTGCATATAGAGCTGCTTTTCTTAAAAAACTAAACAAAACAAAAACCTCAAACCAAAAAACCTAACAATGATGACAACAACAAACAACTACCCAACAACAAACCACCAACTTTGGCAATAAAAATGGAAATCACAGAATTTCACCCTGTATTTCAAGGAGTAGATTTTGGTCCACTCTGCTTAGAATGTATAATGTGTTTGTCCTATTTCTTTCTTATAGCTGAAGGCTAAGCATAGCATGTATTAATTTTATGCAACACTTACATGAAAACCCACAGGTAAAGCTGGAAGAAATAGCGGATAGGAAGTGACAGTGAATATTCATTAGCTGTCCAAATTAAATTGCAACATTGAACACAGTACCTTAAATTCCATTACCTTCAGTGAAATCTGACAACAAAAGGAGTCAACCCATTGAGTCTGGGCTTTTATAATGGCCTTATACGCATAACAGTATCCCACAATGATTTTACTGGGGTAGGGAGAAAGAATGTGAGAGCCAAACAGAAATACTAGCTCAAAATTTCTACCAAAATCTCCAACAGTAAGGAAGAAAATACCAAGCAAACTCACAGAGATTCCACCCTTTCTCTAAGTAGTTGAAAATAAATATTAAAAGGCAAAACATTTCCCCAGGTTTCTGAAATTCTTGCAGTCCATAGAAAAAGTTTTCTTATTCTTACCACTTCTTGTAATGATGGGGCCAGCGGAGATTACAGCATTGCCAGAGGTGCTCTGAGGGGTCCAAGTTGTCCTCCCACCAACGTCTCTTCTTTCTCTGTTACTGCAGATCTGAGCAGTTAATCAAAACAATCATAGTTTCAGAAAGGAATAGAATTACTACCTTTCTTTGTTTCCTGCTTTAATGTAAACACTTGTATAAGCAATACTACAGCTTCAATTTTATTTCTTAGTATGCACTGAATTAGTTTGCAATAAAACCAGATACAATATTCCCTAGAAGAGTATCTTATAAATGCCTGGCTTCCCATTGTATTTGCCTCCTACAGAACTACACTGCTGTGGTGTACAAGATCTATCTTACAGTATATTAAATTTTCAGTAGTTGATTTCCCAAAGCTTTGTTTACAGAGTTTTCCCCGACAAATGTGGTTTGCTTGACTAGGCATAGACAACATGCTACAATCCCTAGTCTAGCAAACTTTGAGTTAAAGTTCACACACTTTCCACAGAGTTCTAAATAGCAATGACCCAGATCAAAACAATCTCCAGCACTCTATCACCCGGAGATCATCTTTAACATCTCTAACTTAACATATACCTTAATCTTGGGTGCTCAAGTATGCTTCAACCAAGAACATTTCTTTAATTTCAACTTCTTGTGAAAGAACTTCAAAAACATCAGAATATAAATTCAGTGGAAACAATGAATTATTGCAAAGTATAACATAAATGTATAAAAAAATGTACAAAATGTGAGAAGTATACTGAACTGATAGCATTTAAAAAATATAAATGAAAGTCATTTAATAGGAAATTATACTGCATTCTGAAGACATAACAGAAGATTCTGTGTTCAGGTTTATTTAGATGTTTCCATTTCTGAAACATATTTGTTCCTGACATTCCCCAAATTAAATAATTTTTGAATTGATATAACTTCATGAACTTCAACAAAACAGCAGTTTCCAAACTATAGGGGAGATGGTAATATATTATAGGGGATGTAGTAATTTTTTTTTTTTTTACTAGCAGAAACTCTTTCAAATTTTCCTTGTCAGTATAACAGCACTTGCTATAGCTTTAAATTTTCCATAAATTTTATTCAAAGATTTATGTATCCATCCACTATGATTGTGGATGTTTCTTGGATTCTATACTAAGAATATCAGCTCTGAAGCTGTCTCGGAATGGTTACTTTTATAAATGAATAAAGGATCCAAAAGGTGAAGAGGCCATTTCTCATTTGCTCAACAACCTGTGTTTTGCAGGTCTGGTATTATTCTATCTCCAGATGACAATATTCATTGCCCTACTCTTCATCAGTTGTTTTACATTTCATCAGACACAGAAAACCTTCTTACTTCAGACTCTACAAGTCACCTTCATTCCGTGCCATCCAAACTTCCATAGCATTTGTCTGCAGAATAACTCCAGTGTGACTATTTTATACCCAGATAATTAACAGCAACATCCATCCACTGAAACTTACTGGCACAAGAAAGGGACAGTCATCTGCTCTGCAGAGCTTTGTCACGCAGTGAAGGAAGACTGTAGACATCTTCTGGTTCTTGTGCTTCACAAAGCGAAACACCTCAAAGGAAAACCGTCCCATTTGGCTCTTGCCATTTTCAATTATAGTTGTCTGCGGGTCCTTGTCACAGCTAGTTTTTGTAGATAAGATTAAAACTAGGATGAGCAGCTATATGATTAGCATTTTGAAGCTCTTAGCTAAGAATAAGGTAGCTTAAGCAGCAAGTTCAGTGCTTTAGCTGCTGGAAAAGAACACAGTGCCCTAATGTGCAACATGGGCAGCCACAATCTGTATGTTAGGCTGCACAGTCCTGTGCTGAAACATATTCTTGACAAAGAAATTATGCTTTGTTTTGCAACATCATAGCTATAACCAAGGTACCATTTAATTCCAGTGCCCAAAGAAACCTGAGACTTGAAGCAAAAAGTAATCAGGTATGCTAACCAGTATAGACAGGTAACTCCAAATGAAGACAGTATCTCTCTAGCAACTGTCACTGATAAGAGTTAATCTGAGATACTGCCAAGATGTTTTTCCAAGTTCCAATTCAAATAAATGTTATTACTGGGAGTAGAAACAGGAGCATCTATTTATCTTTAATCATTTGCTTAACTGCTTTCCTGAACTGAAGTCTATGATATTTTATATCACTGTCATTCAGCACAAGGGTATCCTTGGTAAAATAAAGGCCAGTTTAGCCATTAAGTTTCTGTGTTTATGGTATCTATAGTAAAGCCATTATATGTTTCTCTACCTTCAGAATTCTTATGACTTTGCACTTGCTTTTATGTTTATGTTCACAAACAAGCCCTGACACCTTACCCATAAGCCAAGCCCTTTGTCCTCCCTGATAATATTGCTTAGACATTCCAGGCAGTTTAGAACACCGCTATTGGTGAGACTTATAACTGGTTTTTAAAGGAAGGATCCACAAAACACTGGGTTTGAACAGGACCTACCTGAAAAAAAGATCATATCGAAGATCATCACTAGGATTACCAGATGGTGTGGTGTAACAGTAGTCCATCAAAACATTCCACCTGCACAGGGAGCAAAGTGATAAATGAGGGGAACTGGTGACATAGCAGTAGGGGTGCAGAGTGACTGAGAGAAGATTGAAAGACAGTACAGGCAAGCATACAAACTGATAATGCAGGCTGTTACATTGAAGCTGACTTACTGTATTCAATAGATCACATACAAGTCATCCTGCATTCCCAATATGTCACCTGTTTCTTCTCACTACTTACAAGACTGAACAGCACAGCAGCAGAATTGTATAAACCAAATCATCTGGTTTCTTGCAAGTCAGTCGCCATACTAACACACATATTATACCTCCTCTCAGAAGTCATGGCCATATAGGACTAGAAATCAAAACACTTTCAAAAGCTACAGTTTAAGATTCTTGATTCTTACAGAGGCCATTTCTTAAATAACAGCAACATAGGATTTGAAGTTTAATTCAGGAAAACTTTCATGAGGACAGCAGCAAGATATGCCTCCGCCATGAAGGACCTGGTATGCTCCAGTTGAGAGCAATGATTATCAAACACCAATAATTATTTTGACATAGAAAAGGCTATGAGGAAAGATAGCTGCTTCTGAATCAGAAAAATTTGCAACACCAAGAGCTGAATAGCAAGGAAGACAAGAAATAACATCTATGGTACCTGCCATCAAGGTTTGTTGCTTTTACAGCTGCATATATTTTTGTTTTCAAAGGTAAACCTGTACTTGGAATAAGGAGCTGCTGGCTGTAGGTTGAATCCTGAAAAACAAACATTACGTCAGTGTACTGGAAATCCCACTGTAACAACCCGTCTGCATCTACAGACTGAACTCCCATCTGATTTTTATCACCTTTCTATGTACAGTAGTCATTTGTTTTGTCCTCTGTAAGGGAAGAAGGAAAAAGAAGTGCCAGAGCATTTGCCTACAAGTTTGCCTGTAAAGATCAACAACACTTTGAATGGCCTTTTCTATGCAACTATTCTGAGGCATCTATTTATGATTTTATGAAGTGGTTGGATCAGTGATTAAAGAAAAGGTATCATTCATTGACACCTCAGTAAGTGTCCCAGCACCTTCAGGCAAACATAGCAGTCAGCATGGTTTTCTAAAGGAAGAGCTTAACTGGGTTGTCACAGTGTACTCCTTCCCAGGAAAGGCCATTAAGGTTATTTGATTTAGTGGAGACAGCAATGCCACCAGATTTTATATATTTTAAGGTGTAGTCTGGGAGAACAGACACACTCTATTATGCAAAGTATAGTTTCTATGGAAGCTGTCTTGTTGAAGAATACATATAACAAACACTTCCATTTAAATTTCGATAGTTCAAAAATGCTGTTTCAAGAAAGCAGTATCTAACGTAGCAGCTGGGAATTCCCCATATACTATTACATAGACACAGCTGTTTTATCAGCTTCTTGTTCAAAGGCTGGACCATTAATGTCACTTTAGCAGCAAAGCCGTGAAACAGACCCAACTGTAAGATGTTAATTCAGCATGTCAAAACACACTTACTGATAACATCATCTATGTCAAATAGGTTGCTAATCCAGAAAGCACAGGGACTCGGCATGTTAAGACCTCTTGTGAGAGGCTGAAATATTCAATACATAAGAAAAAATTGGAAAAAGAGAATTTTATCCAGACTCAGTGTGGCAGCAACACCAAGAGCGTCAGCCGACAGCAACAAGAATTTAGCACAAAAATCAAATATTTTTTTCAGAGGTAACAATGTCAAAATTCATGGCATGCCCAATATTCAACCTTTGCAGAACTGGAGACCTTGGGAGGTACACATGCACACACAGGCCAGCTCTGTGGCATACACAGAGCAAGTCCTTGAACATCCATTCAAGTGAGATCAGGTTAAGTTTGCCTTCTCTAAAATTAATTTTACATTTCTCTAATATGTAGCTCTGTCACATTTTGCAACTGATTAAAAAGTCTACAGCAAGTTCCTCATTATTACATTCTATAGTTGTTCTTTTTTCTTAAAGAGTAGTTTTTATTCATTTAGACAGACATTCACAAGAAGGCCTAAAAGCACATAGCTACTTAGGCTCTGTAAAAGCCCATTAAGCATTTTGCTCTTAAATGCTGAGTATATCGTAATAGCTCCTCTTGTCTTTCCCAATGATAACACGTGCTAATGCCACAAAGTAAATGTAAACACCACGTTGTGAGGGAAGACAGAGGTGAGCTGAGAAGATGAAGAGTCAATGTTAGGAAACAACACTATAGATAAAGTTTGAAAGTCTGGCTGCTTGCAGTCAAGAGCCACATCTGTACACAACCCCTCACCAATATCAAGGGTGGACAGGAGCTTCAAGGTCCCTCCCAAAACCAGGACACTCTCTATCAGGGACCAAGTGAGCCTACAGAATCAGACCTCACAAGACCATGGGTGTCCCAAGAGGCACTTCTAGCCAAGCAGACTGCCAGCAGCGCACAAGCTGTCTGTGCATATACCCAGTCCTAGGATGTGAACCAGAAGGGCAAAACCATCAGTTGAATCTGCCTGTGTAAGCAGTATGATTCATGCTAGTACTACTTATTGGAGTAATACAACTGAAATCAGAAGGCTAAGACAGTGCTGTTCATGGTCAACTTGTAAACTCACTGAGATAGGGAGGATGAAAGCCCATCTTGGCATGTGGTATTTGAGGAAAAAATGTGCTCACTAGCTCATCAACAGCATCTATACAGTAGCAGAATTGGGGCCTGAAAGGCAGTCCCAACTGCCTTTGTCCCAAACTGAGAATTTTGGCTACCTTCACTCTGCCCCTCTTTTTGGTCACAGATTTATTTAAAAATCAGTGAAGTATAATCTTCATTTTAACAGATTATAGGTTGTTATTTGGAGCTCTGCTCTGTCAAACAAACATGATTTCTTTTTAAGCATGCCGCTGGAAAATGTCCTGTTACAATATTTATAGCTCATTATGTTCAAAGCATAAAGCATTGACTTTTAAATCAGTTGCATGAATTATAACTCAGCATCATGATGAATAATAATGCAAAAAAATCGGATTCATAATTTACAAAAATGATGCTTGATAGATTGAAAAATTGATATTTAAATCAGGTATTTAAAATGTATGAATAAAAATTTTAATCAACACAAAAAATACCGTTTCAGGGATTAATGTTAAGTAGAGGTCTGTGCCTTTTTCATGTTTTACTGTAACCATCCATATTTACGTAATAAAAGCTTTTACAATAATGCATATTCAAGTTTAATTATCTAAAACATAAAGAAGAAGTGTTAGTTGAAAGCTATTAAAATTATTAACCCTTAAAATCTTAGGCAAGCAACACAATGATGCAAGTGCAGTGGGCTATAGATTTGAAACAAATTCCAACTCCATCACTACAATTACAGATGATCTCTGATGAAGCTTGAATACAAAAATACCCGAGAAAAAGTGGTAACATTTTTTTCTAAGGGAACAGCTCTGGAATATTTTTACAGAATTCTACAGCATACTTTCTGTATCAATACAACGTACTCATACACATATATATTGTAAGAAGTACACACACAGGCACGTTAACATCATAAATGCAAACACAAATATGTGCTCTGGAGTACGGTTGTTATACTACAACTGATTACTTATGTGGCACTACAACTAAATTGAGGAACTGTATAAATACATGACAAAAAGACTGTGTGTGTCTTCAAAGGCCAGCCATATAAATCGAGACGACTGGTACACACAAACAGAAAGGACAAGGGAACTTGGAGATCAAAGATGCCTGGATAAAAGGCCTGGTTCATTGGAGGAGTAGGAAGGGAATAGCAAATAAAGAAGAGAAGTCTATTTTCTCTGCTAATGTTACTTGCACCCACATTGCACAAAGATTAACTTAGTCCAGGTCATACTACTATATTTTATACTCACATTGTAAAGCAACAAATTCAAAGTGCTGATAAATGTACCATTGTTCTCTCTTACAGAAATAGCAGCTGATGACCTACAACACAACAAGAAAGCAAAAATCATCATGATGAAAGCCATCTTATTTTTATGTTTACATATTTCAGTGTTCTTTATTGATAAAAAACCTCCAAACCTCAATGAGTCATATCACAAGGGTTAATTTACGCATTTGGTTTATAAACTTCAGAAACAGGAATTTATAGTGGAAACACTGACAGAGCCTTAATTGTGCAGAAAATAATGGATAATGTTGAAAACACAAATCAGAAAAATAATTAGCAGAGAGGCAAAGGGACAAAAAAGTACCCACTTTTCATGATGTACAAGGTTTATTCATGGAAATATTTTCTCTTGCACTCTATCTTCACATGCTTAGAAACTATTCCATGAAGAATTTTTTTTTATTTTTCTTTTTTTGGCTGCTACCATTTTGTCATCAGAACACCTGAATTTAAGGGAAGTTTTACATTATCTAAGGCTCTACATAAAGGCAGCTCTTCACGAACTATGTTATCTCATATAATGATTCTACAGAATTTTCTTTTCCTTTGCATCACCTCTTTTCAGTGCCTTTTCCTTTCCTTTTACTCTTGCACAACTAAAAATTACTACGTTGAGAATACTGCTGTGACGTGCATATATTTAGGTGTACATGTTTATTTACACACACATATGAGCTTACACAACCATGGGAATGAAACACATAGGAATGAAAAGCACACTTACGAAGCAAGCTGAGTATTGTTAACCAAGTACTCCAGCGGATAGCTACAGCTAAATTTGTACAGAAGCCCAGGCAAATAGCTGATAATCGTTGGTGGGTCTGGTGTATCGATATAGCCTGAAACATTACCTATCTGTACCACTGAGGTATTTGCATAGGCATTGATACCTCGAGCAGAAGATACCTATTGAGGAAGACAGAAAATTACTGTTATCAGAAAGTTAACTGCGGAACAAAATAACAAACCAAACAAAACTTCAGGACACTGATGCTTTAACTTACCCAGAGTATCTTTAGAACATCCTTCAAAAATTAGTTTAGTTTAATAACATGTTGCCTGTGTTCAGTTTTTTACCTCCCTGAAATCACACACACATACAGTACACAAGCAATATTCTTGTTCTTAAAACACAGATTTGAGCAACTTTTGAAAAAACTGATGAATCATGGAAGTACTTCTTTTGTCAGGTACTTTTTTTTTTTGAGCATTCCCAATGAATTCACATGACTTACTGTGAAAAACTGAAGGAACTTTTCCATTACAGTTAAAAAATGTCAGCTTAAAATGAGCTTCCACATGCAATAATAAAGCCAATACACAAGCAATTTCATTTACAGAAACAATACTCTGTCACTTTTGAGCTTTGTTTTCAACATGTCAAACCCCATGTACTTTATAAGCAGATACAAGCCACATAGCTGGACTTTCAAGTCAGTGGTTTTGTTTACATTACATGCCTCTAAATCTAAATTATAAACTCTGTGCAAAGAAACACTGTCAGAAATGCAAAAGCTGAAAAGTAATACAACCTTAATGCCAATGCAACCTTAATTCAGTCCTTGGACTGAGTTTCTTGGGCTCACAGATTGTGCAGAGCCAGCAACAACATGCAGCTCTCCAGAAAACTAAAGAACACTATTTCCTCCTGGTAGCAGCCCGGCCCCACTCCATCTGTAGCTACTGATCTGAATAAGGGAGTGGTTTGAAAACACCAGGTAAGCCTCACAAAACACTGTCTCAGTTGGCACATACGCAATAAAGCAAATGAATATAGCACTAGACTTCCACTATAGCATTTCTTTTGTATAACTGTATAAGAAAGGTGCTTTCAATAGCTTTAGAACATACAGTTTCTTAAAAAAGACATTTCATTATGGAAGAATGATTCTGAGATGCACATGAGTTGTAACATTTTGCACTAGAAGCACATTATGCACAGCAGGTATTTTGATTTCTTTGTCCACAGAAAAATGGCTAGGAGAGTGATGCAGACATGTGATTTGCCAACAGTATACCTAATCATTTGCTAAATGGCAGGAAAAGTATGGAAAACAAATTTTCTATCTATTCCTTGCCTAAAAAACAGGTTAGATCACTAAGGTAGCATAGCCAACTACAGCTCTATTTAGCTTCCTCATCACCCCACCTCCAAAAAATAAAAATCACATCTGCCACATTATAGACAAACCTGGGTTTTACCCAAGTTCTGCCTGAATTGTTGTCTTGTCTTTACTTTTATTGAAAATGAGTTTGAAGATCTTTGCTGTGAGGCACGGGCAGGAATTGCATGGGATTGTACTACTCCGGCATGGGGAACATGGTAAGAAATGGTCCATGCTCCTTTATCCTCTTTGTGGCACAGCATCCATAAAATGAGAGAGGATGACAAGAATTTTTGGCCATATTTTTAGTAGCTGCTACTTTGTCTTTGTATCCTGTGCAGCTTTGTAGAGGCTTTATGGGGAGCTCCAATTATTTGGACTTACCAGACTAGGTTTTTTTTAAAACATCAAGCTCTTACAATTATAATCAAATAGCAAGTTTAGGGAGATAATGTGACTAACTCCACGGGAAGAGGAATAAGTTACTTCCTGGCAAATTCTTCTACTGCAAGTCATGGAAGTGCTACAGCTTTTCAGGGAAAATGGGAAAAGAGAATCTTGAACTTGCTGAACTGGTTTTTTGTTGAAATTTTAAGAGAAAACTCAGCTTGAGGCAAATAGGTCACAGAGCACATTGAACACTTCAGCTCAGTTTCACAAAGTTATTAGCAACAAAACAGTAGGTTTGTTATAAAACCTGACAGGTATCATTAAGTGCAAGTATGAATTCAAGATAGAATACAAGCCTTAAAAGTAATATATTTTTACACATGTTTTGGTAAGTTATTAATTAATTCTTTGATACAAATCATCATTGCTTGTACTGTGTGATATACATACAAACTGTAAAACTCCTCTCCTGTGGTTTACAATGTTTGAGACCTGACCTCCCACTCTATCTCCATTCAGAGTGAGATAGCTTCATTGAAGAAAATGAACTTATACTAGTACAAAACAGACTTCAAAGTCAACTCCTGTAGCAGATTCTAGTCCTGAAAACTCACCTACAGCTAAGGATTGAATTTAGTTATTAGCTGTACAAAGATGTACATTTTCCACGCGTGAAACAGCAACATAAAACGTAAACACTGAAGTGACACCACCAAGGAATACAGCAAAATACCGTAGCACAGAGTGGCTGTGCACTAAGAGATCAGAGCTGAACAATTTCACTTTGACTTGGTCTTACCACTAAAGTGTTTCCACAGGATTCCAAAGTACTCAGATTGATGATGAAAATGACCACTGCTGGAAAAGTGTTGTTATTGATGAAACCCCTGCAGTGGGCATCCCCATGTTTCCCATTCAGTGCCAGATCTGTCTCAGAATAACCAGAGAAAAGAACTGTGCAAAAATTTATCTTCATAGTAATTGTCTGTACTCCACAGAAAACATTGATATCTCGTTCAGCTGCAAGAAAAATACAAGGAAAGACATTGTAAGATGATGTATTTCAACTAACCACCACATAATTACTGTAGCAGTTAGTTTAATGTTGTAACTTCTGATTGAATCAATTTCTGAACCCCAGGCACAGCAAAATGTTGTGATATAAAGATCAGAATTGTATTAGTCTGAAGAACAGATTTGACTCTACAACTTCACTAAAGAAAAAACAGGAATTATAGTAACATAGTCTTATCATGCAACAAAACCATTATTCTAACATGCCTCGGCAAATCATTTAGTAGCACATTCATAAACCAAAGCACTGCAGTGGAGTGGTTAAATATTTTGGAGTTTTCTGGAAGAAAAATTTCCAGTGATTTTGAGAAACTTAGGAGGCCAAGCTCTGCCCTCCAGCCCAGTCTGGTATAGAAGTTGAGCATGTTTGTCTGAAGTCCACTTTGTATGAGACCGCAGTCCCAGGCTGTGTGGACTTTGAAGTACAATCAGCAGTGTATTAGAGCAATTTATTATTGTATCTTTAAAGTTGGTGGGGTTTTTTAGGTTTTTTTGGTTTTTTTTTTTTGAACCATCAACTTTAGCTTTAATGAAAAATCAGTTGGCTTTTGAAAGACAATGATCGATACTACAAAGCATCTTACAACCTTTCATTCTGTACATTATGACAATACAAAAGACCGAGACTGATCAATTTTTCAACAACAGCAAAAAAACATTCTTGGATGAATTTGACTTTTAATTCAAAAGTTCTGAAGATTTTTATGTACTTCAATGGAAAAGCATCAAGTCAGAATATAGGCACAAGTAACAGTTGGGTTTTTTTTTTTTGCTTTAGAGCTATAATATAGCTTTTCTATAAGATCTTAAGATCTTCTCTGCCTCTAGATGTTGGGGGAGGGAAT
This sequence comes from Todiramphus chloris collaris, assembly GCA_025345505.1. Classification (NCBI taxonomy): domain Eukaryota; kingdom Metazoa; phylum Chordata; class Aves; order Coraciiformes; family Alcedinidae; genus Todiramphus; species Todiramphus chloris. The sequence goes on from JANVCC010000017.1 coordinate 31,520,111, forward strand.
GACATGCAACTATTTTGTTTCCCCTAGTGCTTTACAAAAAAGACATACTGCACCGTGTTAAACACAGACATTACTCCTTTGTATAACAACTCATTTATTACATCTGCTTAAAGATTAAGTGCTATTAAAAATAGCAGAACAACTTCACTCAATACTATACCATTAAGCCTACTGAAATGAATTGTTTCACTGCATTGTCACAACAGAGAGGAAATGAAAACTCCATTACAATGAACTAGCTCTTCCCCCATGGCACAGGAGCACAAGTAGTTTAATTTAGACAGCTTTAATGGTGGCTTTAAAGCCAAAAAAAAAAAAAAACTGCAGGAAATAACAGGGTAAATTCAGTCCTAAGTTAATGTGGTGATAAATGTTACTCACTGGGTGTAAATTTGGGCAGAAAGGTACTGGAGGCAAGACAAGAATTGAAGCGATTTGGCATGAATTCTCCTGGTTTGTGCATATACCTAATTCCACTAATACAACAAACAAAGATCAAGAAGCAGCATGTTTCATTTTCAGTACATGAGGACTGTTATGATCCATTTAATGGCTATACTAAGGTAGAGGCAACAGCAGAAAGAGGCAAATGGCAAAGTGCATCTTTGCACTTACTTGGACCGATGCACAGTCAGACTGTAACAAATTGCAGGATGTAATATAAAGTAGCTCAGTTAATTTTATAACTCACTTCAAGCCTTTAAAAAGCAGGATATTACTTTACCTGTTAAGGTGCCATTACCGCTTGCAAAATTCTCATTCGATACTAAGGGAAATGAGACCATATAGTACAAAAAAACCCCTTTATACTATACAGGAAGATAAACAACCTTTACAGACTGAACCTTTTCTGCCCACTACTTTACATGGAAGTATGGTTGCCAAAGTCCATTCTGGAATTAAAACAACATTATTTGTTCAGAAACTAATCTGAAACCAGGTGCAAACAGATCTAATGCCCCTTTAGATGCTAAACATCTAGCTGATTGCTTGTGGATTTAGAAAGGTAAATCTTATATAAGTATATGTATAAATAAAAAAATAATTGCATTCTTGCAGTAAAAGCTTTTGGTTTTCTGAGTAAGAGCAGAGCAATAGTTTGAAGGTTAGGCCACCTAGGTGATGGAGCCTTAAATATGACCACTTTGTCACAGAGTTTCCATATAGGCAAACAACTTGGCTTCTTTCTCACTCAAATCACACAAGCTACCTATAATCAACAGTGCTCACAGAGATATCATATCCAAACCAGAGCAAAGCTCAAGAGGCACACAGATACTACAGTAACAAAGACCATCTTGAATCATGGACAGACTCATGACAACATGAGCCAAATGCTGACAGCTTCACTGCCCACTTCTGCTCTCATACCCTTCCCCATGTTGCCAAGACTCAGTCCAGAGCAGGCAGCGAAAAACCTGCAGAGGACAAGAGTTTGTCAGAGAACACTTTTGACAAAAGTCATTCCACCAGAGGTGGTGTGCAAAGACACTTGGAGTTCAAAACCAGCTTCTCTACCTGAGCCTCCCCTTTGATAAAATCACTGCTTTGATAAAATCACTGCTTTGATAGTGAATTAAAATGCATAGTGTATTAAAATGCATAGAGTATGTTGAAAAGTGAGAATATTTTCTTAGCTTCTACTAAGTTCTCAGTAAGTACTTAGAGGAAGAACCCCCCTGAATCAAAAATCAAAACTGCATTTCCCATCTGAAGACAGACAGACTGCTATAACTTCATCCACCTAAAAACTTTTTAAAGGCCATGCTTTAATACAATGCAGAACTAAATAAACTATTATTTCTCCAGATAACTGTCTGAAGGATGTCAGGATTTAACTTTATTAGATACTCTCTAGAACACATCTAGCTTTTGGTATAAGAAGTCAGAGAATTTTCCATCTACCAAATGTGTTTTTTTTCCTTCATCCCTACTCACTCTTGCGTTCCTATACTGTAAAAGAAATCTGCAAACTGCAGAAACAAAAGTCCTGTCTGTTTATTTATCATCCTATTTATGCATCCCTATGCAAGAAGTTACCTAAGCAATGAATGACAAAAGCACAAACAAATAAAAAATGGATGAACTCCAAGGTTTCTTTAGGAAGGCTTAATTTCTTTGATGAAGACAACTCCTACTCTTCACAAGACTTAAAAAAAAAAAGAGACCAGACAGCTTCAAAATCCAGTGCCTTCTCTGGTATCTGCACACCATAGACCTCCACAAGAAAGTCCGTTCTTAGCCCATGTTTGAAATTTTAGCTAACAGTGAAGATGCTTTGTGTGGAACAAAGAAGGAATGGGAAGGAAGTCTATTCCATAACCAGCCTCTGTAAGCAGTATCTCAGCTTGGAGACGTGCTTGTTTTGAAACTTTTTCTTTTTGACCTCTCTCTCACCACTCCCCTTCCATTTGAACTTTCAGTGAGGACAGCACACACAGCCTGAGCAAGCATAGCAAGAGTGAGCCCCTTCTCACTGCACAGTCTCTCTCACCTGCTTACTAACATTCCTGAACCCAGAAAACAGAGCTCCAGCAGCCTCACTCATCTCCTCTGGCCCCAGACCCTGAAATATCAGTCCTTTCTGCATCCTGAAAATACCACCTGTCAAATTTGGGGACAAAAGTGTTTTTTGTTTTGTTTTTGGGTTTTTTTGGGTTGTTTTGGTTTTTTATCATCTCAATCTCAAATGCACAAGTAACAAGCAGAATTATTTTTCTTTCCTATCTCTCAAAATTATCACTAAGACTGTTGATGAAATTCCAACCTTTGAATATTTACTGCCTGAGATCACAAATAACAATGGGACTCTACTCTCAGCTCCTGTGGGCAGTGCAAGGTGATCAGAATTTACTTTAAAAAAAAAAAAAAAAAAATCTGTTTGCTTGTAACCTAAACAGATATTCTCCTAAGTCCCTAAGATCTGGCAGACATGGAATCTGATATGACCCTTTTTTATGAGGCAGAACTGCAAGAGGCCCCTAAATACCCACAATAAGAGCTGGATTCAATTCATGGGTATCACATTGCAAATATAAAACCTTGGAAAAGGGCTGGTGCAAAAAATGACCAGAGGAAAAAATTAAAAAACACAGAAAGAGGAATCTAATTTTCCCTCTATCTGTTGCAATCCTGTCAAGAAACCTGAAACAGAAAAATAATTACATGAAAATCTATGAAAAGCCAGATCTGAAGCAAGGGGGCACAATTCATGCATACTTCTGAGGCAAGCTGGTAAAACTTTTACCTAAGAAGAGGAATATAGAAGTAGTTCATGAAATACTCAGTTAAACAGTGATTTTGGCAGGGATGAAAACAACATATTTGATCTTCTTTGCAAATCTTACTTTGCTTCATATTTACATCCATTAAGTGAAAAAGGATCAAACCCACTGTTGGCCTTTATGTCAACAAAGCACCTAGTAGTGTGGAGTGTGGCTGTAACAGAGGAAACAATAAACAGACTGTAGGCTTTCTGCTGACATAAGTTTAATAAAAGAGATGATCCTTCCTGAAAAAAAATCAAAATTATTATTATTCAGAAAACAACAACATGGAAAGGTATTACAGAATAATAGTATACTGAGAGTTCATCACAATACCTGTTCAATTCATTTGCTACCTTGGATGCACAGCAATACAGTATTCACAGCCTTTTTCATTACTATTATTCTATCCAAGAAACAACTGAGGGAAGGAAGAACAAGCAGTGTAACAGTCTAAAAGCACTCTTTAGCAGAGTAAATCCTGATACCCATGTCACTAAGACTGAAATTTCATTTCTATTTCTCATTGTTTTAACAGCTCCAGACATCTGATGCCCCCCAAATGACTTAATTCCCATTTTCTCAGAGGCTTGAGTGTACATCATATATAGATATATCCCATTGCTTCATCTGTTCCTAATCAACCACTACATGTTGAAGTGAGGCATTACAGTTTGCCATCAACTTCATTTTGCTAAAAAACAGATACACATTTCTTTATTTCACTAAAAAGACATAATTATGCTCTCTAACTCAAGAAAACCAAGATAGAAGTTTCAGATTCTTAAATCTAACAAGAACATTTACAACAACACTAGCTGTGGTGAATTTCTTGGAGAGGAGAGAGCTCTGTCAAAAGCAGGTCAAACACCACTGATATGAGGGACGTTGCATTCATTACTACTAGGTTGAATTTTGCCCATTGTGCAATTAAGAAGAAAGTAAAGTGCAACATTAGAGGAGTTTCATTGTCATTGAGATAGTAAACACTCACTTAATATGGAGCCCTACCCCCAGGCTTCAGTCAGATTAAAAGCTCCAGATTTAAAATAAGCGCTGATTTGAACCAAGACAATAAAGAAGCCATTAGATAAAAGTCTATTAAACACTTACCAGGAAACCTGCTATGGAGGTTAGCATCACAGTTGTAGCCATTGAACTGAGCAGTCACTGAAAGCACTTTAATCGTCAGCAGGAGCAGTAACCATACCTGTTCCATTGCAAAACCTAGCAAAACATTAGGTGGTTATTACACACATCTGTTCATTGCATTAAAGATGCTTACTGCAGACACTTAACCACTCGGGAGGTGATGGTCTCCAGCAAAGGACTTGGGGATAAAGCTCAAGAACTTAGGGGAAAGAGGCCATAGGCAGCAGGGCCCATTTCTCTACTTCTGAGTAATGTGTAATTTTTAGTAACTTCTACAGCTTTTAATCACAACCTGTGGCAAAAAGTGTACTCAAGGATGATATAAAAGGAAACAAAAAAAACCAATCCTAAAACATATTGACAGATTAGAATTGCCTAAGTATTTAAACGCCAACAACTTTTGACATTTCAGTGTAAAACTTCTTTGAGAAAGACATCTTAGAACAATAGTTTTACTTCAGCCAAGTCCTTGAAAGCTATACAGATAAAAGGCTTGCTGAGCAATTCTCAGGCTGAAGGTCCTAGAATAAAAATCAGTTCATATCTGTTTGTCAAAAATCTGTTCTTTGAAGTATGCATACAATTGCATTGAGCTTATGTAAAGAGTTGGCACAGGCACTTACACCTACTTGGATTGTATCTGTCAAACAGACCAGATCAGAACACATGAATTTCTAGTATCTTGAGTAATTATTCCTCTTGGGAGGAAATCTCCAAAGTATAGTATCTGTTATCTGTGGTATTTAGCACAATCCCCCCCAAAAAATTATATCTGATTCAGGCTTTTGTAAAAAACATCCCAAAATACTGAGATTTTTGCTCATGAATCCAAGTGTTATTGGGTTGTTTTGGCTTTGTTTTTTATTTATTTATTAATTTTAAGATTTTTGCAATTCTAGAAGATATCTTCACCGATGTGGACCTCAAATGTGACAATGCTCTCCATTTGCCTAGACAGGACTGAGGAATTTTAAGGTCTAGGAGGTTTGCTTTCTCTAAGCCTATAGCTTCAAAGATGCTGATCATCCCCTTTCTCCAAGTGGACATTAAAGAATATTTGAAAACTCCATAGATGCAGCACACAGACACATCTGGCATGGCAGGTGGCTGTCATGAATTGCTGAGAAGAGCTGGCAACAGCACATGGAGAGAACATTTGAGACAAACCCCTACTCTTAACTAGATCTTTCATAACACAGCAGTCTGAACTAAAGTCTGTTCAAATTAATAGAAAGGCTTCCTCTACTTTTCAAGCCAGGCTCATGGAGTATGCAAATCTGGGCTTTAAAGCCTTGTGTTGAAATATAGACCCATAGAGGGCACTCTCAAGTGCTCTTTGTCAGCAAACCACAAAACTACAACAAAACACTGAGCTGAACTCTACTAAAAAGCCTAAGGGCATGTCCAAGGGTCCAGCCATTTATTCCTATGTAATTCTGCTTGGAAGTACATGGAAAGAGAAAGTTGAGAAGTGAAAATGCCAGCTTCCTCCTAAGCATGTGCATTTTGTAAGTCAGGTATAACTTTTGTTATCAGATCTAAAAGCAGTTTTGCTAGGAAGTTCTGCACAAATTCTTCCAAGTGCAACAACGCAACCTCCTTTTAGTTTCAGGTGGATATAAAACTGTAAATGAAAGCACTCTTTGACCCTCAACTTCTTTTCCATTAGATTCCTGTGGAGGTTGACAGTACTTGCAGCTAATGCTGATGAAGAATTGTGAAAACATAAGAAAAAAAAAAAAAATTCTAGCTTGGTTGCTAAGAAACCTCTGTATTTTCATGATCTCCTCACCCTCTCCATTAACTCTCAAGTAGAGAAGTAAGATGGTGTTTTCTTTGTTTGTTTACTATGAAAATTCACACTTTGAGAGAAACATTTTTGCCTTTGAAAAACTGGCATTTCTCCAGTGTACTGAAGCCTTACCTCTGCTTGTACAGCAGTTACATCAATAAACTGGCTATTACTGTTCTGTTGTATATGAGCTGGTTTCTGATGTCCATTACAATGGTCTAAATCAAGGGCAATTTACCAAGGTCTAAATCCCACTTCAATTTTCTAACTGCCACAGTATTTTTTTGCTACCAAAAACCCCCAACTGTTTGAAAAGGATTTAATGAAAGATGACACTGACAAAATTGTAGATATTATTTTACATGAAAAGCAGAACTTAGAATGAATTTTGAAGTTTTAATTATTAAACTTAACTTCTGCTGCTGTGTTTCAGAGGAAGGAGAGATGATTGCTAAGGAACAAAGCTGAATTAAGACATTAAGTATTTATAGTATTAGTTCTCTAGCTGTATTCAGAATAAGTCAGATTTCAACACTACTAATAATGTCCTACTTGCTTTCTGGCTATTGATTTATCTGCATATGGATCAACATGCAGATCCATATCAGCAGCTGCACCGACTACTGACGATTTCAGTTAAATAAGTTAGAAACATGCATTATTTTTCATTTCTCAAGAGAACTGCAGGGCCAGAAAGCACCTCAAAAGGCCCTCACCTATCTGCCCACCCCAGCAAGAATCAAGTCAACCATTCTTGCTTTTCTAGCCTGTTCTTAAAGGACTCTGACAATTTATCTGAAATTTCTAAAACTTCAGTCCCCGAAATATATAAGGTATCCTAACCAAAAGATTTGTGCAATTCTGATACTGTTGAACATATAATCCAGTTAAAGAAGCATAAAAGTTTTATCAAAATAGTAATAAGAACATAATAAACTTATTGCCTGTATATGAATATGAAATGAAAATTCCATGTACAAAAAAGGAAGGTAATATGCAAGTGTCAGAAATCAGGTGATTTATAATCCCAGATTAAAAAAAAAATCATGTAGAAATATTTGCCTTTTTTCTTCAGCTTAGAGTGCAATTCTTTAAGCCTTTTTCAATGTGCTTTCCAAGAAATAGAGCTTCTTTGGTCTAGTAGCAAACACATTTGGCTGTTAAGACAACTCTCACGATTCCAAGGATGCCAACAAATACTGCAAGGGAAACACGTTCCTTTTTATTTATGAAACTCTCCGTTGACAAGCCCATAGCAGGTTCACTGATGTACTGCGCTTACGTCTATATTCTTCAGGCTTCATCATCAGTTTTCTCTGCTGAGAATCTTCAAGAATCTTACTGTTTACATGATTTACCATGTTTTGTTTATGACATTCACAGTGTTGTGCTTAGTATCACTGAAATACCTAAATCACCTCAAAAAATCCTATCATAGTTACTTAGGTATTTTTAGTTCCAAATGTTTCTACCTGCAACCACCCACTTTTGGATGTCTTCCAAACAAGGTCTGGTGTTTTCTATTTAGCAACAGAATCGTTCTTTCCCTTGACTTGGGGGTGGAGGTAAAATCTGTGTGCAGGACTTTCATGAACACAAAAAGAAGTTCACAAGACAACTATCTCAAGCACTACTAGAACAAAAGAGCTTTTAGGCCAAGTATAGACAACGAGACAGTCCTAAAGACCTATAAACCATGGTTAAATAAACCATGGTTAAATTATTTGAGAGACCATATTTCACATAGATTTCTAAAACAATCAATTCAAAGGAAAACCAGTCCAACGTATCCAGGTCTCAATGTAAGAAAAATAGAGTAAACCTGCAGAATGCTGAAATAGTCAGAATATGAATCTCTGCTGAACTAGAGTTGTCCACATATTTAGCACCAAGTCACAACTACAGGTCTTACTGTTCTGTGCTGTATACCACTGAAAAGTAAAAAGAGGTAAGAGTTGTAACATGCACTCCTCATTTTAATAGCTACCATTTTACAAAAGGCTTATCCCTGCTTTCATAAACTTCACCATGTCAGAAAACCTGCCCAAAATGTCAAGTAAAGTTTCTTATTTAAATAAAAGCCATTTTCCAGTCAATTTAAGAATTTAGTTCATAGAGATGCAGTGGTTTGACCTATCTAGATTCCCTCTTTCTTTCATCACACAACATTAATTTCTCTTCCTCATCCATCCTCTCTAAAAAGATCTTCAAAAATTTTTCTATTGTGAACAGCATTCACCGATTCAGCCTTACATTTTTTTTAAATTAATTTGTGAGCCAGTTATGACTTCTGAGTATGTTTCTTACTTCAAATATTCATCCGTTATTTTATGTAAACATCCTATAATCTGCTGCTTGTTCTCTATTTTTCATTCATAAGGTGTGGCAGTTCTGCAAAATAATATGGTGATCATTATGTTTTCTGACTGGGTAAGTCTTCAAAAAGCCAGTTAATAGTAATAACAAAAACTTCTGAAAGAAAATTATAAATGTGATAAGACAGCTGGTAGAACACTTATAGCTGCTTTTATACACATCTAGCAACTACCTAAATGCTCCCTAGCACTGTACATTAAGTGTCTACATGTAATGGAATAGAAAGATTACTGCTTTCACTCATTAAAAAAAATATTTTCAAGTTATCATTATATAGTTCAATAAGTACTCAGTGATCTCACAACAAAATAATTCCTTGTCTTTTTGGTTCACATTCTTCTTACTGCCATACTTGTTTCTGCATCTTGTTGGATGAAGGCGAGGCTGTGGATGTTCTCTGTCTTGACTTTAGCAAGGCATTTGACACTGTTTCCTAAAGTGTTCTGTTAGAGAAATTAGCTGCTCTTGGCTTGGATGGGCATACACTTTCCTGGGTGAAAAACTGGTTAGGTGGACGAGTCCAAAGAGTTGTGGTCAATGGAGTTAAATCCAGTTGGCTGCCAGTCACGAGTGGTGTCCCCCAGTTCTCAGTACTGGGGCCACTCCTGTTTGACATCTTCATCAATGATTTGGATGAGGGGATAGAGTGCAGCCTTGGTAAATTTGCAAATGACACCAAGCTAGGTGGAAATGTCGATCTGCTTGAGAGTAGGGAAGCTCTACAAAGGGATCTAGATAGGCTGGATCACCAGGCGAAGGCCAATTTCAATAAGGCCAAAGGCCAGGTCCTGCACTAGGGCCATAACAACCCCCAGCAGCGCTACAGGCTTGGGGAAGAGTTGCTGGAGAGCTGACAGGCAGAGAAGGACCAGGGGGTGTTGACTGACAGCCACCTGAATGTGAGTCAGCAGTGTGCCCAGGTCAATGGCATCCTGGCCGGTACCAGGAATAGTGCGGTCAGCAGGAACAGGGAGGTGATCATTCTTCTGTACTTGGCTTTGGTGAGGCTGCACCTCAAATACTGTGTCCAGTTTTGGGTCCCTCTCTACAAGAAGGACACTGAGGTGCTGGAGAGGGTACAGAGGCATGCTACACAGCTAGTAAAGGGTTTGGAGCACATCTCTTATGAGGAAAGGCTGAGGGTTCTGGGGCTGTTTAGCCTTGAGAAAAGAAGGCTGAGGGGAGACCTTATTGCCCTCTACAAATACCTGAAGGGAAGCTGTAGCAAGGTAGGAATTGGTCTGTTCTTCCTGTTAAAAAGCAACAGAACAAGAGGAGATGGCCTGAAGTTGAACCAGGGGAGGTTCTGGCTGGATATTAGGGAGCATTTCTTTACAGCAAGGGTTGTCACACATTGGAATGGCCTGCCCAGGGAGGTGGTGGAGTTACCACCCCTGGAAGTGTTAGATGTTGTGCTTAGGGACATGGTTTAGTGGTTTTTGATAGGGCTAGGAGTAAGGTTGGACTTGATGATCTTGAAGGTCTCTTCCAGCCGAAACTATTCCATGATGCTATCTGCACTCAGCTTGTTAATAGTTGTGAAGTACATTCATTGTACTGCTGTCACGTCTTCCAGAACTGCTTTGCTTCTAGACATGTACTAGATCATTTGCCATCACTGAAAAATAATCTGGTGAGCAAAATCGGAAGAGTACCTCTCTCCTGCAAAATCTTCAGTGGAACTTTCTCTTTTACCGTGTACAGCCCATTCTAACGAATTATCCAGATCATGTTTTCACTATTGTCTTCCACTTTATCTCCTTGGCTTTTCTGATGCAGACAAAATAAGACTTGGATCTTCACAGTATCTGTTTTGAAGGCAAGCTTACCAAATGGTGATAATTGCCTTTTTTTCAAAAGGATTGTTGGAGAAAAAAAGGGCATCTGAGATGCGAAAAACTTTAAGACACATTTCGACTATAAAATTTCCCCCTGCTTGTGGATAATCTTTGGTGCTAAGGCTTTGAAACATAGCATTTATTTTCTTACAGGTTTCTCTGATTTCACACTCCATAGTGCCATCCCATTTATGACTCTAAGCAAAACCTGCAGAGATGCACATACACACACACATATATATGACAAACATACACATGACAAATATATGCACACAGAGTCATGTATATATATCTTGAAGGTCAGCAGTTTCCTAAACAGAGGACCGAAGCTGATGACAGAGCTAAACTTGTGAACAGACTGTATGTTCCCAAGATTAGAGTATTTGAGGGCACACATCACATAAATACAACATATGTAATAATTTAACATATAGGAGGAAAAAATAAAACTAACAACATCAGAGATCAGTACCCCTTAGAACGTGCAGAAAGAGCTAATTATTTTTCCCCCCACAAAATGGGAAAACAGTTTTGTTTTAAATAGGAAAACTTATCTCTCTTACAGCTATTCAGAACACAAAAAGCAATCGCGGACCACACATTAAACACACACGTAATCAGGCATAGAACTGCCCTGTAGTATCAATTATTTGGTCCCAGAATGACCCATGTTTGTTTGCTAGTCATATATTTCCACTCAATTCTTGAGATTTAAAGACAAGAGTCCTGGATTAGCTCCAGACATCAGCTTTGTAATTAAATGTTGGGTCAAAGCTTGGAGCCCCTCGTTAATCACACTTCCACCAGAATCAAACAGAAGCTTTACCCGACAAAGACTAAATCATAGCTAATGTCTCAAATGTCAAGAGGTTTTGTGAATCAAGCAGGTGACTACAGTGTCTGAGGAAAATGAGAGCGGGGAACAAGTTTTTGCACATTTTTTTAATAACCATATACAAAGCTTTTGCTTTTGTCCTAAAGTTTTTTTAAAAACACAGTTTCAGTCCTTTTACAATAATCTCTTTCACAGGATAAAAGAGACACAGGGACTGAGAAAGAAACATAAATTTTACACAAAAGGAAGTCCCACCAAAATCACTAGACTTTAATCTGAAAGACTTCAAATTTTGACCAGCATGCTACATGGGCAACTGAAATTCAAGAACATAAAATATTTATATGGAAGCGATCCATAACCTGCTTACAATTAGACATGAAATAACAATTTTAAATGCTAATGAACACCAAAAGGCTGAAAACCTAGGTCTGGTTCCCAAAGACACAGCTCAAGCTTAGGTTTTTTTGGTGAATTGTGCTACTGATAGAGAGAATTTAACTTGTATGTTGTGTAAATAACACAAGCCTTACAGCCATGCAGTGCTCTTCAACCTATAAAATCAGCTTTAAAAGGTATGCTTAAAGAGCTATGCGCTAGCACAGGTCCATCTGTAGCTTCATCTCGGCCTTGGACAGGCAAAACTCCATCTGAGAGTGTTCTTTTGCCCACCTAAAGACTAGGGAAATTTAATCAGTGTACCATACTGACAATAAGCTGTAAAAAGAGATATCTACATTTTAACACTTCAAACCATTCACAATAATATTTTTCAAATTTTACTTCAGCATACATGTCTGTCTTCTTTGTTACAATAAATCTTTGGATACACCGAGATTTTTTTTAATCTAGTCTGAAAAGAAATAAGTTAACTGCATATTTACAAGGTAAGATCAGAAACAGTGATGAAACGAAGAATATAACTATATGAAGTATTTAGTGTATGAGCATTGCAGTATATGAGATTCATACAAAGTGTCTCCTTCCAAGGACACAGACTACTAGTGAAATAGTTATTACAGCATTAAAAAAAAAGCAATTATTTGTTGAACAAGATGGAGATCTTGACTTATTAGATCTATTTATATTTATTCACTGATTATGTCATGGAATAAACTGTGTACTTGCTATTCTCTGTTAAATATTGGAGTTATTCTAGCTTTTCCTACATCCATTGGTGAAATACTAATATTGTTCAAATGCACTACTTGCCTCCCACCCTGTTTTATATTATTTTTACTGTAGTTATGCTTAGTGATGGAATAGTTGGATCTTACTTTAAATATTGCCAGAACACTTGCTTTGCTGACCCACAAAGATGACTTCAATAGAACAGATAGATCTTTCTTCCTACATTTCACGGAAAATGTTGCCAAAACTCTTCCAGACATTTATTTTAACAACTTAAGTGCTAGTGTTTTCCAAATCATGCCCATCGTATCATACAATGAGGGTACCTAAATATGTATCTAATAGATAAGCTAAAAATTGTAAAGTTTATGGTTCACAGATACTTCAATAAAATGTGAAAACACAAATCATCTTAAAGTTCCAGATATAAAAATGCGCAAAATCACATTTCCTGAGCCTTGCAGGAAAGATGGGTTTCTATTCTGGTTTTCCAACCTGCATGAATTAACCACTGTTCCCCACAGGACATTCAGGCAGATTTGAAGTGCAGAGTGTTGTCAGCGAGAGCTTATCTGAGAGAGAAACAAGTATGAATGAAGTGAGTTATGGTCAAAGCTTTGGGTCCAAATTAAAGAATTTTGACAATTTTTTTCCACACTCTTCATATAGTCTACTGCATCAGAAAAACTTTGATATCAGTAAGACACCTGAGAAAAACAGAAAAGAGATTCAATATAAGATTTGGAGACTATTGCAGTGATCTGAAACGACAATTTTTACCCACATTTGGCGGTTCTTGACAAAGCAAGACCTCCTTTTAATCATTATATTTGACATAATTTAGGGGTTTTTTTGCTCTTAGCTCTGCATTTCTTTAACCTTGCATGTTAGAAATTAGATCCTTTAGCGCAACTTGAGTTGATTCAACATGAAATGCTAAGACTATAAACCTCCTGAAAACAGATAGATTTCCTATTAAAGCCGCTGCATATCTGACTCGCTTTATAAAGCTAAAATAAAAATAATTTTGGATTTTCCACTTCTCACTTCATCTATGAAATATTATAAACAAGAAAAAAAAAATCCATAGTTAACAGTTAAAACTGCCTTGTTACAAAACAAGGACCATCAGCTAACCACCAGTCATGCTGCACCTCCTACAGACTGGTTAATAAATATAGAAGTCTCTGTAATAAACAGTACTAAGTTGTTTTTAAGACATTGTCTGATTCATTCAATACTGAGAAAAAAAACGGTCCAATTTTGCTCTATTGCAGCTATTTTATATTGTATTTGTCTTTAGCGTAGATGTCACAATCTGAAAAAAACACCGAGACAAGAGAAAGTCCAGGATCATCTCGGACTGAAACACAAACGTTAACAATTGAGTCAAATCCCCTGTATGGGGAGAGTACAAAAAGGGTCCCTAAATCCTGGAATGAAGACATTGTTCCTAGGCTGAAATACATTCTCAACACGTGCACATTCGGCCTACAGATTTCGTTCTCAGACCGCTGATCATTATAGGGGTTCCATCAGCTAACGAATTTACAGAGATTATCAAATTATTTGATATAGGCCACTGAAGAGTCATCACATGCTAATGGCCTTCAGTTGCCTCTAACCGTGGTCTGGATTCAAACACACTGATCTAGTGATGAGATGCTTTTAATCCTACTGCCTGCCCCCAGAGCCCTGCAGTCACATGGGCAGATAAAGATCTAAATGAGTATCATTCTACTTAATTACTCTTTTTACGCCTTTGAAGAGAGCAATATAAATACAAATCTTCAGTAAATAATGCTTGATGTCACTAGCAAGTATATTTTACTGCAGCCATCTGTTTGCAGCTTGAAAAGTTACCAGTAAAATGGCTTCTCTGACAAAAACCAGCAACAGCTTATGCCATCATGACGACTTCAATTTCCTTAGTTTTAGGAACAGAAATTAGGCAGTAAAATTGTAGATTACTTCTGCAGTGCAGTACAACTTTATCTAATCCTTAAATGTTAGACAAGTTTGCAGTAAACAATGCTGCTAATATCTTGATCTGAGAAAGTACGTAATACCACAGATTTTATAAATGCTGTGAAACCAGAGAGCACTTACACTCTTCACAGATTTATATTTAAATAGAAAAATTATTTCTATCGTGAAACAGAAAAGATTCACCTATGGATATTTCTTAAGGTTTGAAGTTATTTTCTACTAACTTCTAAAACAAGCCTGAGGGATACTGCACAAGACCTAGCTGAAAGAAAAGAAACATCATGCATTGATAAAAACATTCTTTGATCAAAAGTATGCAAGCAGGGCCAACACTCCTATCTTCTGCTGCTCTTAGACCATGATAAAGTTTTCCCTCAAAGTACACAAAGTAATTACAGTAACTATGTCAATTTGGAGATTATCAATTCATCAGCTTAACTGAAGACTTGATTTCAAATCCCCACTATCTTCATTCAAGATTATATTGTCATTATTATGTCTTTAAAAATAAACAAAGCTGGTGCAATTATCATGTCCAGTCACCTTTGTGACCAGAGACAATATAATTTCCAATCAGTGAAGCCATGTCATTCGATTGCAGTGGAGCCAGATAAGAAATCTCGCTTATCAAAATTTTCCTCCATCAATGAATGATTGTGGGAACAGGCTGACTGACACCACAAGTTGGATAGCATTGTCTCCTTCAAGCAATTGAATGTTTGCCTCCTGAAAGCAACATGAGTGGGTTTGACATACATTGATATCCTTAGCACTGCAAGGGGCTTGTAATCTTCCTTCCCTCACATTACTAGTGTGAGTATGGCCTGGGTACCTTTAGGTAAAAGCTAAGTTGAAAATAATATATGTATATATATATATACCTATAAAAACCCAAACAAAAAAAAAAATCACCTCTTTTTCCAGTTGGAAGTTAATCAGCCTTTATGCTTTCATTAGCTACTCCCTGCATACTTCTTCCCCAACAAAATCCCACTGAGATTTCCCAGTGGTTAAATTTGCCTGCCAGGTGATAAAGTAAGAATTTTCTTCTAAAAGTAGCATATAATTTGACATTTACCAATATTTTAGTAAGTTCTATTTGTCTGACATGGTGGGCACTTACCCAAATCCCCTGTAGCTGTTGAGTCAGCTGTACTCCATCTATCCTGGGCTCCTGCATGTGATCAAGTGTTCAACTCCTCTGCCCTGCAGAACTTTTTCAGAAAATACTCTGACCCTGTGGATGGGGGAAAAGAGACACTCATTATGAAAATTCTTTTTAAAATAGGTCTGGATTTTAGATGGGAAAATTTGACAGGTCTCAGAATACTTTACAAGTCTGTTAATCATCAGACTGTAACCTGAGCGGGATCTTTATGGTTGGTTTTTTCAATCCTCTGCCTCTTTTTTCTCGCAGCCTTTTGATCTGCTTCTCTCCACTTGTATGAAGATCTCCAGAGGACCACGTAGGGCAAACAATAAACCTGGAGAAATTATTCTGTCATCAGCTTGTTGAGGGAAAACCTTGTCTGCTTAAAAAGAGGGGTGGGAGGAAGGAGAGGGATGGAAGCACTGAGATAGGATCAGTAACTAAACTGCAAGGTTATCAATGTCCCGTTGTGCGTTGTGAGAAGTGTCTATTTTTTTTCAATTCTGGGCTAAATTCATAGTACTAAACAAAACAAAAGCAAAAAGAGCGACATTTCACGCTGTGATGAAAATGTGATATAGGGGTGTCATCATGAATACAGGTGACAACAGAATGATAATTACCAACAGGACATCAATGCACACAAAGCCAAGCGCACACAAAAGCAAAGATCAAGCTGCTAGAAACCAAACCTGCTTCATAACATCTACTCCCCTATTTCTGGGATTTGGAGGGGGTGGGGGAGAGACGTTTAACTCCCTTTTGTTGCATTAGGTTTTTTCTTCCTCCTGCCTCTTTTCACCCCCTTCTTTCAGTTTCTATTGCAACCATCTATGCCTGGAAGCTTTTATTACACCTTTGACCAAGGAAAACAGTAGTTTATAGGCTTTGACACCATAGAGATACCTTTGAGGTGCCTGGATTTGTTGGGGTTTAGGGCAGTTCTTAGAACAGAAAAGCCCTGCTTCTGCCTTGCCTCCACTTCAGCCAGCTCCTCTTAAATATCGAAGTGCTACAGAGCTGTGCACACTGTGCACATTCATGGTAACCCGGGCAGGCCCTGAAGAGCAGCCATGGCAGAACCAGCATCAACATGATGCACTGATCCTTCTTCTCCTCATAGTCCTACCATGCCAGGGCACTGACAGAAGAAAGCAAATTTCCCTTTTAACACTGAAGTATCCCTACAGAGGTACAGGCCTTGGTGAAAGAGCTCGTAGAGGAATCCCAGAGGGTTCATGGGTATGCATGTCCCCTGCTTGCTCTCAGTTTCTCTGGAGGCAGTGGGATGCTACCCTACCCATTTCCTGAGCTATCCTCTGCCAGTCACCTCCACACATGGGAGATCAGTCACTTCATTGCCCAGCAGCACTACGTACGGCTCCAGCAGAGCTGGGGAAGATGTGTTCCATCTTTCTCCCAGTGCTGAAAGGGGGCAGCCACTACACACACAAACTGTGCTGTGCACCAGGTAATGGCAGACCCCACATGGCCACTCCAGACCAGCAAGGAGAGACCCTACTCAGGCAGCCAGAACTTTTGCTGCTCCCAGCAGGAGCTTTGCTCCAGAAAAGATCTAGTCTATAAGAGTTATACTTTGAAGTCATCAGGCACCAAAGGACTCTTTACCTCTGCAAATTTCTAGTCCTGTATTCAAGCACATACCCTATAATACTAATGCAGCTGAGGCTGGGTAAGGACACAAACACTAAATCCAACCTTATAATATGAATAATGTAATACAGTCTGGACATGGGCAGCCTTGAACTAATAAAAAGATAAACTATGAGTTACACACCAATGACACTTCCAGTCTTTTACTTCATACTGAGTGTTTAGACAGGTTTGATACCTCATCATGTAAATCGACAATGAAATATCTTGGTGTAATATCAGTTTCATAAACAAGAGAGTTTAAAGTACAGTCTACTCTTGAATAGATTTCAGACTGGGAATCTCGATTTGTTTTACTATTTAAGACATTTATAATATGAAAAGTGCTTTTTGGTCTTCACTTGAGATTATTAAAAACATCAAATCATCTTAAGACACTGTGTGCAATTTCTCTCCATTTCCAATGACAGTGAGTACAGCTTCTGCAACATGTGAGTTTCTATCCTCCACAGAGGTGTACACTCAACGAAATCCTAGCCCAGCATCACAGCTGCCATCTCATCTTCCTCTTTCTGCAGACTATGCTTGTCAGTAAATAAAGGAGACAAAGCACCAGGCTACCAGACAAGTCCTTTTATCCTAAGACTCACTCAAGAAGCTGGCCATCACAGCACCTACACACAGATGAATCGTGACTGTTACACGAAATCCAGCTCTCTCCACAAGCTGTAGGAGAAGCTTGGCTGAGGTGAACGCACTTCCACCTGTGCATGTGTGATCAGCAGCAGGCTGAAAGCTGGTTGGGCAGCACAGTTAATGGTGACTACATTGCAGCCCTTGGTAGCCACCAAGATCAGACTCCATCCCAGCAGGTCACATCAGGTAAGCCTATGAAAATTACATCTAACATGCCCCCTCTCTCACCATATGCTCCCTGGGGAAAGAGCGATTAGCTAGATGTTCCCAACCCCAAGCAGCTTTCACAACCTGAGTGCACTCCAATTCCCCCCTCAGTCTGTTAAGACTCCATAGGCAAGAGGGAAGAAATGGCCCCAATGCATTCTATCAGTAATTAACTGCTCTTATTTATAGAAAGCAATCAATGAACAAATCTCTGTACTGAGTAGAAACAGACATTTCACTGCTAGCCCTCTGTACTTATGAGTGATCTGAAGGATATGCTGCATGCACCCACAAAATCCAAGGTTCTATTTCAAGTTCTTTATAAATAACAGAATTCAGTGATTTCACTGATATATAATGTGTCATTTATCTACTCCTTACATTTTAAAATTAAAAGAAACCCCTGAATTCATTAACAAGGAAAAATAAAAAAAAGTATTTTACCATTAAACCTTGAAGAAATGTGGCCCCAACTATTTCATTCTCTAATCTTACATTGTTTATCCATAAAGAAATTATTTTAACTCTGTATAATATTCAGTAGTTTTGCAAACTTTCAGTATGATTGCAATCAGCTATTCTGGCCAGAGTAAATGTAAGACCACAGTGCTATGAATATTATCAGATAAGAGCTTTCCAAATGTACCTTGATATGACTAAAAGACATCTTACTCATTTCCAAATTTAAAATCTGTCTCCATCCCACAATTCCCTATGCCTGTCTCACTATTTTATGTATTATTTAAGATCAGACAATCTGATTCTTCTAAACACTAATTTTAGATGAGTTTTCATCACAGTCTGATTACAAGTTTTAGCAATTAGCATCTAAGGAGCTTTCTCTTTTCATATAGAAAGACACAATGCATAAGCAGAAACATTTGCCCTCCCATCTCCCCCCAGGATTTGGAAAGCCACCACTCATCCATAATATGCTGCTGCTATCTAAATACCTGCACGGAGACAGAATAGCTGCAAGAGAACAGAAGAACTCAGTAGGAAGAGAACTATTTCCAAGTAAAAGGGCAAGTCCAAACATTATAAACCAGTCCATACACAAGCCAAATTTTACTGCAGATTTGCCCACAATATAGCTTCAGAATTTATTTTATTAAAAGATGCAAATCTAGCAAACAAAAAGAAGATAGACAAGATTATATTTTATTATCAAACAGAAAAAAAAAAAAATCCCTATGCTTTTATCACCATTACCCTCTTGTATATATCTCCTCTGGATATATCCTAGGCTTGCTTTTGCCAAATTTAAGCCAATATCAGAACTTCATTGCTAACGTGAAATTGCACATAGCTCTGCTAGATTGATAGCTTTTTAAGCACAGAGGAAAAATAAGGCTATTTCAAACCAAAATATTCTTCAGTTTTATAAGTTATATGAAACTCCCATGTTCAGTTCCAATGTGAAATGCTTTGCTCTCTTAAGAGGGACTCTGCCTTCTTGGGAATGAGATCTGAAGGTTCATGGTGACTGCCAGAGGGTCCGTGAAATGAATTCTGCAGACTAAATAGACTTCAACTAAAGCATATTTCCATTGTTTAGGAACAGAGTAAGTCTTATAATTGATTACACAAGTTGTTTATCTAGCCATATACCTTGCGTAGAATACACCTCAATACCAAATGTTTCAGGAAAGATCAGGAAAAAAGGATACTTAAATGCACAGCCTCAGCTGACAAAACACAAACAAGCAAACAAAACAACCTGACAGAAGATGGCTTATATTTAGGATGTGTATTGGCATATATAGGATTATATTTGGGAGGCATAGCAAGAGATTTCTTCTTTAGACATTACTGTCATCTGTATACAGCTCTTATGCTCCCTCTTACCTGCCTCTTTTCCAACCAGGCCTACATTAGTACTTTCATACAATAAAAGTTTTGAAGCCTGCAAACACTCTCTACCCCTTCTCCAGTTGCTTTGTGTTTCTCCTACCTGTTTTTACCTGCATTGAAACCATGCTT
Organism: Todiramphus chloris collaris; assembly: GCA_025345505.1. Classification (NCBI taxonomy): domain Eukaryota; kingdom Metazoa; phylum Chordata; class Aves; order Coraciiformes; family Alcedinidae; genus Todiramphus; species Todiramphus chloris. The sequence goes on from JANVCC010000017.1 coordinate 31,540,140, forward strand.
TTGCTTTTCTAGCCATTTCTCAGTATTAAGCCTATGTTAAGTCTCTTGGTATAAGCAATTCATGTTACTACACAGGTTTCTTTTCTGAAATATCAGATTTAATTCAGAACGCACCTAAGGTAGATTAAAAACTGGTATCATTCTTCCTATATGTAGTCAATGTCTGCTGTAGCCACGAGTTAAAAAAAAAAGATTTAAAAAAATCAGTGCTGCATGAGAAATTCCTCCCCAGTTATAATCAAATATACCCAAACACATGGCTTAAAAATTGTCATGGCTATTTACAATATTGGCATCTAGAGAGCACGCACCAGTTTTATATAACTGAACAGTATTCAACCTCAGAACATACTACTTCACTTTGTATCTTGCCAAAGCAATTGTAATTTAAATCTCTCTAATGCAAACTGCTAAGCAGAACAGGAAGCACAAGTGAGAAAAATGATCATGAAATTATGCTTGCACTGAAACATCATACAGAACTCAAATCCAGTTTATGCAGTTTTACCAAAGGCAAAAATGTGACCTGAACAGATTGTAAATAACCCTGGCATTAGTTTCATTGGGGTACAGATCATAGAACTAGAATATATAATTCCCTGTTAGTCATACTAGCACACAACAACATACATCAAAGGATCTACGTGTTTCAGTATTAGCACAGGCAAACTTGAATGAGAAATGGTTGTGGTAACAAATTGTGAATTGCATTCAAAAACACACACAAGACACCTTCAGCTTCTTTGAGTTTATGCAAACCTGCAGGCTTGGTGGCAACAAGTATATTCTCCCAGTGCTTTATAATAGCATTAAAACTATCTCATTTATTGCTTTAAAATTACTCCTTGTTTCAAAATTTCTTTGCTTTTTGATTTTAGCTATTTAAACCCCTACTGTCAGAATCTACATCTAGCATTATAAATGAGCTTCAGCTCACTTGGGGGTGTTTTGAAAAAGAGTTTTCATGTTGCCCATAACAAACCCAGCAACCTACTGTGAAAATGTGGAATTAAACTTCCTCTAGAATTATACAGAGAATTTTATTTCCCCCTAAATCTAAAAAAAAAAGTAAAGATTACTTTGTTACAACTTGCCCTTTTATCCTCAGTTACAGAAAGCTACACTGTCCGAACAGAAGACAACAAGTTAAAGACCACCACTTCCAAATATACAAATATTTTATTAGCTCTAGATTAATTTTAAACATTACACACTCCTATATATAACCAAGACATACTTCTTTTGAACTCACTCCCACCTCCTGGACAAACCCACAGCCCCTATTCCTTTCCTTTCACAATGAGATTATACTTAATCTTTCAGTACTTCAAGCATTTTTCTTCTACTGAGGTCTGCAGATTTTCAGATGAGAAAGCGAGGATAGTTTTGGCCTGAAAGGAACATTAATCTGGTCTTCTTGCTTTACAGCATAGCCTTTCCTTGTCTCCCTCTGCCATTAGCTTCTTCAACTAAATGCAGATGTCACCAGTCTTTCTTTAGCAAAGAGAAATAAGTGTCCCATTAAGTACTTAGAGGAGTGGACAGATTCTCCCATTCAGCTGATTCCCTACACACTTGCTAGTGCTGAACAGCAAATCTTGTATTTCTGAGAAAGGGCCATCACAGAGAGGTTATTTTCCTCTAAGTGGTTTCCTTATTTCACCTGTTCTCAAGTTTAGTGTTAAGTTGCTGAAAGATCACCTCATTCATATGATTGGGAGCCTGTTAGCCTCCAGAGTGTAGGGTGAGGCAATAATTATTTGTTTGAAAAATACAGGTAGTTTAGCTTGCATTGCAAAGAAATATGCCTGAATTTGCCATTATTCCAGGGATGAATCCTGAAGCCTTTATTTCCTTTTTAGACACTCAGGCCCTGCTCACAATGGTGAAAAATTACATGCAAAGAGTCCCAGCTGCTGCTCACATTCAGGAAGAGCCCGAAGGTAACTGAAGCAACAGGCTGACTGCCTGAGCAAGCTCTTCTGCAGATGGCATATGAACCCACACCCTGCGGCTTCTCCAAGGAGGAAAGTGACCTCTACCTAAGGTAGGATGAAGTTTAATGTACTTTAATACACCAATAAAGTTCCCCAAGATATCTGGGCTCCCCCCTCCTCCTTTGGTGTAAAGAGGGTTTTTTGGGGTTTAGAGTTCAGTTTACATTACACTAGAAGCTTCTTCTGGGGGTCTTATTTGTAGGGATGTGGAATTTTTATTTTTTTTTTAGAGTTACTTATATTCAAGAAAAAAATAAGTAAGGGCAGAGCTCATGCAATAAACACAGAGCTTCCCATGTTTATTCAGGCCACAGACAGATTTCTTTCCATGATCTTTTTACAGCTGCTGCTTTGGTTACTAGGACAATTTGATATAATTTAATGTGAAATTAAAACCTCAAAACAATAAAATCTTAATTGTCAGGAAACATTAATCAAGGAGAGAGAAAGAGTGACAAAGATCAGAAAGACTTTTCCACAGAAGAGTCTCAACCCATTCCTCCTAGGTTATTAACTGGTGTCAGAATACAAAACCAGCAAACTGTCACTAGGAAGGAAAAAAAAAAAAAAGCTCACTACATGACCTCTAGAAACTGGATTTAAGATGCATGTTCATTATTTTGCAGAAAGAATTTTCATCAGGATCAATATGTCATCAAGATAAAAGAAGAGTACAAACTGTCCTGAGAGTTGGTCAGAATTTTCATTACTGTCAACCAGGGAATTAAAAACAGAGCAGGAGGCATATTAACACTGTGCTTTTATAAGCTTAATCAGTAGGCTGGAAAATGAGTTTCAAACAGAGATAATGAGCTCCCAAATCATAATTTACCAAGGGTGCATCGATTTTCACTGGTCTTCAGATCATTTATGAGCATCCAGCACAAGAACACCTTTCTGCCAAGCACAGGGGCATATGCCAGAACATGCTCCACCTACACAGGGAGGAGTCAACAGTTCAGTGGTTGCATGAGGAAAATGGGCCATGAATTTGGATGCACTCAAGATGGAAAGCATTTTCACATCCTGTTGAATAACCAATTTTCCTCCCCTCTTGGGCATCTTCACAGAGATAGCAAAGGGCTATCTCAAATAGTTGATCACAAAACCAGTTGTTCTGCTGCCACTGTGGATTTACCAACCCCAGAGTCCTTATTCGCATTACCTCCTACTCCCAGCAACTATTAGGGCATTTATCTAGTACATAGGAGAGCAGACTGAATGTCCCTCCTCCAGCTCAAGGAGTATATCTGCCCTTGCAGACTGTTCCATTAGGTCAAGGATGAACTCTGCTTCTGGGTTAGTGACAACAGTTTTTCACCCCACCAACTTACATTGAACTGTTCAAAGACTCTCTAATATCAACTATGGCAAATGAGATAAAATCCAGTTTATCATATGCTCCATGTCAGTGCCTAAAGCACTGTACTGAGAAATAGGACAAAGCTGAAATAAAACTCTCAGGTTAGAGGGGCATTAAACCTGAGTCTTCTACATTTTAGTTAAGTAGCCAGATCACTGGCCTAACAGCAAGAAGCTACTGCAGAGGCAAGTTTCTATCAGGACATCCAAAATTTGTTATACAATATGTTACAAGAATGACATAAAAAAAAGTTTTAAAAACCCAAAGAAATTATGTCTTTCCATTCAAGCTTACATTTCATTTCTTCTTTTATGACAGCACACAAGAGCCATATACATATTCTTACTACAGTGAATCAGGCTTGATTTCCTTCCCTTCCTCCCACCCAACATTGTCAATCAACAAATGCTCTATGTCAAAATGACTGAGTGGATTTTTTTCAGAAGGAAAAAGTTGCAATCTGAGGGAACAGTCCTCTTATCTGAGACCTCTATCCATGATGTTATTTTCATTCCTTTATCTTCTTTACAATTTACACTGATGTGTACAAAATGTCATGTTAACCCCTTCTCATTTGTTTCACTCTAGTGGCTTTATCTTATTTGGCTGCAACCTATTCTCATCAGTGAGTTAAGCTGACTGGGTACTAATTGTCTGATGTTCTGTTAACTCACTTTTTTTATTGTGTAGTAGGTAAAATTTTGTTAAAGAGTTATCTTCACCCTAGGACCTGGTTGTGTTTCAAGTGAGATATTTTGTTAATCTCATTATCATTTAACTCTAGCACAAGGAACAGACTTGGGGGTGAAGAAGAGGAGGGCACTCTGGTCTTTGCATGTACCCTTTTTTTCATCCATTCTGTCACTTATTTGCAGAAGTCAGACGTTCTCCAAGTTGGTCATTTTGGGGAGAATGAGGATGAGAACACTTGCCTTAGTAGTTGTCAAAATAAGACCAGATATGGAGGACTACATGACTGAGGGAGGAGGGGAACTAGCCTGTAATAAATCCTGTTACTCTGTTCCTTGTATCGTTTGATCATGTTTTTAATAGCACAGTCTATCACACACAAGAAACAGCCTACTCCAAGTTCTGCATTGAGATAACTCAGAGAAGCTGCAGCTTTATTTGTTCATTTGCTGAACGTGCCTGCCCCCAAACCTTAGCAGATATGTCTGAATTGGTATAACTGTTTCCCTCTTAGAATGGTTATTCTCAGAAATACTCCTGATTTTGTTGTTACATTATAAGTCTGTAAAACACCATCTGAAGATGAAAACATGCTGGTAGAACAGGATTAAAGATCTAAATTTTTAACTTTTCCTCCACTAAAAAACAGTGCAAACAGGTAAAACACTGAAGTTCTCAACTTCACACTCATTCAGTGGAGAAAACTTGAGAAAAATTAATGCTTGCAAATCTTCATTAGTCTGTACATTATGGAAAGATACTGTACGCTAAAAAACAGGCTTGCCTGTTAAGTACAATAACAAATGCTACTATACTAAATGAAAAAATAAAATACAATAACCATTGTAATTAGAGCTATGACTTTTAAATAATCCATAAAATCAGAACTGAGAAAAATGTGTCCTCTCAAGAATTACAGCTTTGCTTGATCTATTTCTTCCCTCCCTTTTAAGTCTACTGCATTATTTATTCATTTGAGGCCTTTAATCAAGATAACCGCCCAGAAGTTGTTTGATTTAGAAGAATGCAGTGCTAAATGTAGCAGTAACAGATCACAGCGACTCACAGCTCACAGTAATGTACAGGAGCACAAAAAAAACCCTATCTGTACTGAGGACACATTATGTGGTTACATCTGAGAAAGTCATTCTGCTGTGTAGAAAGAATTTTTTTTTTTTTTTTAAATAAACAAATACTGTTTGACAGACAGCCATCCCTCTTGTGCTTGATCCTGGGATCCACACCAACCACGCTACATCACCAACCATAGTCTGAAGGCTTATTCCACAAGACAAGACAGGGGACCCCAAGTATTTTGAAAAGTATTCCAAAAATCAGATGACTATGTGGCATATTAACACAGCCAAAAACACCATTCTGTTGTGGCTACACAATTTAGACAAGTGCTGTCATGCTTTTGAGCGCAGAGCTGCAGTGGCTGGTGTGCTGCAGGGCTAGCCACAGACTCTCTCATGGTCATTTCCAGCCACACAAGGATAAGAATTCTTCCCAAAGCAAGTCTTTTTTCAGTAAAACTGTTGGATTTCTGAGGTGTCTGGACACTACAGTGAAGAGTAGTATTATATCCCTTATAAAATGTGTGAGTTAACTATGCATGTTGTCATGAAACATGCAATGAATGCTATATACTCGAGTAACATGTCAGAAGTAGCGAGCTTACGCACACTGTTTGCGAGAGTCTTGACAGACTGAAATACATTCAAAGGCAGGCTATTTTGTCATGTGGAAAAAATATCAAGATTGGTTTTAAACATTTTTTGTCTGAAATAAATATTGCCAGGTTAAGTGTTTTTGTTGCATTTCTCAAGCCTATTTTACACTTATTCAAAACTTAAATTTAAAACAGAAGTAGTGTTGGTAAAGCTGTGTTCAGCAAGAGTTTTATTTCTTTCTTTACATGTTTTCACATTGTGGCTGGAGAGTTTCCTGTACTATATAGTGTCTGAAGGTACCTGTTCTTTTCCCTCCACTTCTTTAAGCAGTGAAAATCAGATTAAAAGGGACCAAACCATTAATACTTGATTGTTGAGACTATATCAAGTAAAATGTTAAATAAATCACTAAAAGGGCATCAGGGTTTGGATTTGTTAGGGTTTTTTTAGCTTGATACAGCCGAAAGATTTTTCAGAACCTGAATTCCATAGAAAACTTTGAACTTCATTTTTGTTTCAAGTCAGCATGATGGAGAAATAAAGAATGTTTTTCCTAAAATAAGAGTGGTTTGGTTTTGTTTTGTTGGTTTTGTTTGTTTGGTTTTGGTTTTTTTCCTGTGAAATAGAGAAATATATTTCTCAGCCAGCTGGCTCCATTACATCTCTATCTGAAATCAAGCCGCTAAAAGATATAAAAACTTGTAACATAAAAAGAAACACATTGAATGCTCCAGCTAAATTGGAATACAGAGAGATTTAAAATTAGAACAGAGAAAAGAGTGTTCCAATAACAACAGGTCAACAAAACAGAGAAATAGCAAGAACTTTGTCAGTGTTATTCCTGAGTAAAATACAAATGACAGTTTCAATATCATCCTTATAACAAAAGAGAGCTGCAGACCTATGACAATCTTAAAAGTAATACTGGAGACAGCTAGAAAGCTCATATCAGATTGCAGAGCTAAAGAAATTGAAGATCATATGTTTTAGAAATGCATCAGACATACATAAAAGCTCTCTAAAATTAAACTTTAGCCTCGTGTAATAAATCCTTTTATACATAAATATATATTATTCTTTCCTCAACAGGACCTGTGTACAACCTTGGAGACAGTCATTTAAGAGATAAAGAATCACTCTCTTGGTGTCAAAATAGATGTAAGCTCATGGCAACAACATAACCAACAGTAAAAAAAAGGGAATCCAAAGAAAGTAGATCAAAACTCTTGCTAAAATAAAGTACAATTCTAATGGTTAATGATTATAACAGTCTCTGAATGAATGCATCAGTATGCAGTCTGTTTTAAAGCAGACTGTCTGTTTTAAGGCAGTCTACAGACTATAATACTTGTAGCTGAAGCTAGCAGACAGGAAGGAAGATCATAAACAAGGCATAGTGTTTTTGCATTTCATGCAAGAAAACACTTTTTCCACATAATCCAAATCATTTTCAGCTTTACTGCTACACAAGAGTAATTACTATTGTTTTTTATTATTATATGCAAAAAGCTCCTCTCTCTAGACGAAAGCATGCTACTTGTAATACAAATACACTTGGGAAAACAAATGTGCTTTGGAGAGTTTACTGTCTAGTTTAATACTAAACACTGTAAGTGGGGATAAAAATAATATATGGAAGGAATATGCAACATTATGCACAACTTTTACAAAAAAGTCCATGCATTCTTTTTTTTTTCTTAAATACAAACCTTTCAAATCCTCTTTCGGTTTTGTATTTCCATTTCCTTTCAGCTGAAGCTCTAGTTAAAAAGCTTTATCTAGTTAAAGCTCTTTATATAAAATCCATTGATTATTATATACTGTTTCAGTTGAAATAATGCTACATTTGTGCCAGAGACTGCATAAACACCAAGACAAGACCATCTGTTTCAAAGACTTTGTAATTATATTTGTAGGATACACAAATATGCGAATATGGACAGGACAGACAGTAAAACAATGAGACCCCACTAGGTAGCATGAGTAGCCATGGTCTTTGGCTGTGGTTCCTTGGGCCCTTCTTTCAGGGCAGTTGGGGAAATAAGCCAATTTCATCTCTTCCTCAACCTTAGCTCCAGTGCCTTGCTCCCAGTCTTCCTCTACTCTCTTGTCATGCTGATGCATCTCCTCTGGGACCGGAAGAGAAATGTCTCAGACCATAAGCAGTCCAGACAAGATGTGTGCAGAACTTAAGGCAAAGGAGAATTAAGAGGGAAAGGAACAGGGAAATGGGTTTAGAGGCATTTGTTAGGATTTCTTCCCTGGCATGAGAGGAAGCAAAAAGACGAAGACATTTTAAGATTTAACCAGGACACATAACAGGTTACAGGGAGAAGACAATATTCTCAGTACTGAGAACGTGATAAAGGAAGAAGCTACAAAAGCTAAAGTAATGAAAGACCTTGGCAAAGAGCACAGACAAAAATCAGTGCAAGAGAAGGCAGCAGCAAGTCAAAGAAACAGGCGACACCATACCCCGAGCCTGGCACTGCCAGCTAAAACTTTGCTTTTAGTATCCTAGAGGAATACAAGCAGAGCATGACTTCACTCAGCAAGCCTACAGGAGATAATGCAACCCCCATCTCTCGAACAAGACACTGAGCATAAGGACAAGAATAGTCTTAAGCTGCTCACACAGCTAAGAAAAGCTTACAGATTTCACAGAAGGGATCTTCAGTACTCACACACTGCCAGCAGACAATGACATTAACTCAGATCAATATACCTAGGTATATATATAAATGTTTGGCATCAGGAATTCACTCATTTCTATTTACATTATTTCTATACACACACAGTATAGCTTTTCATCACTATATTTTAAAAATCTACATTAGTTAGTACCAGACAAGAATTCTTAGCTAGCAAATACCTCAACTGCTCACCTTTGACTTAGACAAGGTTCCACAGAGCTATGATTCAGGAAAGAAAAAAAGCATATGAACTATGCACACCAAGATAAGAACAAAAGTGTCTATCAGCACAAATACCTACATCTGATTTATAAGCCATAACTTTACAAGGACAGCTGACCTTGCGGGCAGATTCCGTTACAGTAAAGATGTCTGTTCCAAGGATATGAAACACCATGCAATTAATGATGCAGACACAGACTTAGCTTTCAATAACAGTTTCATTCGAGTTCATTTATCGACTTAAGTTAGCATGATAAATTTATTACAAACTACTGGAGCTAAAATACATGTATAGGAATAATAATTAGGTTCCATAATTTTTGCATGCCCTAAAGAAAAAAAGTCTACCATCCAACATAGAACTTCAGGCTGTTTCATTTTTTTTAGGCAGATACTCAGACAAGACTTCAGTCTATTTCTACACATGCATGTATTCATGGTCTAGCAAACAGTTGATGAAGCAGACTTAGTAGCTCTAGTGAATCAAAGTACCTTGTATTTATATGGTATTTCATCACCTGTGCCTTGAAGTTATTTATCTGGGGAAAATATATCTGCTTAGATCCAGTCTAAGGTCTTTTAATCACCAAGTAAGAACAACACAATAGGCTGTATATGCCTATATGCCAGTCTTGCATCAGGACAGAAGGATGAGTGTGTGGAACAAGCGTAAGAGGGACAAAAAAACTCAAAACAAAAACAGAAAAAAAAAATCAAAAAACAAACCAAACAAACAAAAAACACACAAAAGAATAACCCACACAACCAAGAAAAACACAACAACAACAAAACTCAGCACTGGTAAAGAGAAGCTGGCAACATAATCCAGTACTATGACAAACTGGGGAGCAGGAATGGAGTAGAGTATAGGCAGTTAAATAATATCAGGATTGCTTTCCTCAAAATTCACATTTCTCAACATTTCCCATAGTTTACACTTCCCATAGTTTATGTGTTTTGCATCCTAAGTCTCCTTTGGAAGAACAGATCTTTATAAAACACCTTGAAAGCGTCTCAGAAAACTCTAGCTGACAAATGGAAGTCAGAATACACATCCTGCCAACAAACACCTGGTTTTAATTTACATGAGAAAGTAAAACCTATATGATATCTGTTACAGAAATTCAGAATCCTTCAAAATTCATTATGTTACACCTGATGTACATCATTTACCTCACTTTGGTAATCACTTTATACTGTAGGAATGGATAGCAACTGGAATTCCATAACTTTCAGTGCCATTCCTGTCTATGACCAATTTGCCTTAAACACATAAACCGAGGTAGGTCATCTTTCTTTGTTTTTCATGCACCAACTACCACAAGTTCCCCTGCTCTCTTAAGAAAACCAGGGCCAGCTCAGGTCACTACTTCTATATTCCATATCCCCAAAAATGACAATTTTAAGTCCTCTGCTCACACCTCTTTCTTCTAAACACTGCATCTCTCCATCCCTCTGCTTTTTAGTGTCTGATTTATTCCACAGACAGAAGCATGAATTTCTGCACTGGGTAACTGCGTGAGTGAGATCTGACAGAATTCAGAGCAGAAGAGCGTAGTCTCACATAAGGGTGCAGCCAAGACTAACCTCTAATATGAGACAGCAGCACTATATACTCCTGACTTACCCATCAGAACAAGCACCTTCCTTCTTCCACGAGACAACAAAAAACAATAAAAAAAGACTCTACATATGCTAAAGAACATGCATCTAGGAATCAAGGTGAGCTGTTCTCAAAACTGGCATGGTTTGTATGCTTCCCTGGTACACAAAATATTATAGTAGTTTCCCTTTTTTGTACAACACATTTTATGTAACCATTCCTTCCCTTCTCCAGGAGGTGCACACAGGAGACTTCACTGAAGTCTAAGATGATGTATTAATGTGGGCAATGTGAATAAAATGAAGTCCTACAATCCCTCCCTAATTTTAAAATTGACATGGAAAAAGAAAACCAGAAAGCTTTTCACCAGCTGAAACATTTTGCAAGATCCTCTGCACTTGCTGAGTAATTCCAAGCCATTCCCATCCTTCTTCCAAAATATCTGAAACAGTCCTGCAACATGATTACCCCAGACAAACCACTGGTTCCACTGCCTCTGCAGCCAAGCTTTTGCACTGCCACCTTCTCTCCTCCTGTCACAAAGGAAAGCAGTAGATATGCTTCATGGGTTTCCACATGTAGAACTGTTTCAACTTCCTCACTGGTTGGCCTGACTGGTACTCAAATTCACCACATCACACTGAGATATGTAGCAAGATTTACCATACTACCAGCACATTTCAGGTAAGTGTAGAAGCATTCAGTAATTGAAACAACAGCTTTTTCTGTTTTGCCAGTCTTTCAGGACTCATCTCACAAGTGCTGCATGTCTGTCAAAAGGAATAGTAAATGCACCCCAAGTTTCAGACCCTACCCAGCAGAAAACCACTGTTATTATATTTCAAGAAATCTTAGGTCATCATGGTATTGTCTCATCATGCTCTGCGAGACAGATATCAAAAGAGCTATTTTCTGTCACAAGCTACCATAAATACTAACATTATTTCCCCTGTAGAGCTAATGTCCTAGATAAACATTTAAGCAAGTCAAACATTGAGCTTTCAAGACCTAATTCCTCAAGAAAACATTGGCAAAGATGCACAGTATCTTCTGAAACCCGTGTCACCCAGTGTAAGGGAGCAGCAATGGGCTGGCTGCTCCCCAGGGCAAAGTGAGCCAGGAGCCCTGGTGGCTGTCATCAGCAGGCACTGTCCCACCCAGGGTCTGGGGGCAACGGGCAGACTTTGGCCATAGGTCCTTCAGTGACCCTGGACAAGGCAAGCAAGAAACCAGATCCAAGGCCCATTTGGGGAGCTCATCTGGGAGCCATGGGCAGGGCTACATAGAGCCTGTCCAGGGACCAGGGCCACCACCATGGCTGGAGACAAGACAGAGACAGGGTTCATCAGGAAAAGGGTCTGGAACCGTCCACACCTAGAGTGCAGCTGGCAGACAGGCTAGAGGCGGGATGGGGGGGAGGCACTCTGCAGTCTCCCTGGGGCAGGCATTAACAGCTTTGCGGGGCTGAAATGGGGCCTGAGCCCTGGGCAGGGGCAGTCAGGGCTGGTGGTGACCCCAGTGCTGGGACATTGAAGGCTCTGTATTGTATTGTGACACAAGGTAAACATTTGTTATCAAGCAGCTTTGTGGAAGCTGTCTCTCTCCAGGCACTCTTTGAAATCAGCAGCAATGTCACAGTGCTTACCCAGCCAAGCAGAGGTGGGGTGAGGCTGCAGCGCAGTGGTGGGGAAGGGCTGTCATGGGGGAGAGAGGGCACCAATTTCCCTCCCATCAACCATAGGTCTGGATCTTCCTTTCCAGCACTGCCCTAGGAAATAGACTGGTTTCCTCCTGCCATTCATAGCAGCTGCTACCCACATCTGCTAAAGGCAGACAGCCTCACACACCCATGACATGTGGCCTGACACTCATGTGTGGAAGATGATGAGGCCACTGCACCGTGGACTGAGCATGTCACGGTAGCTGGCCTGCTCCTGAAATTAAGATGCTTATCAGCAAGCAGATAAGTAAAAATGAACCACTTTGAGATTGCAACTAACATTTGGCTTCATCAATTATCGGAAAAAATGGATTAAGAATTAGCAACTCTTATTTTGATTTCTTAAGGCAGGTAATTGAATAAGCAAATTTTTTTTTTTTTCCATTAAATCACACCAGAAGGATATAAACATGTCAATGCCAGGGACCCCATGTCATGCTGATCAATTACACCAGTTACCAGCCCCCAGATGAATACTCCATCATCCACTCTCTTCCAGCTGCAAGGTACCCATGCCAGGGCCCTGAAAATGTGCCCACAGGGACCAGTTAAACAGCGACATTGTGCCATGTTTGTGTCAATCGTTCCTGCCAAGAAGTCTCTTTGCTGGAGTAGTCAGTAAACATCTCCAGGAAAGACAGTCAGCACAGGTGAAGCAAACACACTGGGGGAAAAAAAAAAACAAACCAAACACCAAATATCTATTCCATGAAATCTGGTATTGTACAAAACCCTACAAAATACCAAAGGGTCGAACAGACAAAGCAGTAGCAGATGGGTAAAACAACCACCTCTAGTTTTTACAATGCCATGAATTCTCTGTATCATGCTCCATAGCATGAATTCATTTACCAGTATCTCCACCACAGTCAGGAACATTTGTATGTTCTAGGCTGCAATTTAGCCTCAAAACAACATAAATCTTACTTCTAACTTCAAATCAGAATTGAAGGCCGGAGGGACTTTTGTAATGACCTAGCTTGAGCTTCTGTAAAAAAAGCCTCCTCAACTCTTTCTACACCAGGTTTTAACTCCTTCTTGAGCAGTTGCTAGCATGTTTTTTTGGTGGTTGCTATTTTGTTTGTGGTTTTGTGTGTGTGTGTGTTTTGTTGTTTGTTTAGTTTGTGGTTTTTATTTGTTTTGGGGTTTGGTTTTTGGTTTTTTAAGAATTATATCTGATCTTGATTTGAAAGCAATAAATGCTGTTTCTAAACCTGATCAACCAGCTGTGAACAGGTTCGTCAGTAACACAGGATAGAATTGCCAACTCCAGATAGAAAAATAAAATGGAATAAAATAAAAATTTAGACAGAAGTGTACTCTGTTAATAGAAGATATAGTACATTTAAAAGGCAGGTCGAAAGAAGGGAAAAATATTTCCTTGTGACTCCTAGGATGTTTTCTAAGAGTAATCTTGGTGCGGGTGGAAAAAGAAAAAATTAAAAAAACCTGTAATCAGAGTCCTGAATCAATGGCCAAAAGTATAAGGTTGATACAAATACTCCAATTATCAACGCAGAATTTGTAACTGAATGAACACTGACAAACACACACAATGCTTGGTCCTATGTTGTTAGAGGTGTAAGGCACGCAACACTTAGTCATACCTTACAAGTGATGCAAGTATGTCTCTGGTGCAAGTGCCAAAGCAGCAGAGAAGCTGAGCATAACAGAAGATACAGAAGTGGTAGAACACAGCACTCTCTATTTTTGAAGGGATTGAACATGACACTGTCCAAAATAAATGAAGAAATAAAATCAGTTGGTATCAAGTAAGAGGGAGACAGGAACATATGATGTAAAGTAGTGGGAGGTATTTTCTGATTTCAAGGCAAAAGTTAGTGAAAAAAGCTCAGACTTTAGTAATAAATACAACTCCAGAAATGCCATATCCTGTTTGGACCAGCTTTTCTTTGAGAAAGGGAGAGGCTTAGTCAGGAATCTCTCCCTACAGTTTTTGTTCTGCCTCTAGAATGCAAGATTAACTCAGCAGCATTATAGAAGCATTACATGTACAGCTTTATGTAAATTTACTGTGCAAACCACAGTATCAAATTTTCAACAGCTGAAGAACTGATTACAAAACCGATTGATCTTTGCAGTAATACAATGGGGACCAAACATTATCTGCTGGAACTAGCAGTACCCACTTACTCCAAGTTTTTTTCAGGCACCAGCTATTAAACACTTCAGCTCCATGGGAGAGATAAGAGTTCAGACACAAAAAGAAAGAAAATAAATTTGCTTTCCTTTTGTATTTAGGGTTCTTAGAGATCAAAGAGACAAGATAAAGAAATCTGATTTAAAAAAACAAACCCCCTTGTACTTCATTATGGAATACCAAGACATTTGAGGCTCAGACAACCTAAATAAATTATGAATATCCTGAATTTTGATACACTTTCCTTTATCTAGGACTGGGATTTGAAAAATGAATGAGAAAATCTTCCTGTATTTATTCCTGTTTAAACTCCATTAAATTCTAGGAACAATTGTGCTCTCAAGCAGACATACTACAAAAAAGGATACGTTTACAAAATTTAAAGTAAAGCACTTCTAAGCCTCAAAATTAACTCTGTAAACAAAAAAAAAAAGCAGTTGTAGAAACATGACTTATTTACAGTGCTTTTGTAACACTAGATAGAAAAACTATCACGTGACAGAAACAAAGCAGTTTGCACTAGTAACCTCACAAGAGAAGGTAGATACTTAATCCAGCTTCATAAAACAAGACCTTCCGAATACCATTAGAGTTGCACACACAATGCACCATGAACATCAGCTCCAGACAGCATTCTAACAGCTGCATTAACTAGAAAGGTACAATTTTTTTTTAAGTTTACATTCCTTGGACAAGAATCACCACATTTTCAAGCAACTGAGATAGTTTGAAGGCCAAGCGCTGCATATGCAGGTTCCTTGCACAACGTACTTCATTGAAAAAGAACAACTAAACTGTGGTCTGTAAAAAGCATGCATTTCTTAACTTATAATATAGTTGTAAATAGTTAATTACGTAAGTTGATTAGCTGCATATAATGACACAAAGTAAACATATATCAAGTCAGAATTGATATGAATAAATTTACACAGTACATGCACCACTCACACACACTTGCCATTTCATAAAGGCATTACTTTCTGTTATTTCCATGAATAAGAAAGCATAGGATATCCAGAGAATCATCAGCCTGCCAGAAGCATTTGACAAAGGACTTTAATTAACAGGGAAAATACCATTCAAGTGGTGAAATAAGCACAGAACTGTACACCCAAGTATTAAACTTCTGCTCAGTAGCAGAAGACAGTGTAGTTCAACAATCTGATATCCCTCTAAGCCCCACATCACCAGGCTGGAGATTCACTCCTCATGTCTGTCTCTCAGCCTTAACGCTTTTTTAATGTAGTAGTTTGTTGGTGCTTTGGAAACAAGCATGTATGCACTCAGCTGCACTGAGCAGAAGATTCATGTATCAGGTGAAAGAGAACTCGAAATTCCATTCCCAATTCATAATTACAGCACACAGCTATGGAACAAAACATGAAGCAACTGCCCACTCCACACAAAAAATTACAATCCTATGTCATCAAAATGTATTCAAGGAAACAAAAGCACTAAATGGACCGAAGCACATTTCCATATGTCAATATGCTTACAATGCATTCTCAACAGGAGGCTACATCATACTCCTCTAACAGCCCTTTTATTACAATTGTTATTATTACTGTTATTACAGTACATGTTTCCCAGTCTGGGCAAGCAGCATAGGCACTGAGATTGATGACACAGCCCTATCCAAGCAGGGAAATGACAGCTATGCCACATGCTGGCAACCAATGACACAGCCATAACTACTTGCTGCAAGGTGTGAAGGCTGTACTACTGTATTTGGACTGGAAGGGGCCTTTTGCCCTCTTACTCCCTTATAAGTAAAAACAAAAATGAACAATGCTATTTGCCTGCAAGATAGACAGAAAAAGGTGTTGATGTAGCACCTCACCTGGATGCTTAGAGGTTTGGGGTTTTTTTTGTGTTGTGTCTTGGTTTTTTGTTTGTTTTTGGTTTTCTAGTTTTGTTTGTTTGGGTTTTTTGTTGTTGTTGTAGGGGGTTTTTTTGTGGGGTTTTTTTTTTTCCTAAATGGCATTTATAAGTTAAATTTTCCCTACAACAGTCAGAGCAATTAACAGCATTCCTCCTCTCCTTTTTCCTACTCCAAAACACAGAAGACAAAGTAACATTTATAAGGCATTTCCCAAGGGCTTTAAGACCTTGTTTTCTGAAAAAAAAATCCAGGTCTGTCAGACTGACAGAAAATTATGGAGAGGTTCATCTTGAGTGAGCTAACACAGTAAGTGCAGGACAGCCAGGGGATCAGGTCCAGCCAGCATGGGTTCAGGAAAGGCAGGTCCTACTTGACCAAACTGATCTCCTTCTATGAGCTGGTGACCTGCCTGGTAGACAAGGGAAAGGCTGTGGACATTGTCTACCTGGACTTTAGTAAAGCCTTTGACACCTTCTCCCTCAACAAAAAAAAAAAAAATAAAATCTGCCTTTATACCTACCAAAAGCAGCTTATACAAGAAACATTTCAAAGCAAAACTGGACCAATTCAAGTTGTATCATGTCTGGTATATACTTAATCCCTATTAAAAGTATGATTCCATAAAACCTAGGTACAAGGTGAAACATGCATGTTGTTAAATGTAATAGTCAACCATTTTGAATCTGAAAGAATCCATCATATCATATATCCCGTCCATTCCCCAAACCAGTGCTGATGATTTTATGCTCATCTTTGTCTAGTACAGATTTGAACATCTGTAATTAGCCTCCATATGTTCAGGCAGTCCCAATCTCTCCACACAAGAAAAATACATTAATCACTGATTGCTTTCTGCCTACAGACAATATCATTCTCTGCAGGCAAACTAAATATTGATGCTTGTCATTTGGCTACTTTTGGCTACAGAGAGCAGTGCTTTGGAAATCCAGGTGCTTAGTTTGCTCTGAATTTGTTCTGCTAGGTAAAGAGCTGAAAAAAGCCAGAGCAAGCTAATTAAGAGCTAAATTCTACCTTTGAGTACATTGGCAAACCTCTGCTAAAGTCACTGAGAGCTGTACTACTTAGGCATCAGCAGACTTAAGGTTTAACTAATGATGTCGGCACAGGACAGGTGTTACAGGACTGTCAAGGTATATGGGAAATTCTAAGACTCGAGACCAAATAGTTTCACTCACACAAAAGCAAAGCTAACACATTTAAAAATCAAAACTGCAAAACTGATTTTAAAAGACAATAATAAGTTTTGAGATTGGTTTTGTAGTTTCTTTTACTCAGAAGAAAAACAAAACAAAACAAAACCAAAACACTGCAGGATCATATTATAGGAGCCAGGAGGATCTGCAAGAACTCCCAGCTTCCAAAACCAGGGTATATATCAGATGTGTAGAAGGTGCAACATTACCAATTATGAGGGTGGAAGGTGAGAGAGGAATGAATGCTGGCCATTCTTTCTTTGCACGAGGACCTAGGTTTCACATGTTTTGCATGGCCTTAACCCCTATGAAAAAAAAAAATCAAATGTAATAAAGAGGAGGAAAATTCCCTTCACAAACAAGTACTTTTCAAGCCTATCTATGACATAAAAGGAGTCTGGCAAGTGCTCAGGGTCCACCTATAAACGATTCCTGTTGAATTGCTTAGAGAGCCCCAGACAAGTTTTGAGATATGGAATAGGTGACTACAAAATACTGGGAATCAGAATGAACCCTAGATATTTCTTTTTTATCCATGTCACTGTATAGCAATAAAGTCACCTCTAGGAACCTGCAAATAGCCTGTATTCATCTTAAGCATCACTTAAACTCCAGTTTTAGTAATTCCAGTGAACTAGAACATCATTTAGGAACATCATAATCTTAATTCTGAAGTACTCTGACAAAAGACAGCACCACCTGAGCAGCAGGAGATTGAATTTCTTCAGTATTCCTAATCTTCAGCTTTTTTTTTAATAAGGTAATTGAGGACACCAACACTACTTTAGTTACGAATGTCAAGTTATTTACAAACCAAAAATGAAGAATATGAAAAAGTTTTACAGAGTCATATTTGAATTATCACTCAGAACAACTCTAGCAGTACTTTTGCACTAGGACAGTGAAATATTTAGACAGCAAGCTATCATCTCCCCGTAACCAGTGATAGTAATTGCTTTTGTGTCAAACTCGGAGCTGTCATGTAACCTAAACAACCACAAAGAGCAGTCACAGCACCGTGCTGCAGTCCAACTTCTTACACAGCTGTAGGAGCACTTGAAGACCACAGGATTTTGGCACTAAGGAAATGGGAAGACAGGTGCATCCACTCATATCACCTTCAGTCACTACCTCACATATACATCACACATTCCTACACTCCACTCCTTTTCATTGCCTGTATTCATGTAGGCATATCTGTGTTAGCTTCAACTTACAGGAGCTCTGCTAAAGGTTCCATATTTGTCAATGTTATGTCAAAAATAACACTGGACTACATAACACAACTATACCCTGTTCTTAGACTGATGATTGACTTTGCAGGCATTCTTGTTCCTGTGCTTGTGATCTCCAGTAGCACTGAAGGGAGTAACAATGCCAGAGAAAACAGGAAGGGAAAGAGCAGCACATTCAGTGGAGGAACTAGACAAGATAGATAATACTTGTATCTCCCTTGCAGTACATTACTTGCTTCCACTACTACCTACAGTGGTCCATCCACTTGGCACCAAATCCCCTAAAATAAATAGGTATTCCTAGAAACTCTGTGCTATTGATGAGGAACATTTGTTTAACAACAGTTTCTTTGGGATTGTCAAAACTGATGACCCAAAGTGCTCACCTCAGAGGCATTATGTATTGATAAAAGCATAAACTGATAATACAGTTTAGGGTGGATTTTCTCTACAATGCTATTCGATGACCCATGCTAATGCTTAAAAATGTTATTTGAATTATTCTGATCTTATTTCTGGAAGGAGAAATGTCCACTTTTGACAGCTTTTTTATCTTGGAAAGGTGGGGAAGGAAGATAGGCATGGAAAAACACAGGCAGAAATAGACCTAGTCTATCTGTGGAAGTCCACAGGAAAAGCATGTCAGTACAATATGTAATGAAGTATACTCTTATATTACCTATATGGAGAGTAACGTTGTATTTGGACCACTTTGAGGAATTCGGGAAGTTTTTAAACAAGCAATCACCAGAACTAGAAAGGGGCATCTAAATCTTGTAACTATATGGGAAAAACTGTATTAGTATAGCAATAGCAACACTACACCAATGCAGTTCTGCCATTAAAATGCCATAGGAAGGGAAGACTTCAGGTTACAATTTTCTAAAAAGCCTAAAAAATTCCCAGTCCTTCCAAATTTCAAATGGGATCTGACATTCCTGGAAGGTTAAACTTGCATAAAATGCTAGATTATAGTCTTCCAGGCCCTGGGCAACAGGAACAGAATATTGCAGTAAGCCAGGACTCTGTCAGAGCATCTTAGCCTAGTTTTCAAATCTTCAGCCACAACAAATATACAGACTCACTAAACCTGCCACATGTAAGTAAAATGTAGCCCAAATCTCAGCTTTTGCATGGATATCTCCCAATGTGAAGGCCAGCATGGCACCTTTCTCTCAGTGATGTTCAGGTCTGCCAGGAGACCCATTTCGGCATAAACTTCAAACCAATTCTGAACTAGTCTGATATTCACAATTACAATGAACCAATACATTCATAATACTGTGAACGCTGTGGCTGTATCATTGCAGTCCTGAATCTGGGGGTCCTGAATTCAGTCAGAATTGCCCTACTCATTCTACCTTTGACTCATTCCCAGTCACTGTCACCCTCAAAGTAAAAAAAAAAAAAAACCCACAAAAATACAAAAACCAACAAAAAAACACTAAACCAAACCAAACAGAAAACCCACAAACAAAACACCAAAAAAAAAATTAAAAAAAAAAAAAAAAAAAAAAAAAAAAAGAGAGAGAGAGAAACCACAGTGTTTCCTGATGTTCAGACACCTCATGTGTTTCAGTTTCTGCTCATTGCTTCCTGCCCTGGTGCTAAGCACCACTGAAATGAGCTGGATCTAACCTCTTTACATTATCCCTTCAGATATTTGTGTACATTGGTGAGATCCCCCAGTATTAGGGATGTTGATGGCTTTTTTTTTCAGCCCATGTCTCAAATACCATGCCTTCTTTCTGGAAGGACATGTCCAGGATAGTAGCAGGGAAGAGCAAATCATGCTTCCAAGTGGCATGGAGTACAAGATAGGAAAAAGGCTCATCATGGTTTCTCTGCTCTGTGAGTCCATGCAGAAGTAGACTTTACTAGTACATTCATAATGCAAAACTACCGTCCGTGGAGCAACAAGAGATAATATGGGGTATAGGGAAAAAAAAATTAAACGTCTATTCCAAATATAATAAGTAGTCTGTTTAACTTATTTGGTTCAATAAACACACACCTGGTATTTTTGATCTGAAAAGAAACAAAAATAGCAAGACACATCCTGACCACTGTATTTATTCCAAACAAATACCCTTTGTTCCCTCAGCCAGTGGCTAATTGCCAATTTGTTTCATGAACAAAACCTGACACAGAAAACAGAATCCAGCTATTAAGTACAGAGGATTACAAAAGAATGCAGGTAGTATTAAGCTTAAGGCAGAACTGATCTGCCAGCAAGCATCAATGTGCTAAGGACAATCCCACCTTCTCTGTCTCCTGATCTGAATCTAACTTTTTTGCAGTGGATTATCTCCCTCAAGGGCAAATGTATTCCAAACATTTAAGGGCTCTTACAAAAGGCCAGCACTGATCTCTGTGCTTGAATAATATCCCAAATGGACCCTCATTGGTAACATGATAACAAAATCAGTGTTTCAGTCAAAAGAGAAGAGTCTTTTTGCTCTTCTGTTCTCTTTTTGTTCATTGATATAAAGATCAGAGTCATCTGCATGAATAAGATTTAGAATTCTGATGAAAACAATAAGAGATACTAAACACTTTCTGGCCCTACCAAATTTGTATTCAACCTCTCCCTTTGTTAAAGCTGTAATCACACTCCCATTGGCATTCAAGGGATTTATGCAAACAAGGTCTCTTCTGTCAAAAATCATGGCAATTTAATGCAGTCACAGGCTGTTTGGTTGTGTAGATTACTGGCACCAAAGAAGATGCAACTTAGTATTCTGATACATGTCAGCTCTCTATAATACAGATCAGATGGTTTTAGCAGTCTCATCTCAGCCATTCTAGCATAAGATACTGTACCTACATACAAGAAAAATAAGGAAAAATAACAGAAGAGTGGCAATGTGAAGCCACAGTCATAAGAAAATTTTAAAATTAAGCTAAACCTCAGCCTGTTGCTTAACTGTAAATGCAGTATTAGCTGCTTATCTGCTAAGTTTTCTCTCCATGGAATGTCACACATGCATAAGGATGGACTTAAATGAATAAAAACTTGCCACCTTTACTTCTGTGTGAGTGCTAGCTACTATTTGTGCATGTTATACATCCATCT
The DNA here is from genome assembly GCA_025345505.1 of Todiramphus chloris collaris. Classification (NCBI taxonomy): domain Eukaryota; kingdom Metazoa; phylum Chordata; class Aves; order Coraciiformes; family Alcedinidae; genus Todiramphus; species Todiramphus chloris. The sequence goes on from JANVCC010000017.1 coordinate 31,561,669, forward strand.
TATACACCCAACACACAAAGAATTAAAAGCAGTCCATTACACAGCTCCCAGACACAGGACTCGACTCTCTAGATTGAGCTATAAAAATCAACACTTCTAACTTAAGCACCTCTCTGGCTGACGTTCTCATACGCAGTATCGCAGCTCCTTCATCACTCAGGGCCCTAATCTGACTCCTTCGGGAAAGTTAAGTTTGTTTCAGCAGGCAAAATCCAATCACCTGAAGTGAAATGAGAGAGATTTAGCCATGACTACCCCCCTCACATTATTATTTATAGACAAATCTGGCTGTGTTAGGGAAATTCTACCTGCACTTGCACAGAAGATTATGGTGGCTGCGCTCACTGCCACCCTCTCAAGAATGAAGAATGGGTCTGTCTTGCTGGCTTAACACCTCTTTCCAAAACCAGTTTGATGCTGTGAGAAAAGGGAGAGAGTTGATTAAAAGCTGTGATGAAATGCATGCAATAGAGAGGAGTATCTGCAGTGCTCGGTCACCTCCACCTACTTTATCCCCAGGCAACCAATGAAACTTAACATGTAAAACATTACATCATCAGGGCAGTCTCTAATTTACTATATTCTAGATACAGTTTCTGACCAAAAATATACGGGTTAGATAAAAATAGGCTATTTTAAAAGTATGTTTTAATTGAGGCAGTATATTACCAAGCACCTTGCAGATGTGCAATAACTTCTGCCATTCTCTTGAGTAAAAGAAAGATGAGTTAAGATCTGACTGAATACTATACACATATAAACATATATTTTTTTAGATAGATAGATTTAAGCCTGAAAATATGTAGATGACTTGGTATGACCACATGGATATCTTTGGCATTTACTTTCCAATACATTTATGCCACTGAGTTCTACTAGCAGAAATGCTCAAAACAAAGAATATAATGTTCTTATGTGCCAAAAACAAGGTTACACTTAAACAGTTCTTGGTGCCAAGATGACTGTACAAAATTATTTAAGCTGCATGCACATCCATCCACGTAACAGAAATAACAGTTTACCCCAAACACAACTCATCTTCCTAATTCAAATATCACACAAAGGCCAACAGAACTGGGCTTATGTTTAATCTGTTAATACAGAATATTTACTGAGTAACCACTACAAGAAATCAAGAGTTGCTCATGGATTTTCCACAAGCAAAAAAAATAAGATGCTATTCACAGGACAAATCATTGTGCATTATTTAACTCTGCTGTAGTACTGTAATGGACGGTTGCAAATAAGGACATTGAGGTATATACAGCACAGAGTCTTAACTTATAGAAGCTCATTCTGCCAAGTGAATTTGAGCGAAATACTTAATAAGGAAGTATCATTCAAATCTAAGGGGACCAAAAGTAAAACATGTTCTATTTCTTACTTCGTTTCAGTCCTTATCTCCTTTCCCCATACACACAACATACAGAATCCAAATATTATGGCATTCTGCAAAAATGAGCCTCGTTGCACATAAAGAGAGCTACATTAGAAAAATCCACAACAGTGGATAAAAAGGTGACACTCATGCATTTTTCAGGTTGGCTTACTGCTCCTTAGAGCAATGATCACATTTGAGTTCTGTATTCACAGACTGCATATTACTGGTCCCCTTACTGTCTGCTTCATGCACTGGTGTAAACTAAATAAATCAGATAGTAAAACACATCATATAGTGGTGGGGAACAGTGGCCATCTGAAGTTCTGTTGATCTCTGTCAAGAGATATTATTAGGCCTAACAATACAGAAATACCTACTTTAAAGAGAAACAAAAAGTTGCCTGATTTTGCCCTATTTAAATGTCTCTTATCTACGATTATAAAATATGGACTCAAATGCTGCAAACCCACATTCTCTTTGCAAGCGTTAAGAGAAGGTGGTAGCTCTGTCTTAAAAGTGCCCTCATCACACTGTATCTCCACATAGCCTTTACATAAGCCTGATACCTCAATACTCATCTACTTGACCTCAGCTTAGCTGCAGAAGTTTTAGCTGCTTTTAACATTCAGTCTTAATTAGGGAGACAAAAGAATTTTCCTTAGATGTTTAAGTTAGCTTCAGTGGTGAATAAGATGTTAAAGAGTAGGTGATGGACTCTTTAAAATAGCTTCTCTGATCTCTTTCACTCTACCGGTACTCCTTTCAAGTTCTTTGCTGGCCTGCCCCACTATTAACCTCCCTCCATACTGAGAATTAGCTATTTATTATCAGCCTTTGTTCCCTCTCTCAAAGGGCTCCTCCTCTCACTCTACCCAAGAATCCTCAGCAGTCTTTTATGAATGCGTATAACAAAATCCTTTTGAAAGTCAAAATAAATTATTGCCACTGGCTCAAATATAGAGAAGCTCCTATTTTGACCACTTGCAGCACACTTTGAAAGTCTCGATGCTGATACAATACTGCTCACTGCAGTCTTAGAACTGAACAGTGGTATTAGAAGCATATCCAAGTGAGTTCTACAAGCTCAGATCTATCTCAAGTAAACAGCAAGCTTTTTGTTTTTGTGGTGTCCCAGCACAGGAGCAATATGTAGCTAGATCTCTCTCTAATCTTTATCTTAATACATCCCAGAAATTTATCTTTTAATTGAGAATTAACTCCCGTTCCTTCTGTCCTCCTCCAATCTCTGTTAAAGAGGTACAAAAAAAAAACCAAACAAAAAACCCAAGAAAAAATCCCCAAAAAACCACAAACCAAAAACATGCAAAATACCTCAAACAATCAAAAAAATCAAACCAAAACATTATTCAAAACCCACTTCATATTATGCTTAAGTTAGGTGGAAATTAAGGAATGGGAAAAAGAATTTACTGAAACGTCTAAAAAATGAAACCAGCAAATTGTGCATAAACGTAAAGCGCACCACAATCTTGGTTAAAATTGGCAACCTCCACATTTGTCACAAAGAAAACTGCCAAGTGCCTGAAGTGTAATCCCTTCTACACCCATAGGTTGTGCCTGTGAGAAATAAAACAAACTATAAGCAATGAGACTTGGGTGTTCTGTAAACCATGAGTGAAGTTTTTTGGGTACAAAAACTTAACAGTTAACTAATTCAGTGCCTAAGGACAAAACCTCAATCTCAGCTCCTGCACATCACAAAATGTCACAACATTTGGCTGCCTCCTATCAAGCATGAGCAAAATACCATGACTTCTCTCAGGGCAGTATTAAAGGATGGTGTCAGTGCTTTGTTAAAAGAACTGGCAAATGGATTTTCTTGTTTTTCTCAAAGTCACCCTTCCAAAGTAGTACAGTGGTAAGAGGCTGAGTGGAAAAATGGGCACAGGGGAAGCAAGAAATATATTCCATCTGCCTAGCGCTCTCTGATAAAAACTGATCTTCTATTTCCTTTAATCATTGTGATTTTCTAACAGAAAGATGTGTAATAAAGCTCTTTGCCATCTTTATACACCATTAGAAAAAAAAAAAAAATCACTAATCATTAAAATGCAGCCATAGGACAATGTGATAACACCTGATGAAAACTTCAGTAAAAAACCACAATGAAGTGAAACCACAAAATCTATTTTAAAGGCTCAATATTTGGCCTGAAACTCAGCAGTACATCACATCTGAAAGTGGAAACTCTATCAAACCTTAACATACTTAGCACTACCTCAGAGACTTCAGTTCAGTTTATACTAGGTGGGAGATGAAAGGTTTGAGTGACCAGAACTTCTTCCTGCCAAACATAAATCTTCTCCAGGGGTCTTCCACCCAGGCACTGACCAAGCACAGTCTGTCAGATTTGATGAGACAGGAAGCCACAGAAGTAGAACTGCTCAATCGGATCTGAGGGTAATCAGACTTCCTACAGCATGACACAGCGTTACGGTAAAGCAGTGCTGTGGAACATTGCATTCAGGCTCGGTAATCAAATAAAGCTGTCATTCAAGATTTACTATACTCCTGTGCACAGTTATCCATTATCTGTAACAAAGCCTGAACTTATTAAATTACTACATATTTTCAGTATTATGCTCTTGTTTATTACATAGCAATATGAAGGAATGCAGAAAGAGTAATTTTCTACTAATACTGAACAAGGAATATTATTAGATTAAGGACAGAACATTACCCTTGAAGCTTTTCTCTCAGCTTTGTGCCACTGCAGAACATCTAGTTATATACTTCTCCCTGATGCCTCCTGCTGCAGATTTAAAGAACCAAGGTAAATCACTCCTATCACTCCACTAACACTATGGGAGAGGCGCAGAGAAGGAAATATGGTAATTTTTGGTAGCAAACCAGAAAAGTACATTGGTGTCATATTCCTTCCATCTGTAGAGAACAAAAGGCCAGTTGGTTCCCACCACACATCTATAAGATGAGACAGGCAAAAGAGTCCTATGATAAAAGGGTATTTAAAAAAAAGGAAAGAGATGAAAATTGATACACATGTAATAGCAGTACCTGGGTAATGGGCAGGAGAAAACATGTTTCAAACAAGGCCCCAGAACTTCCTTTTCAGTGTTTCAGAGACAATACACAAGCATAGAGAGGAGGAGGCACAAAAGCCCATAGTCTCTTCCTTTACTCCTCCTTTTCCAGCCTTGTATGAGCAGAAGCCTCAGGGGTAAGAGTTTAGGCACTAGTGTTTGCCAGCATTTGTCAGTCTGTCACAAGTTAGCCGTGTGCAACAGTTGAGTGCAGAAGCACACAGAGTGTGGACAGGAGCACACAGACATTTGCAGAAGTAGCTTTGCAGAGAGTCTTACCTCCTTTACCTCCAACAATCACACGAAGACAGCAGCAAGTTGTGACACTTCAGTTCTCTGGTGCCCACTTGCCACTGAGGCAGATAGGAACAAGGTAGAAGAGAGGCAGAAAAGCCTAACCAGATCCACTTTCCAATTGGATGCCAGGAAGGTCATCTTGAGCCCTGCCAAACTGTATTCTCCTCTGGGAAGTCTGTCCATGGCTTCATAATGAGGAAACAGCTCTTCATGCAGCTGCCAGTGATTTCCATTTAGCCCCATCATTTGGCAATGCCCACATCTGAGGCTGTGGAAATAATATTTTCACTCAGTGTTTCCACATAATACTGGCTCATTATTCAAAAGCTTTCTGGTCAGACAGCATTAGAAGTTACATCATTTGCCAACAGTGTTTGGAGTGCTCAGCATCTATGAAAAACAGATACAAGGTATAATCAAAATGCTACAGAAATAAGAATTACTTTTCAACCTTAACTATGCCTTTTCTGACCACTTCATTTTATTGAACAATGAGAGAGTTCTGCAATGAAAACCTTCTTCAACCCCAAGGTCCTAAAGAGAACTTCTTAAGCCTTATTCTAAGATCTTGAATAAGAGAAGAAGGGGGTACCCAGGTGAAAGTTGTCTCAGGACACACATAAATTTATGCCACATTTACCTACATCCAAAGCAGACAGTGAACAGGAGGAAGCCACAAAGATAGCACACTAGCACACCAAGGGCAAAAGCCCCAATCAGCCTCTGATTTAGATAAGGGGGGGGGGAGCGGAGAGAAGAAAAAAATAAGATTCGGATAACATTTACACCTCAAGTTATGGCTTCTGTAGGCAGAACAGGAAGCTTTATATGGACAAAGGATCCAGACCTAGACTTAACACGCACTTAACACAGCCTACCCATGGACAACATCTCACCAACTTTGGTACTGATTGCTAGCACCAAAGTATGAGTAAACTGAATTCACACAACAGGGCTCTTATGAGAACGACAGTACCCTCAACCTGCCCTCAGTCCCTAAAGTAAATTCAACAGGGGGGGGAAATCCAACCTTCCAAGTGACCTTAACCAAATAAAACTACTTCTGGCTTTCATGTTAAGAAAAGAAAAAGACTTTATGCTGTTTCAGAAGTTAAAACAGGGGACAGGAGTCAGGCGTGGATATATCTACAGCTTCTGAATTAGTGTCATGAAGAACACAAGGTGAAAACCGAAAGGAACAAAGTCTCTGACAAACAAAAGCAAGATGAAACTGCTATAGCTTGCTCAATGTAATGTGCAAGAAGAGAGATGGGGCATTCCAAAGCAAAAGACAGAAAAGTGGAGAGAGTTGCTGTATGTGCTATCAATATGCTATAAACCCTAATAAAACATGGGCAACATCTACTCTATCTTCTGGACTTTTCTGATTACACCGTATGTTGAAAATGCACATCTGTTCTTTACAAAAAAATGGATAATACATACTTCAAAAGCAAACTTGAGGAATCCACAGGGTAGAAGCTGATTAACATTGAGCTCAGCACATGAATTCGTTAGCCCAGTGTCACATGTCTGACTCGCACTGTCGTACTGGTGCAACATTCTTTAGCTCCATTGCCGTGAGCCTGGAAATTGAACATCCATTTAGTGCTAACAGCAACAACATTTCCAGCAAGAAGCTCCTGGGACAAATGAACAGTTTGCACTGAAATATTGGGCTTTTAGAGAAAGCACTTCTTCCCTTTTACCAGGTTATTCGTATCTCAGTCTCATTTGTATTTTAGAAAGAAAGAAACCTGGATTGTGTAACAATCTTTCAAGCAAAACTGTGCTACCATTCCACAGTGAAAGGTAAATGCATGCATTTGTAATGGGCTGCTGATCAATTTTTGACAAACTGATATTCTCATGACAGATTAACAGGGCATACATTTCACATTTTATAGCACTGAAAGACACACGCAAACCTATACATAGCAATAAACACTTCGGGTAGAGTTTCCTGCCTAGGAAGCTTTTGTACAAAAGCCTTTTTAAATACTTTCTTGCCACAAATATGTCTACCTCGTTAATGTAGGATTGATCTAAAAATGGATGTTTCAGCAGATCACCATTATGCTCAAGTTTTTCTTGCCTAAAATACAAGTATTTTTTTAACTCAGAAAAGAGAAAATGCCTCAATCCTCTAAAAATTGTAACAGAGTTTATTATTATTACTGTTAAATAGGGATGTCAGACAGTAGAAATCCTGCCAGAATAATAGAAACCTTTTTTTTTTTTTCCTTTTTTTTTCATTTTGACTACAGTGTCAGGAAACTACTTGAAAGAGCTGGATGAAAACGAGCAACCCCCCATACTTCAGAACTTTAATATCAGAATATTTTACCAAAGTATCATTCCTTCTCCAAAAATTTCCACAAAGCACTGACTTATTGATACTCAAGGTTTAATATGGTTAGTCACAATATTTGTAGTATCTGCTTTTCAGCTCTAGTAATTGCAGACAGAAAATGTTCAAAGTGTTTCTGTTTTCTAACACACATCTAGATAAACAGTAGCACCCTCTTGGCACTCCTCAACCTTGAATGCAACATTTCACTTTAGGAAGGCCTTTGCACTAGGACAACATTAGAGGCAAAACAGCCTGTTTGTCTTTCTGAGCTGTAACAACATTCTGATAAGAAGGCTGGGTTGAAAATAATCTCCCATATAGGAAAACTACCTTGAAGTCTGGAGCTGAACATTCAGATAAGGAAATTAATTAGTAGACAATCATGGAATACTACCTCTTGGTAGTCTGACTCACATTTTGTGGACTATAGCACAGAGGGTTTGCAAGGCAGTACACAAAAATATTGGTTTAACATTTAAAGAGCCAATAAAACAAGTATGTCTAGGTGAAAGTTCTTTCTTGAAAAAAAAAAGAGATTATTTCCATTTTTAATATCAACAGGCACTTTTAAAAATGTATTTTATGCAATGACCTCAATATTTTGTGTATTTTTAAGAGCTGAATTAAAAATTCTTATGCAAATAACAATCAAAGAGCATATGTGTGTGTGTGTAGGCTGATGGGTAGATAAGTAGATGTTACCAACTGTAAGAAGTGGAGTTTTATGTATCACTACAACAATACGTTAACTTTTAAAGTTACATATTATCCTAAGGGAGAACAAGAGTCAGTCCAATTACTTTTTGTGAATAAATGGTCTGGTGATTTCAAATCTATTTTTTCATTGTGAGTTATTCACAAACCAAACCCTTTCTTTCCCAACGTATTTGCTGTTTGCAAATTATTCACTGAATAATTTATATGAAGAAAATTCACCCTAAGGGTTTGTCTGCAAGCTTGTTTGCTTTTACTGTTCCCTACCTATTATCCAATGTGTTTGAGCAGGTTCCCAAGTCACATAACATTATTTCTATTCCTTAAGTGAATGCATGAAACTTTAAGCTGTTATATTCATACAAGAGGAATAACAAATCATGAGCCAGGAATAGCCAGTTTTGTTTCCTAGTGAAAGCGAACTCTGCCTTGATGTTTAGGAGCTGACAATATTCCCACAGAAAGCACATGAAGGAGTGTGACCAAACTCACTAACCACAGCAGTGGGGCTAGCAGCGTGCTTCATCAAAAGGCAAATACCATTTCAGACAGAAACATCAAGAACAATGGTACACAAGACTCTAAAAATGGCTTTTCTTTCATTCCCAAAGCTCACAAGCACCTTTCAGACCAACAACCTCTCTATGGCAATGGCAAGACTATATACTTTGCATACATTTGTTGAGCAGCTACCTGGCACATCAACAACCCCATGGTTCTTTTGTGCTATACTACTGCTGTATAGTACAAATCATGAATCAGAAGAACACATCCAAAATAAGTCCATCACCTTCTCCAAAAGCTCATCCCTGTTTTCAAAAGGCATTGCATTGAGAACTATGCGATATTCATAAAGTAAGCTAGTTTCCAAGATTTCTACCTAAGCTGAAATAGAGAGCAATCAGAGTGAACTAAGTAGAGGGCTCAGGAGGGACAAGCAAGGAACAAGGTGACACAAAGAACATGCAGTGTTCAAAACTGGGATTCAGTTAAAATTCAGGTAACTCTTCAGGAAGGCTGACTGAGAGACACAGCACAGATCAGCTTACTAGATATATTTAAAGATCCTGCCTTCCTGCAGGCACCACAGCTCTTGAGCCTGCAAAGCAGCCAGCGCTTCGTTATTCTGATGCGAGCAACGACAGCAACTCCCACACTCTGCTGCGTTAAGAACAAGACATTTAGCACTTGGCAGGGTTATGCCCACCAGGTGGAAAAACAATACTTGGGAAGTGCCATTTCCCTCTCCCCAGATCTTACAGCCTTCCTTTGCTTTTGATCCAAATCCAGACTGCACCATGAGAGAATATTACTTTCAGGTTTTTATAAAAGTAATCAACTTTTATGATTTGAACACAGTACACAGGGCCCAACAAAGTAGCTACATTACATTTTTGGTAGCTTTTTTCTCTTTTCCTTTGTGTGTGCATATAATAGAAATTTTTACCCTGGAATCATGTAATACCACCAGTACTGACTTCCTTTTCAGTCTACATAAGATTAACAGTTCCTTGAGGGTTATACTGATGCTGGCTTGTCTCTCACCAATACGTACCTCTCATGTCAATGAATCTTGATGCCGAATACAACAGAAGTCAATACCTGCTTATTACAGCTAGAATAAGAATTACTGAGTTACAAACACTAAGCTGGTGCCTGCCAACACCGCCATAGTTAGGGAGTCTGTCAAACTTTTTATCATGTCTGTCTTGTTCTAGGAAAACTTGTCCCGATTAATGAAAAAAAAAAAAAAAAGCCATCTGAAGACTCAACAATCAAATCTGTTTTTATAAAAGGAGTTTCTGACAAGCATAAATTTTAAGACATATGCAAGTATTCAGAAGTATATAAATTCAAAAGCATAGACTTTATAACAGATTTTTATTTTTTAATTTATTGGGGGGGGGGAGGGGTTAATAGCTACTGCAATTTTAGAACACAAGTCTCCTCATATTTAATGTCAAGAGCTGGTTCCCAGGGTAGGCAGCACATTTAGTCCTCTTTTGTATTTAGCTTTACTTTTATGACAGACTTAAAAATGAACTCCAGAGCTCATTGTTTCACAAATTTGCAATGAAGAGTCCAGAAGACTAGCAAGGTAACATGTTTACAGTTGTAAGAACACAAGAATCCACAAAATCCATCCCAAATTTATCAATACATCCAAATCCTGAGGTAGGAGGAAACAGAATTGTAAGAATATAACTGTGGAGGAAAAGCATTGAAGAAGTATAACTCAGTAAACCTTGAGAAGAATGGTGTGACGAGCGGGTTTGACCGAATTTATGGCAAACAAGCAGGCATTCTCTGTTATGCAGGTCTGGGCTGTCCATCCTTACTGCTCCTGCTACCAAGATTTGTCCTCATTGTGTAGATAAAGCTCACGGACAAATGTATATTTCTTGATTGCACTAGTAAGATAGTCTAAGTGTCTCAAAGCCACAGATAACAGATAAACCTACATTAGACATCCTGCTTCCTTGCATTGGTTGAATGCAAATTCAGACAAGCACTATGAAAATTCTTCCCATCTGACTCATCCCATAGACATGTTCATCTCCAGTGCATTCAGTAACATTTGCCTCTTTGCCCACTGTTTATTAATGGCTCTGAGTCAAATGACTGAGAAATACTCTGCTTCACATCTGAGCTTTCAAAAGCAGCGTAAGGCATTGAATATATAATACAGATAATGCGTAAGGCATTGAAGCTTTGGGTGAAAGTCACCAACGTACCTTTGAGAGAAGCATTTCAAATATCTTCTCATTGCCCACTTCCTAACTGCCTTAAATTTTAAAATCTATAGGGGAGGTTAGTCTTAAGGTCCTCTGATAGGTAATGACAATGGGTGTGGTTGAATGGTATTTCTCATAAGGTCCAACACTCTTTCAGAGGCTGCAGTTCTTCTCTCAGGACTGGTGTTTGCCTTTTTGCTTAATAACCTGCCCACTCTTCAGTCTTTTCACTAGAGGAAGAAAGGAATGTTACTAAACTGTTTGTTATAGTTAAGCATAAAAATTCAGAATAGATTTTTCTAGTCAGTTAACCATATTCTTGAGGGAAAACATAAGGTAGTATAATTATTAAAGAGCACTCTCAGTAATATTCACATCTTTATTATGTCAACCCTTTGCAGGGGAAAAAAAAAAAAAAAAGATTTATAGTAAAAGCTACTTACATTTCTTCTTTGCAGAACCAAGCCATCTGCCTCAAATATACCATCAACCCCTGCTAGATGAATTCACACATATTTTAAGGCCCCGGAGTAACCATTAGAATGGAAATTGGACACTGCTTGTCATTTGCAAAGCTTTCTTAACTGGAGAGGTTTCCCATTTGTTCAATTAAATGTTTGTATGTGCAATACACTTTATGAAATTTATCCCAAAACAGTGAGGACTGAAATAATATTGGAGGCAGATGGCACAGCTGTTCCATTTAGAGAGCTATCCTCAGCGATATGACATGATGGACAGGACAGGATAAGTGGGAGCAAAAACTTGGTACTATGAAGAACACCATCCATGATAATAGCAATAAACAAACCATTTCAGCTCAAATCTTCTCTCCCGTATTCTATGTAGCTGCTTGACTCACCTGGATTTATCCAATTAGAATATATTGATTTAATTCAAGAAGTTAACTACTGAAGCCATGGCAGGTTTGCCCCTAAGAGAATCCATTCCTCTGCCTTAAAAGCTGAAGGAGTCTGGAAATGTGTCTCAAAAATCACGTTAAGACAAGTAGGCACGTATTTGTACAGGCTGATAAGGCAGTGCGCATGCAGAAGAGACACAGATACCATGAGGAATAGGGAGCAAATTCAAGCTGCTGCTTATTTGCATGCCTCACACAGAACAGAAATCATTGCACCGTCCTCCAGATGCTGCAAATCTCAAGATGCACATCCAGGGCTCATAATTAAAACTGGCAAACATTTTCACTGAGAAGAGGGAAGAAAAAACCCAGAGCTATCCCAGCCAGCCTGCATCTATTTTGAGATTTCTGGGGTGCTGGCCTGTCCTACCATCTCAGTATCAGGAAGGTCAGCTTTTCAAAGGAAATGCAAAAACACTTTCTCACAGACTGAAGACTTGAACGAACCTCATGAGAGCATACCTCTTTCTGTACTGCACCTGGACTATGGTTGCACACTCAGTAAACTAAACAAGAAAAGTAATAAAATATTTCTTCAAAAACAATTTCCAGTCCTCATGAAATAAAATTCTAGAGAATGCACAGAAATAGATTTAAACTAAAATAGGAAATTTTCATCTTGGAAAGCACTGCTTTACTGGAAAACAATGAGCGAGGATCACACTGTTCATCACAAGCCAGCACATAGCTCTTAAAAGGTTTTACTTGGGCACCTAACAGAAACCACTTGGGGACAGAAGGCAGATCCTCATCCCCATATCCATGGGCAGGCAATGACACCAGCTCTCTGGGGCCATGGTCAAGTTTATAGATTTAACATAACATCACATCAACACTCAAAAATTGTTACAAGACCAAAGTCAGTTAAGGAAAACCATAGAGACCACAGTACAGGTCTCACCACCTTCTTCCTCCTCCCCCCCCCCCCCCCCCCCCAGCCTATTCTTTTCCTGCTTTCCTCTTCAATCCTACAGCCTATTACAGACTTTCACAGCTGGAGTGCTGCTGAGAACTCACTCTGAGGCATCTAAAAACTAAGAAAGAAAAGTCTGTTTTATATGGACTGTCAGTGAGATGTAGAAAGCTCTCTGTAGGTGCCATGTGACAATAAACTGCCAGGAGAAAGAATGCTGAACAAACACAAAGTGCATCTCAGTTCACCAGAACACCCATAAATATTTGCAATGTTTATAGGCTTTATTATGCCTAATACCTTAAGAATTATTAAAGGGAAAAAAAGAATGCCAGTGCGCAAATAAGGGCAGTGAGAGGGCACTTAAAGAATTCCTTTGCTAGGCAGAGTGCCATTGATTTCCCGTGACAATGAAGGGGCACCAGGTCATACATTCAGTAGTGTATTACTTAAAAAAAAAAAAATATTTTCTGACCTTGCTGTTTCAGTATAAATGCTTGCCTCCTCACCCACCTGTTTCCCACTGGTAATACTATAAAAGACATGCCCCAAGGGACAAGTTTCTAATAATATTCTAACCTTGCTTTCCAAGCACTTACAACAATTGCAGTAGCAATTTTAAAATAAAAGAATTAAATTCATAGGCCTCAACTTCTTCTTTATTTGCAGGGAACTTTGGCTGTACTGGAATTATTGCAAACTGTATCACCACAGAGAAATATCTTTGGTTTCTAACTCTCAGTTTCTCATAAGTCGTAAGCACACACAGCTGTAAACAACACAATACATGGAAACTCCAGACAAGCTATGAAAAGTAAATGTCCTACTTTACTGTTTTTACCCCTGGTTTCATTTTGACTACATCTTAAAAGGACAATATCCACATATGATGTCAAATAGCTTGAAATACATCATAATTATTTCTCACTGAAGATGTAAATATGGAAGTCATCCCAAAGAACATAAATACACAGCTAATCCAGCATGAATCCAGCTTCTGCAGAATACATTACAAAGCATCAGTGGGAGGCAGTCTTAAAAACCTGACGATCCAGAGGGAACTGGTGTACCCTCTAAAAAGCCTGTCCCCTTTGAAGGACCACTCCGGTAAGAGCAGTTTGACTCCTTCATGCCATTCCTGCAGCCTTCTCATTCTCAGAGAGAAAGACATAGAGACAGGTTATACTCACAAACACAGCACTTACAATAAAGGCAACTGACCACTTGGAAATGTTTGTCTTTCTCTGCCCTGACAAGACATCTCTCACAAGCTTCAGGTCCCTCAGTATATGCCCGCTACTTGCCAGCTGATGACTTTTGGAGAAGGAGGGGAATTCAACTCATGACTGCACAACTGCCACACAGTAATACTCAGGAGTTCTCCCCTTCTGAATAGCCAAATAATGATGACAGATCAGGGTCAAAATTTGGCAGCTACAGTTGATATTACCCTGACAGACTGGGTATTGAAGGAGATTCAGAGAAGGTTCCCATCATGAAGCCATTCAGGAGATGGGAACCTGTTTACTGACACATCTGAAAAATATGCAGTAGAGCATTGCCTTTTGCTTAGCTCCTCTATGCGTTTTCTGGGAGACTTTTCACTTTGTACTAGAAAAATCAAGGAATTGCAAGTAGTTGGAAGAAGCCCTACAGGGTTTGTTTTTTTCCTCTACACCCCAATTATCTTCAACCCACTGCAACTTACCACAGTAGCACCATGCATATTTGGGGTTTTAGTTGTGAGTGTTTGTGGGTTGAGTAGGCTTTTTTGTTTGGTTGGGGTCTTTTTTTGTTTTGATTTGCTGTTTTGTGTGTGTGTGTGTGGTATTATTATTTGTTTTGTTTGTTGTTTGTTTGTTTTAGTGTCAATTATTGGAAAGGTTCGGGTCCTTCAAACAAAACTGAAAAGAGCCTTTCACCACAGGAACTGCAGATATCAGAAACAATGATCATAGTTTCATTTTTTCACTTCCCCAGGGAGTGAATCCTGTTGGAGCCTAATGTACCTGCTCCTCCCTCCAAGATACAGAGTGAAGCCTCAGTGACTTGAGAGATGTATGTCCTATTTCTAGAAATGACCAAAGAAATCTCACAGAATAGTCAGATTCCAGCAGCATTCCTGAGCTCTTCAGTGGCAGATCATCATGTTTACAATAAACACCTTTCTGCACCTCTGGAACAGCTAAAGAAAAGGGAAACAGCCAAGACAGCTTTTCAATTCACTCATCTTTTGTTACCAGAAGGGCCCCTGGCAGCATATGGATGCTATAATTATGTGGACCAAAAGAGTATCAAGTTGGTAAAGAACTAAGGTCTCAAAGTGTATACATAAACCGATCATAAAGGCTGAAGTCTGTATCAGACCAAAAGAATCACCAAAGGAAAAAATGGTTTCCTTCACTTCTACCCAGAGAACACAACTAAATGACTTGTCATCAGACCCTCTATTCTCCTTCTGGAAAACCTTGATATTTACCTTATGCTTTTTTCATTACTATTGCTGTTTTAAGGCTACTTGCCAGGTTCCATTGCTGTTGATCCAGCAGCTTGGAGTGATACATTAGGCACAACTTCAGCAACACTTAGAAATTATTTTACCCAAAACGTAAGATACAGTCTCTCCTAAGTTCTGATGCCCAGCCCCACACCACTTTTGCTTAAACCTCAAGGTAGTGTCTACATGAGACCTCAGTGTGCAAATACTACAACTTTGGCGCAGTACTAAATAACTCATGCTGAAACACAAGTTGCATAGGTTTTAATTTAACCAGAAAAATATCTGTAAAATGGATTAGGTCTGTTCAGAATTTTAAACACATTAGGCTAGCAGTATCACTCTAATGGTGCATTAAAAAGGGATAAACTTGAATGAACAGTGCTCCACACCAGCAGTGAGAAATAAAACTCTTTATTGCTCAAATCAGAAGTGTGCAAGCTTACATTTTCTAGCATTTACCCTTGACTATATCATAGGAAGGTTCCAAGTTGGGAACCACTGCAATCTGCCAGAGGTTGAAACAACTTCTAAGTGCTGGACTTCTCATAAATGATTCTCTCATTCCTTGAACAATGAAGCTGCATGAATTTTGCATGTTTCCCCAAGCACTTCACTTTATTCCAAGAATAACAATTCCATTTCAAACCACGTTAAGTTGAATCTCCTTTTTATCACCCATACAAAATGGCTGCCAGAAGATTAGATAGGCAATGAGGAGTGGTGAAAGACAAAAAAAATTAATCCTTAGTTCACCATCTATAAGGAAATTTGAAATAAATATTGAAGAATATATATATCCTCTTACAACAACACATAAAGAATAAATTTTCTAAACCAAATTGAACCCCTTGCACCTCTTTTAGGTATCTGTGGAACATTCCTACAAAGTTATCAGGACATTAAGTACATATTTAAAACTTTTAGTTAAGTGAGAGAATTTATCATTGACACCGAGATAAGGCTGTGCTTAAAAATCAGTGACTCAGTGCACCAAACTATTAGAAACCTCGTTCTAACCAGCAGAATCAAAAAACTTTGTTCTGAACAGCACAAAAATGCAAGAGTAAAACTGATGGTGCCTGACCCAGGGTGTTTTGCATCTGACCCCCATTCTTCACCTCTTCTCTCACTAATCCTGATTTTAATTATCTACAAATTTGTACTTTGTACTCAAGGCTGGAGCTTAATTTATCTATGAAAATTCAAATCATCCCATGTTAAAATAAAGTTTCTAAAAAGGACAGGTTTGTCAGCCTTTAATGAGATCATTATTATTCACATTAAGCATAGCTGAAAATGCATTAATAGCAAAATGCTTCCTTTCATTTCCGGGGAACAAGAGGCAAGACACTGTTTGCAGATTAGTTTGCAGTTTGGAACCAGTTTGCAGACAAATCAAACGGTCTTCGAGCCCTGCAGAATCCTGCTCTAAGAGACACACAGTACATCCCAAATACACTCCCTAAGACAAAACCACCTAACAAAGCCAAACAATTTAAACCTTAAGAAGTTGCTCCTGAGAAGGCGACAGTGCTTGGAAGGGTTCATACAAGGAAAGATTACACCTTCTCTTAACACAACAGAGATAACCATGTCACTTTGCAATAACTGAGATTGTCATAGGCCCACTCAAGGGCTCAGTATTAAGAATTAGTAACAGAGGTGGCAGGTAAACAGGGCAGGTTTACTCTGTTGACAACCAAGTTTTCAAATTCACCTAAGGGATTCTCCAGATTTTGTTCCGAAGAGGACAGGAAGTGTCTAAAACCTAAAGGTATGGAAAAGAAAAGGTACTCAAGTACCTAGAGTGACAGCTACGTAACAAGCTCCCCAGAAATCCAGACAACTCTAATCAGAAGAAGGGGACTAGCATTCATATGGACCTTTGAATGTTAATAAATAAATAAATAGGGCCGGAAAGGACTTTAATGCGCTCCTTTTCTAGAAGGAAATAACTGCTGACATCCCGACAGAAATTAGCAAATCTTATCTCATTACATAGCCCTGTCAACGCAGCACCCACAGCCCCCGCCTTGGGAAACTTCTTCCAGTGCTTCCCTCTTCTTGGGCACCAAAACGGGCTTCCCGCTTATGACCCACACACCTTCTTCTGCAGCTTCAGCAGCAGACACTTCTTGCCCAACCACTACAGACACAGGCAGCAGATTATTCCCTTCCCCTTCTCGAGGGACCTCTCAAGAACCTCTCCCCCCACACCACCCCGGCTTCCTGCTCTCAACACTGGCCAGCCCCGGCTTTGAACACCGGGCAGGCCCGTCTGACACCCCAACCCCCGTGGGCTCCGACGGCCGCCGAGAGCACCGGGGGGCACCCCCCGCTCCCTCCACATTTCCCCCCCACCGCTCCCCGCCTCCCGTTCCTTGTCCGGCAGCGCCCCCTGGCGGCCCGCCGAGAGCCCCTGCCTCGCCCCAACCCCTCTCTCCCTTGGGGTGGGAGAGGAGGCTGCCGAAGGCACCCCAGAAATCTGGCTCCACAAGCCCTCTCAGCACCCATGGGTCCGCGTTAAGATGCGGACACCCCGACAGACTCAAGCTGAGCAAATTCACGGAAGAAGTTTATGGAGCAGCACTAGGCAGCTACGGGGTGTGCGTGGGGGGTGGAACCGTCAGGCGAGGATGAATTACGCTACTGCAAGGGTGTTCTTGCAAATGGAGGAATAAAAAGCCTCACAAGATTTGAAAATTAGGAAAGATGGAGATAGCGCTCAAATAAAAAATGATGGAGGCAGCCCGCAGAAACGCTCATAACGGGAGGATCATAGGTTTCCGGTGTCACTTTTGGCAGGTGTTTAGTCTATTCTTGAAGACCTCCAATTGCAGAGTGCAATTGCTCAGAGAGCACAAAGCACACCTCTTCCCATCCTTTCCATCTTAATCATCGTGGATTTCTCCCAATGCCTTACCTAAATCTCTGCTGCGGCAATTCAGGTCCACCAGGTCTCATCTTACCCACCACAGACAGAGAACAGATCATTTTTCTTCTCTACAACAGCCTCTTGCAGATTTAAAGACATGTCCCAACTCTACAGAGGGATGCCATTTTCTGAGCTGAACGCCATCAGTTTGCTCTGTCCTGTCACGGGTTGTGTTTGCCAGATGTCTGAGCCTTCCTTAGTGATCTCCACTGGGCTCTTCCCAGGAGATCACATCTTTCCCACAGCACTCCATGCAGAACACCTCACAGCACTCCAGCAGTGCTGAGCAGACATCCTGCTTCACATCTCTGATGGCAGTAGTACCTTCCACTATATACTCGAGTAACATAGTCACCTCTTCCTAGTGGCACGTCACTACTGATTCATATGCTGCTGGTGATACTTCATCATCCCCTAACACCCTCTCGTGTTATTCCCATCCTGGAGTTACACCCTCAGAGTTACCCCCCTATCCTGCTTATGTGCAGTGTGTTGTTCCTGCTCAAGAAAAGTACTTAATACTTGTTCTGCTGTGTTTCTTTTTTCTCCTTTCCATAAATCCTGGGGTTTGTTTTTTTTTTTTCTTTCAAGACCTACCCGCATCTGTTCCTGTGTTGCCTGCCCTAGGTGTTCCTTCCTACACTGGCAGGAGGGCTGGACTCAATCTCTAGAGGTCCCTTCCAACCCCTACCATTCTATGATTCTATGCTATCTCTCTTTGTTAAACACACAGAATTTTCCTGATATCTCAAGCTATTTCTCATTTCCAACCTACCTCCACTTCTTTTGAGTTCAGGAAATTTAACCTCCAGCAGCAGTAGATTTGACAACCATCCCCTCCATCTTCTTAGAAGTATAGGCTCCAGAACACACCCTCCAAAAGTCCTCCTATTTTGGAGGTAAACCACTGACAATCTGAATTCTGTTTCCATCCACCTCCACGCCTATTGTATTGCTGCCTTCATCTAAGACACACTTCTCTGGCTCACAGAGTTTGTTCTGTCTTAGCTCAGGGGGCCCACATGATCTGAAGGTCCATCTCCAGCCTGTATAACCTCCCTTTCTACAATGGTTCTGTACATAGATGGTGTTCAGGGAGAGGTGACACAAGGGAGTTACCCTGAGATTATCTGAAAACAGTGAATACTCTAGGAAGTGCCATTGTCTTAAAAACATTAATGGCAATAGCACCAATGTTCCTTTTCATTGCTCCTTGGCATACTGCCAACCTCTCCTAGCAGCCCATAATTTGCCAGAAATTATCAGCATTACTTGTTTCCAATAGCCAGTGCCTGAACTTACAGGTGGATATAACACAGCACTATGCAAACAAAACCCCACAAAAGCCGGGATTCTTGCATTTTATGCCAGGTTACAGAGATGTCATCTATATTGTGTGTACGGTGGCACACCTAACATCATCTCCATCTTTGCAAGGTGTCATATGAGCTTGTTTTCTCAAGCCCAGCTAACACAGAAAATGGTTTCTGGAGGAGAAGTTAAGCTAATGCAGCACATGTGCAATGAAGACACACAGCTGACCACATGGGCAGAACCCAAGCAGTCTCTGAGAGTTCCAGGGCTCCCATATGAAACCTTCTGACAGCACTCAAGGAATGCAGCTAATGTATAGTGTTAAGTGGGACCTAACTTCTGGCATTTCTGCTGACTTGTTTCCTTAAATACAAAATTGAGATCCTTTATTGGAAACAAGATTCAAATCCAGATGTTTCTTGTGCCAATAAGTGCTGTCACCACTGAAGACAGTCACTGTCTCAAATGTAAATATTTTAAGTAAAACTGTTCAAGATAGACCATACAAGATTGTGACATCTTTAACCAACAGGTACTCTACTGAGACAGAGTCCATGTTTCCAGTCTATGTCCAGCCTAGATGTTTAAAATCTACATTTCTCATATCACAGCTGAAGTTTTAGGCTGTGCTCCACTCCTTTTAGTCCTGCACCCCAGTACTGTGGCAGCCTTAAGCATCAAACCAACTTGGGTTGGTAACACAATGGCACTTCTGAGATTCACAGTTTTTCTTTTGGCTAAAAGTACTTGACTATTGTAATTTGGCAGTGACGCAAAATATTAGGAGCCAGGTGAAGCCTCTTGTTATATAAAGCAAATAAATGGGGGAACTACACAGAGCGCACACACACACAGCTGACTGTCTAGGGCTCTAGAGATCAATAGGAAGATTGGTATGTATAAACCACAACACTCATCGGGCTGACCCTTACATTAAAATCAAACTCAATTTTGAGCTCTTTTTCAAGCCAGCACATACTACGGCCATGACTTAGAGGTATTTGGCTACACACAGGTTCATTGATCTGTGTATTACTACTCAATATGCCTAATAAGCCACATTATGTAGAATGCTGCCTTTTGTTTATTTTTTACAGCGATTGAGAGAAACCACTAGCAGAAACATGACTGCAGACATAAAAACTGGTATGCTGGCATGATTTTCTGAAAAGAGTGCAAGCACACTGTTTAATTGCACATCTTCCAGAGGTTATGTACTACCACCTGCATATGTATTAAAAATACATAATAAAAATCCTGCTGAAGAGTTGTTTTGCACGGGTGATAGCCTTTTCTCATAGCAGTCTTATTTTGATTGATATCAGAACCTCAGATCCATTGCTGTTGGTGCTTTTACTAACAGTAAAATATACCAACAAATAAAATCAGCAGTTATTATATACAGTAAATGGCCTCTTCAGCCTGCTATAATGATTACATTCACCCACAAAAATAAATAATCACAACAGATACCCAGAGCTAGATCCTGGCACATAAGCTAACTGTGCAAAACAGAGTCATAACTAGCTTCAGCAGCTGGCCGAAAATTTTCCCACAATATACCAAGTATTCTGGAATTGATGGAAATTCAGAGCAGATGCCTGCCTCCCACCTTATAACACATGTGAGAGGACAGTGATCAGGACAAGGTATGTTAAGACCCCTACAGCACTTGCAATTCATCCTTTAGCCCCAGCAGCAGCAGCCCCTACTATTCAACTATCAAAGGACCACTCATGATGTTACTTCAACTCCTTTCCTTTCGGAGGGCCTCTGAACTTATGTTGCAAAGGAGAAATTTCTAACTGTGAGATTAGAGCTACTCGGGGATTAGGTTTCTCCTAGTTTGTTTGCTTTTCAGAAATGTCCCTCAGCTCAGGTTGAGAACAAGAGTATTCATTCATCATAATCATAGTTAAGATCCCCTAATGGGAAACAACACCCCAGTCTGCATTCCTTCACCCGTATTTGCGCAGTAGGGGAATAACAGGACGCACTCAGAGGACACCACCTTGTAATATACTATTAGTATGTACCTTGTGTATGAGGCACTCTCCCAACCCCACCCCCCCTGCTTTATGGTTCGTTTTCCTTCCAAGGTGTTATTTTTTGCCATGCCTGAATGCAAAGCGTTGAACTCCAACACGGGACCTTCACACCCGGTTTGAATAGCTGAATTTACTTGACTCGCCCTTTGACATCGCAGAGGGATTCAGTGGAAAATACGCGGAGTTTTCCAGCTGAGGCAGATCTGGGGATGCTGCTGCGTCGGGTGGACCAGACTCTGCCTTCGGTGCTGTTCTGCTGCCATCTGCTGGACCTCGTTCGGCTGCAGCGCTCTGATTTTACTCATCCTCCTGGGACCCTGCAGGGTGAGCACAGGGTAAAGGGTAGCTTGAACCTGAGGCATATATCAAAATATGCCGACAGTCACAGAACAAGCTCCTGGCCCACCTTTATAACAGGGATGTTTCTGACCAAACACACAAGTGATTTTGTTTTTAAAAAAAAAACAACAGCACACGACAAAAATCTGAGTCATTGTAAAGTGTTCGGTTTTACATTGCATTGGCTCAGAACACAAAGACTTCCCGTGGATCCCTCACCCCTTAGCTACAGTGAAAGCAAGTTGTGGGGCAAAGAAAATTAGACAGCTTGGACTGCAGAAAGCTAACCTGTGGGTCTTGCTACCTCTGAGAATTAGAGGACTATGTTACCTAGGAATGTTGAATCGTTTTATTGACATTAATAATGTTTTCAGCTCCACAAGCTACAATAAAGGTTGGAATAAGATAATAATCAAATTTCATGCCTCACTGCACGAGCAGATCACCCCTGCAGACAAGGGGAAGTGTTTCTCACACACAGCTCTCCACGCTTTATACAGATGTACTACGTTTTAGGGTGTTCATTTTGTTTCTTTGCCTTTCCCTGAAGCATCAACTAACACAGAAATCAGAATACCACATGAGAACAAACAGAAAAAGATCTGACCTAGTAGAGAAAAGGCAAATGTAACAAGTCTTTGTTCAGTTAAAGGACTTCAAAAGTACTAATTTCTTGCTGTAAAATAAATTGGATATTGAGTTTATGCCTGGAAGAACAGATATGCTAGAAAACATGTCTCAGACAGGGGTCTACTTTCATATGTTGTATCCTATTTCCCTATCCTTTCCCTTGCAGAGATTCTTTTCCCAGCCCCAGACTGATAGGCGTTATCATGCACATACACCAGGAAAGCTGACTCCACCCTGCCACTCCTGAGCATCCATTTACACACAAAAGGCAGCAAGAGCATATTGTCTATTCACCAGCTCCATCGAGAAGCCCAGAGAGGGAGGCAGGTTTCCCCGTTTGCCAGTTACTGTCACATTTCCACCTGCTGTATGAACACTTTCTTACTTCAAAAGTTGTTTTCTTCCACAGATGAAGACAGTCTGCTCCTTTCCAGGCAACATCCTAAGCTCCCTAGAAATAATCTGGGGAATATTTTTGTGGCAAAAATACATTTATAATTTCACCCAAAGAAGCTTTTACCAGTCACAGATTTTGAGGGGTATCCAAGACATCGCCATTTCCCAGTCTCATTAAAACCAAAAATAATGGTCTGCAGATGTTAACGTTAAAATAGTTTCTAGTGTACTGTGCACACAAAGCGCAAAGAGTTCTCTTTTTTTCCCTCCAACACTCATGCCTGTTTCAGTCTAAAGAGAGAGCAGCTGTTGAAGTCCTTCCTGTGTCCTTAAATAGCAAGGAAGAGCAAAACAGATACAGGTATGCTTTTTCATCTTCTCCACCATTTCAAAGCATCCTCACATCACTGTTCTCCAAGGTGATGCACAGAGAGCATCCATGTCCATCTCAGACAAGGACAAAAAAACTGATTAAAAAAAAAAATTCCAGCACTTGTTTTCTGAAGAAAGAAGTCAATTGACCTGAGAAGAAACCTTGGGAGACAGATACTCAAGAGGCAATTTTTAGACACATCAAGTGTTATGGAGAGCGCTTTAATACCCTTCTGAAAAACAAACATGCCCTTAACTGATCCTCTCAATGCTCTTGAAGGCATATGTTGTTGATCATGATCACATGAGAGAAACCACTACAAGCAGAAAATGTGGAGCTTCACTAACACTCAAGGTTAAGTCACCATGTCAGACACTAGGCAGAGACAGAAAGCAAGTTAAGCTCTAGTTTATTTCCCAGGTTTCTCTCTCTGAGATTAAGGAAGACTCTCTCCCCCTAGCTGCTGAGGCACCAAAATGACACAAGGCTGTAGTTGGAGAAAGTAAGAACATGAGTTGCAAATAGCCTTATTCCCTCGGACTTTTCTGGGACAGCTGCAGGCATGACTCAGATGCTCACAAAGAAGCTGCTTAGCTGCAGCATATTAATATAGAATCGGTGCCAGTTTCAGCTTGCCTCAGTATACTGGGCTGTCATTTGTGGTGTTTAATGCCACAAACAGTTGAGTCACTGCTGAAGCAGGGCCAGAGGAAGGAAAGAACCTCTGAATCAGGGGCACAGTGGATGACATGGAAGACGTGCTCTGCACCAGTGCAATTTTACAATTTACTCGTGCTTGTGAGTCAGCACCACGGATCAGAAAGTACAGAATTATGAAAGCTTCTTACTGCAAAAACTGTTTTGCACTTAGCGAGTACTAGTAATAGCTTTCTTCAATGACATCGAGGTATATAAGCAGGCAAGCACAGATGTGAACACATCTATGGAAGGGTGTTATGGTAGATGAGAGGCAATATTCCCCACGCACACATCCCCCAGAAACTAAAAACAAGACAAACATGCCACTTGCTCCACCTTATCTGCTAAATGCTTATACTGCATGAAAGTTAACAGGTAAATGGATAAATTGATTGCTAGCACTGTTATTGTTTGACACTGGTTTATACTTCAGGGTACACAGGCTCTACTTGTCTAGGGCTTGCTTTCATACCTAGCACACTTGGGATGAGCAGTTTTGCTTCCACAGGTTATTTTAGGATCTACTGCCTGCCACGGAAGAACCAAGTGAGATGGGCTGGAGATTTTGAAACTGTCCTCTGACACCCAACCTGGGTGCCTGCTGCTGAGAAACTACAGCTCAGATTATATGAGAACATCTCAGATACACAGGGGGCTAAAGATCCTATGACAGAGCTTTGCAAATCAGAGAAGTAAACAATAATAAATTAAAGCTACTGTGATCTAATATTTACCCTGTCCTTTTTTGAAAGATCTTTTCTATTAGAGCTTCTAGTTCACTGAAAGCTTCTACTGTTATATTTAATTAAAATACCACCACTTTGTCAGTGAGATCCAATTATGTCAGCATTTTTAAAAGCCTGCACATGCCTTATAGTGGCAGCTTTTCTAGTGCAATACAGAAGCCCACAGTGCTATTTGATCTCACCCGAGGAGGTATTTGAAAGCAAGCAACCTAGTTATCCCAGATATCTGGTGGTCATTTTCTTTTCTCTCACAGATTTGCAGGTCTTAATCATCAAGGATCCCAACAGGTAAGCAGCTCAGCAAGCCCTGACTCTCAGTATCTGATACTAATAGACCACTAGAGGCCACACTCAGCTCACTTGGTAGCTTTGCACAGAGACACACAAGATCCTTCCCATTACAAGCAGGACTTACTGACTAGTACAAGACACAAAGTGGAGGCATATTACAACGTTTCATTGACACTCATCTGGGTCAGGTGGCTGAGAGCTGAGCTGAGCAAAGAGGAAAATCTTTGTTTGCCCTCACAACTATTATCCCACACCAGGTACTAACCTTCCCTGCCATCCAGATGTCACCCTACTTGCCCCAGCTCAGGAAACCCCACAGGTATCCTGTCTATCCCACATCTCCATTCCCCCCCAGCCACCAACTGTCCATAGCAGGGGTGCTGGGAGAGTCCTGCTCTAAATCTTCTACATAAGACACTCCTTCCCCTTCCAGAGAAGATGCCTTCTCCAATCAAGCAGAAGTGAACAAGTCCCAAACACTTGCTTCAGATATCAAAAGGTACTTAATAGGACAAAGATCATTGCTCACCATCTTCCCTTACTTTATTGGGGATGTGCTCAAAAGCCCAGTATATTGCTTGGGTATTTTTAAGGGTGTCAGCACTGTACTACAATCAATCCTATACAGCCTGCTGTAAAGTTAAAAAAAGAAGGATGAGTCTTACCAGGTGCAGAGAAAGTAATTATATTTGAGTAATCCTGTAGCCCCACCACATCAGCCATAGCCAGGGGCTTCACCACCAGCCACTGCTAAGGTGGTGAGAAAAAGACCAAAAAAAAGATGGTGACAAAGAACATAGACAACAGTGTCAGAGCACAGCTGGTGCTCTGCAGGTTTGAAGCTGCTCTGCTGGTAGTAGGGGAGAGCACATCTGCTAACTCAAGAGAGCAGTGGCCACAGAGGGGAAAAAAAAAACTGATGACCCAAGACTTGACCAGTTTTGGAAATAGATTTTGGTAGCTCAAAGATCCACAGCTTGAACAAAGTCACATCAATGTAGCTCAGGCAGAGTGTAACAGGAATATATCATCACATGTTTGCCCTGCCCTTTGTGCTCTCCCCAGTCATCCATTATCCATCACAACTGTAAGATTAGCTGGATTGTTTTGTCAAAATCTAGATGCCTTCCTCTCGATATTTTAAGCATCCAAAGTAAAGCCACAAAGTATGAACAAGGCCCATGCTGATGTTTACCTCTAGGGAGATACAGTCATCTCTATGCCTGATCCAGGCAGCAATCAAACCATGTGAAGGACCACTAGCCTTCTGTACAAAATATAAAGTTATTTAGATCTTCATCCTTTTCACAGCCACAGAAGGCTAAAACACAGCCTGGATTTAGATAAAAGAATGAAAAAAAAACCCCACAGCAATCAACTATAGTATATGCATGACATATCTGCATGACAGGTGCAGAGAGAAAAAGCATTAAGATGTAGTTTCTTTATGTGACAGGTAGTCCTCTGAAGGGAAAGCCAGTGGTGAAGTTAATGGAAGACAATGCATGGAAATGGCATTTAGCATCAGCCACTTCAGTATGAAACAAGGAATGACACTGTTTAATTAAAAAGGTGCTTATTAATCTAAATTGAAATTTACTGTTGGATAATAGATAAATGGACTCTGTGTTGGCAAAATCTTACACCACATAGTTGCATTTTGGTCCCACCATCCAATATAAGCTGCTGAACATACATTGTAAAGTTAATTAAGCACCAAGTACACAGTTTCTCATTCTGTTATTTTACATAACAATTCTATTAAAGACAAACTTGGGCGTTTTAAAACCACTATGTGGAGAAATCTGTGCTTTGGTTTGATTAATAATATAATTTGTTTTCATGGAGTATCTTCCAGCAGTCAGACCTTATGTTAATTTAAAACAATACCCAAGAGTATTCCACAATACTAGATTAAAATCTTGTAGCATGTTTTTATTACCAGGGTAAGATACTGAAGCTATTGCTATAGTTTATAGGTAGTGTTCTCATTAGAAATGTTGGAACTCTTGGATTGATTTTAAATTACAGATAACTCAAGCACACCAAGGAACATGTTAGAAAGACAAAATGTCCACATTTCTTTTAGGGTGACAGAGAGTTCCATGCCACATGCCTTCATTTAACACAATTACACACTCCAGATAATAAGTTTTAAACGTTTGGTAGAACAGAACAGCAACAGCAAACTCAAATTCAGTTTCACAAGCCACACTGCAGCAGAGCAACTGTGTTGGGAACAAGGAACATTCCTACGAAGTTCATGGTGAATTTCTCAGAAAAGCACCTGCCATGAAAACAACCTCTCATCTAACCATAGCAAGGGCACAAAAGGAAAGTTAAAATATTTTCAGGTGGGAAGGACAAAAACACAACTAGGGTCTGGGGAAAGAACACAAAGAATGTCTTAAGCAGACAATCCTGGGTGCCTCCACCAGCAAACCACTTCAGCTTTTTTTTTTATATAATGAACTCCCCCCCTCCAACGGCACTTAGCCCATAGCCAGGATCTGCAAGACACTTGTTAAGCCTTGTGGTATTACCTGTTATTACTCATTCTCAAGCCTTACCACTAAGGCATAGTTCCCACGCTCTTTCCCCCAGGTAGGTACATATTTTACATTTTACAGAGCAGTCCTGCAAGCTTTTCCTTCAGTCTCCAGTCCTACCGACCAGATCCACCTGCTGAGACTAGAGCTGTGCCTGTAGCAAGGCAGCCAAAAAGACTACCTTAAAACACCTGGCACAAACCCCATCATTTGCTTTCTTTTCTGATCTGGACCTACACAGTGAATGGATAGGCACTGTGGATCTGCCAGTCACTACCTCCTGCATGAAATGTAACACCTAGAGCCTTTCTAAATGGCTGCTTAAAATCACAACTTCCTCAATTCTCCTTTCCATCTCACATTCAAGAGCTGAGGTACTATCCTATTATACTCTGTCTCCAGATAACATTCTGCCAACATATTGCCACCAGAGTTGTGTGATTTTCCCTCATACACACTGTAGCAGGGCTGTTATATTTTTATCATGCTTAACTAAGAATTACATTCCTCTTGGCCTATCCTAGAAGTAAGTCGTATCTGGTACAATCCAGGAAAGTAGGATATTCAGCCTGAATTTAATGACTATAAAAGTACCTTTAAAGAGCACTTTGATCTTGAAGATCTAACACTAAGCATTCTTCCCCAAAAAGCAAAACCCACAAATTCCTGCAGAAATACAGTCTTGCCAGCCCTGGTTTTGTTGGGCTATTTTTATTTTGTTTTTGTAGCAAGGGCAACTTCACTTTCCTACAATTACTAGGGAGCTGACTCTTTAAAAGATTAAGGAAAGACTAGTTCAGTTAACAAGGGGAATTTGACATCCTTTCCAGTTCAGTCAAATTTTCCCTTGGACATTTGAGCTGATTACTCAGTCTGCACTTTGTTCCCATTTCACATCCACAAAACAGGGTTGAAGTCTCCCTGTACAAGTTCCATTACCAAAGATACTTGCAGACACATACTCTGAAGCCTTTATTCTTTAGTAAACTAGGTGGAAATGCAAGAAATGAGTTATCTGAGAAGGTCTTTTCTTCTTCCTCCCTCTGAAGTAAAGAAGATGGCATTTAACATATTTTCTTTCCCCCAAAAATAAATTTAGGTCTGATCTCAACTACAGTAAACACTTCTGTATCTCCAATTTCCAGGACAAACTGCTTCACATTTTCAGTGTCTCTTACATTGCATTTGATATCCCAGTCCTTTCTGCAATGCATGAGTTTCATAGACAGTATTCTGGAGAGCATAGAGAATGCCTTGCTAGCATGTTTAACGGTAACTAGCTATTACTTGCTATAACTGACACTGTTTAGAGACTGGAGTTAAAAAGGGAAGTAGCAGTTTAGAAAAAGCCCTCAACCAGGTCATTGTTTTTCTTTCACATCCGAAGTCAGTTTTGTGCTGTTGCAGCAAGAGATTTAGGACTTGTTTGCCTTGTAAAGATGTGCTTCACTTCCATCTGCCAATGGTTCTTTTCCATGGCTCTGGTAAATGCACACAAACATCAGGAAGGTCATCTGCCATCATGGCCCAAAATAATTAAGATCATCAGTAACAACAGGTCCCATCCTTCACCCATAGAACTATTCAAAAGCCTCTAAAGCATATATTAAAGAAAAAACTTCTCATTCTTCCAGCCAGGAGATATGAGAAGGCAGAGCTACAATTATAGAAAAAGTAACCTACCAAAAAGCTCACCTTTTCCCTATCTCTACAGTTAAGCAGAACCATCTGTTCGCTTCTCCTTAGTTACATTATCTACTTTCCCATTTTCCTTTTCCAGTCATTTATCCCCTTTCAAAACACTCAGCAAAATAAATATTTAATAGCTTTCATCAAGTTCTACTCCAACAGTGAATTGTCTAGGTAATTGTGAGTTTAATTTGCATCCAGCCCTACAACTTTTAACAATGCAAGCAGTCTTCTTTAAAATTATACTGGAAGAACACAAAATAACACACACCATACCTTTGCATCAGCACATGTCTAAGAGCAAGTACTGAAAAATTAGCCTTTATGAAAAAAAAGGTCTAGCAAACCTCACACAATAGATGTGTACATTTATTAATCATTATATATAGCAAAAGAAAAGTATCTTCCTTTTTGGACAAAAACAGTAGGAAAATCTACCATAGAAGAGCAAAGGGCCTGCATTCATATATCTGCAGTACTAACTACAATCTGTCTTATTTTATTGGGTCTACTTTAGAGATACAAAGCTTTACCAGGAAACTGAACTCTGAATCCAAACCAATCACTTGGTTATCCAAGTGATAACCAAGAAGGAGGCTAGTGATTTCTTTTGGATTTTCACCTAGATGCAAAAACATTTAGCGATCCATTTTCTACTCTATAATGTAGATGCCCAAGTATGTCTATTATCACGTATTACAGAATTTTGTGCCTTATCACCTGCCAAAGCTTTGACATGATTCAAGCAAGAGATTTTTAACTAAGAACAAAAAATACAAAAATAATAAAATATAAAGAAAAAAGACACCAAATAGGATTAGAGGTTCCCTCATCACATAAACACATAAGTTCATAAAAGCTATAAAATCAGAGCCATAATTATTATCAATATTTACTTAAACACATGCCTGCATTTATACAGCCAGCACTGCGTACTTCAGAATGAGGCATGCGTTTCTTAATCGACTTCCCACTTGCTGGTATTGGGTATCCAGAGACCCTAGACTTATTTGGCTTTACAAGGTTTGAAGAAGGTTTAACAGTTTTATAATCCATTTTATATTTTGTATTTTCACCCCTTTTGCAGCTGTATTTTTTTTAAATCTGTAGACAGTCTTTGCAGAAAGGTGTATGCATCTGTATCTATACACAAGTGTTGGTACACACAGAGAAGCGTACAAGTGCTTAGGGACATCATTTAGTGGGTTTTGATAGAGCTAAGAATAAAGGTTGGACTTGATGATCTTGAAGGTCTCTTCCAGATGAATCTATTCTATGATTTTAAGTATGCACAGCTCCTCTGTATGCTTGTGTAATTGTGCAATTACACATATACTCGGCGTTAATATTTAAGAATGCTGTATCATCTCTTTCACAAACTGAAACACAACCAAGACATACCCTCTTTTCTGCCTGTTTTATGTTTCTTGCCAAGTTTTCCATTTTATCTGGATGTATAGAACTTCAAAGAGGAGCAGAGATTCTGTTCTTGGCACATTATTTCAGATGGAGGTTAATAAGCTATTAGTATCATGGATTAAAGCTACACTATCTAGGTTTTATCTGCTTGAGCTTCAGGGGCATTTCTGCAAAATTTTTTAAATCTGATCTGTGTAACCACTTCAACTATGATTAGATATTATCTCTACACAGGTTACCATTGGTGTATAAATACCCTCATTTTCTATAGCCTTGCCTACTAAACTAATCAGCTAAACGCAGAATGGCATGCACAGTTTTCTCCTATATAGCCCAACAGCCACTGAAGTCTCCTTTAAAATCCTTAGCAGGATGCTGCTCTTTTGCAAGAGTACACAAGAACATCACTACAACTCCCTTTTCTCCTTGTTCCCACTACTTTTCCCTGCCACTGCAAGGTCTCTCAAAAATGAGCCTAACCTCTCCTCTTGCAGCCCACACTCTTCTCCTGGAGGAAGAATTGCTGCATGTATTGGGCTTGTCACAAGGCTTTGAGCTACAAGGGTGGCTTCTGTGAGAAGGTGCTAGAAGCTTCGTCTATGCCTGATAGAGCCAATGCCAACAGGCTCCAAGACAGACCCACTGCTGGCCAAGGCCCAGACAAACAATATTGATAGCAACCTCTGTGATAAGAGGTTTATGGGGAAAAAAAACCCAAACCTGCTGTGCAATAGAAACCTCAGCCAAAGAGAGGAGAGAGAATGTGTGAAATAAGCAACTTTGCAAGCACAAAGGTCAGCAAAGGAGGAAGAAGAAGTGGTCCAGACACCAGAGAACAGGTTTCCCTGAAGTCTATAGAAGTTAACACTGGAGAACCCCACACAGGAGCAGATGGATGCCTGTGGCCCCATGTGAAGCCTGTGTTGGTAGGACCTGTGGGCTTGTGAAGAGAGGAGACCACACTGGAGGAGGTTTGCTGGCAGACTTGACACCATGGGGTGTGGGTCCCCATGGGGGATCTATGCTGGAGCAATCTGTTCCTGTAGGATCTCACCCTATGGAACTTCCCCATGTTGAATCAGTTTGCAAAGAACTGTATCCCATGTGAAGGGCTCCCATTGGAGAAGTTTGTGAAGGATTGTCTCCTGTGGGAGGTACTCTCCTGTGGGAGAGCAATGCTGGAACAGGAAAGAGGGTGAGGAGCTTTTGCCTTGAGGGGAAGGAGTGGCAGAGACATGTGACAAACTGACCACAACCACCATTCTCCATCCCCCTGCACCACTGGGGAAAAGGAGGTACAGAAAATCAGCAGAAAAGTTAAGCCCAAGAAGGGAGGAGTGATGGGAAGATGTTTTAAGATTTCACTTTTATTTTTCATTATCCTATTCTTATTTTGATCAGTAATAAATTAAATGGTTTTTACCCAAGTAAATCCGTTTTGCCTCTGACAGTCACTGATGAATTATCTGTCCTTATATTGACCCATAAGCCTTTCCTTGTATTTTCTCTCCCCTTGTCCAGCAGGGGGATATAGCGTGGCTTTAGTGGGCAGCTGGCATCCAGCCAGGGTCAACCTACCACAGTTCTTTATTTATGATGCTCAACTTAGGGCCCAAGAAAAGAGTAGCTTTGTATTAAGCATGCTATAGGTATAATAGTTCAGAGGCAAACTGCTGTGTGGGCCACAGAGTTCACTGGATGTGCTGCTTCTCTATTTTGCTGAGCCTGGAAACATGTTAATACAAATAACATCTATGTGCTTTGCCTGGGCACTGATGGCCTTGCTGTGCTGGTACACATTCATTACTATGCTGGTTGTCTTCCAGAGCAGCTGTTACACAAACTACTTCCCAGAAAGTGGCTTGACATCGCCTGCTGATGGGAAGTAGAGAATGAATCTTGTTTTTCTTTGTTTCTGCACACAGCCCCTGCTTTTGCTTTAGTAAACTGCTTTTGTCTTGACCCATGAGGGGTTTGGGGTTTTTTTTTTCCATTCTTATTTCCCCCCTCACCCCATCCTGCTAAGGAATGGAGTATTAAAGCAGCTTGGTGAGCACCTGGCATCCAGCCAAGGTCAACCCATCACACTCCCTTAGGTTCTTTTCCCTCCCTCCAAACCCACTGTCCTCTAAAATTGCTCCTTCTCCTTACAAGGATGTCCCCACAGTGGACAATTACTCTGCCACCTGTATGGCAGGCTGTGGTGAATTTCCTCCTCTCGTTTGGATTCAAAAGCAAAGCACAGTTAAAAATTCTTTTATATGCTAGAAGAGAGTCTGGTAATTTGAAAAATATGATCGGTGGTAAGAGAACCAAAATGACCCATTAAGACTCCTTATGTCTTCTAGAAAATGTACATAGTGTCCCAGGACATCCTGGCCAGCGAAGTGGTTGAGTTTAGTGATGTTTGTGGGATTCCAATCAGAAAGACGCTGAGAAAGAGCAAAGTTTTCAGAAACATTTTAGCACAAGGCAAGCTAAATAAAGTGGCCACATGATGCCAGCATTGTCTGAGAAATGGGAGAAAACTCCAGTCCCAATCAGTGTGTTCACATATAAGTTTCTCATTCTGACCAGTTTGGGTTGTTTTCATTTTCTTTAGTGTGCACACATCCACCCTCTTGATTCTTATTTTAATGCAACCTTTTTATCCAGCTTTTTTACAACCTGCTGAGTCCACTCCATGAGGAGCATGAAGCCCCCATTTTTACCTTTCAAGCACTACAGTCTTAGCAGACCTCTTCTCAGCCATATTGCAGCTACCACCCACCCCACAGCTTGTTTCTCCTTTCTATTTTACATAACAAGCATTGACTCAAACTTTCTGCTTTTACATAGAAGGAAATCCCACAGAATGATGCATTGCCACCTCATTGCTCGAGTTTCCTTTTAACATAAGTCCAATTGAATGTTTAGTATGTTACAACATGCCATCACAACATTTTATCTGGATCACAGGGAAGAAGAGAATAAAGGTGTTTACTCCTCAAAAAACATATATTCCCTCCCAACCACAGTGATTCTTTTTTCAAAACTTGCAAGAATGACCAAAATACATTCTTGTTTCCTTCCATGAGATCTTACATTTGTCTGTGAGATGTAAACAAACAGAATCATAGAATAGTAGGGGTTAGAAGTGATATCTGAAAATCATCTAGTACAATCCCCCCTGCTAAAGCAGGTTACACAAGATTGCATCAAGGCACGTTTTGAAGATCTCCAGAGAAGGAGACTCGACAACCTCTTTGAGCCACCTGTTCCAGGGCTCTGCAACGTTCAAAGACATTTTTCCTATTATAGAGGGAACTTCTTGTTTTCCAGTTTGTGCCTGTTGCCCCTTGTCCTATCACTGGGCACCACTGAAAAAAGTAGTCTACCCCCCATCATCTTGACACTCACCTTCTACGTATTTGTAATCATTGATAAGATCCCTCAGTCTTCTCCAGATTAAACCATCCCAGGAGTCTCAGCCTTTCTTCAGAGACACTCCAGTTACCTAATCATCTTTGTGGCGGTCTGCTGAACTCTATTCAGTAGTTCCTTGACTTTCTTGAGCTGGGGAGCCCAGAACTGGACACAGTACTCCAGACGTGGCCTCACTAGGGCAGAGGGAGAGGGGAGCAGAGTTCTGTCATTCAGCCAGTTCTCAATTCACTTCTGTCCACTCATCTAACCCACACTTCCCTCAACTTCAACATCAACTTCTCTCCCCTCATCTAATCAGACAATTATACCATCATAGAAGGCTATCAGACTGATCAAGCATGATTTCTCCTTGGTGAATCCATGTTGACCTCTCCTGATAACCTTCTTTTCCTCCACATGCTTAGATATGACATCCAGAATGAGCTGTTCCATCAACTCCTCAAGGATGGAGGTGAGGCTGACTTCCATAGTTTTCTTTCCAGAGTTGAAGGCCTTTGGAAAGAGAAAGAGAAGTAGAAATCAGAAAATCATTTAGTTTGGAAAAGACCCTTAAGATCAAGTTCAACCATTAACCCAGCACTCCTAAGTCCACCACTAAATCATATCCTTAATTGTCACTTCTACACATCTTTTAAATACCTCCAGGGACTGTGACTCAACCACTTCATGGGAAGCCTGTTCCAATGCTTGATAACCCCTTCTGTGAAGAAATTTTTCCTAACAACTTGAGGCCATTTTGCTCTTGTACTTATTATTTGGGAGAACAGACCAACACCCACCTTGCTACACCTACCTCTCAGGTAGCTGTAGAGAGCAATATGGTCTCCTCTCAGCCTCCTTGTCTCCAGACTGAACAATCCCAGCTGCTTCAGCCACTCCTCATAAGACTTGTTCTCTAGAGTCTTCACCAGCTTCATTGCCCTTCTTTGAACACTCTCCGGAACCTCAATGTCTTTCTTGTAATGAGTGGCCCAAAACTCAAACCAATATTTGAGACATGGCCTCACCATTGCCAAATCCAGGGGCATCACTACTTTCCTAGTCCTGCTGGCCACACTACTTCTGATACAAGCCAGGATGGTCTTGGCAACCTGGGCACACTGCTGGTTCATATTCAGTTGGTTGTCAACCAACACCCCCAAGTACCTTTCCACTGAGCAGCTTTCCAGCCACTCCCCTGGGGTTGTTGTGACCTAAGTGCAGGACATGGCACTTGGCCTTGTTGAACCTCCTATAACTGGCCCTGGCCCACCAATCCGGCCTGTCCAGGTCCCTGTGTAGAGCCTCCCTACCTTCAAACAGATCAACACTTCCACCCAGCTTGGTGTTGTCTGCAAACTGACTGAGGGTGCCCTCAATCCCCTCATCCAGACCATTGATGAAGATATTGAACAGAACCAGCCCCAGTACTGAGCCCTGGAGAACACCACTTGTTACTGATTGACAACTGGTTTTAACGCTATTCACCGCCAATCTGGGTCCAACCACCCAGACAGTTTTTTACCCAGGAAAGAGTACATCCATCCAAGCCGTGAGCAGACAAGTTTCCCACAGTATTTTCCTGGAGTAACAGTGTCAAAAGCTTTACTAGAGTCCAGATAAACAACATCCACAGTCTTTCCCTCATCCACTAGGCCAGTCATCTTGTCATAGAAGGAGATCAGGTTAGTCAAGCCGAACATGCCCTTCATAAACCCATGCTGACTGGGCCTGGTGGCCTGATTGTCCTGTATGTGCCACGTGATGACACTTGAGATGATCTGCTCCATAAAATTCCCCAACACTGAGGTCTGACAGTTCCCCAAATCTTCCTTCCATCCCTTCTTGTAACTAAGATGTCACATTTGCTAACCTCCAGTCAACTGGGACCTCCCTGGGTAACCAGAACTGCTGATAAATGGAGAGTGGCTTGGTAGACACTTCCACCAGCTCCCTCAGTACCTTTGGGTGGATCCCATCTGGCCCTGTAGACTTGTGTGTCTCTCAGTAATACAGTAGATCACTGCATTATGGAGGCTTCATTCTGCTCTGTCCCTGTCTTCTAGCTCAGGGGGCTCAGCACTCAGAGAAAACTGGTCTTACTGTTAAATACTGAGGCAAAGGCAACATTCAGTACCTCAGCTTTTTTCTCACCCTTGGTCACTATATGTCCCCCTGTATCCAATAGAGGATGGAGAGTCTCCTTAGTCCTCTGTTTGCTGTTAGTGTATTTATAGAAACAATTTTTATTGTCTTTTATGGCAGTAGCCAGATTAAATTCTAGTTGGGCTTTGGCCTTTCTCATTTTCTCCCTGCATAGCCTCAGAATCTTTGTAGTCTTCCTGAATGGCCTGCCCCTTCTTCCATAGACCATAGAATTTCCTTTTCTTCACAAGTTCCTGACAAAGCTGTTTAACGAGGCTGATCAGCCTCCCCACTAGTTTGTCTTACAACACACCAGGACATCCTGCTCCTTTGCCTTAAAGATTTCCCTCTTGAGGAACATCCAGCCTTCCTGGACTCTCTTGCCCTTCAGGGCTGCCTCCCAAGAGACCCTGTGAACTAGTCTCCTAAATATGTCAAAGCCTGCCTTCCAGAAGTCCAAGGCGGCAGTTCTACTGTCCTGTCCCCACTTCATCCCTTGCCTCCCCAATAACTGAAAACTATCATTTCAGAATCACTATGCCCAAGATGGTCTCCAGCCCTCACAACACTCAGAAGTCCTTCTGTGTTCACAAATAACAGGTCTACCAGGGAGCCTTCCCTAGTTGGTTCACTCACCAGCTGTGTCAGGAAGTTACTTTCCACACACTCCAGGAACCTCCTAAGCTATCCTTTTTTATTGTATTTCTGGCAGACACCTGTTAACTTGAAGTTCCACATGACAACAAATTGTAGTAATTATGAGACTTCTCCCAGCTGCTTATAGAATATTTCATCTGCTTCTTGATCCTGGTTGGGCAGTCTATAACAGAATCACACCATATCTCCCTTGTTGGCCTTCCCCTTGATTCTTACCCATAGACACTCAATCCTATCATCACTACCATTATGCTGAAGACAATCAAAGCATCCCCTAACACACAAGGGTACTCCACCACCTCTCCTTCCTAGCCTATTCTTTCTGAAGATTTTATAGACATCCAACACAACTCTCCAGTTGTGCGAATCATCCCACCATGTTTCCATGATGGCAACTCCATAATAGTTTTCCTACTGTACAATGGCTTCCAGTTTCTCATGCTTGTTGCCCATGCTGCATGCATTGGTATAGATGTACTTCAGTTGGGCTATTGGTGTTGTCACTTTTTTAGGGGGGAGAAGGCCTGTTTCCTACCTGAATTTGAGATGCAGCCTCACCAGTGGCAAGTTCAGAGGCACAATCACTTCCCTAGTCCTGCTGGCCACATGATTTCTGATACAAGCCAGGATACTGGTGGCTGCCTTGAAAACCTGGGCACACAGCTGGCTCATGTTCAGCTGTCTGTCAAACAGCACCCCCAGGTCTTTTTATGCCAGGCATTTTTCTAGGCACTCTTCCTCAAGCCTGTAGTGTTGCCTGGTGTTATGACCCAAGTGCAGGACCTGACACTTGGCCTTATTTAACATCGTACTATTGACGTCAGACCATCAATCCAACCTCTGCAGATTCCTCTGTAGAGCCTTCCTATCCTTAAGCAGACCAATATGCCTGTCTAACTTAGTGTCATCCACAAACTTGCTGAGGGTGCCCTCAATTCCTCATCCAGATCATTGACAAAGGTATTAAACAGCAGCCAGTTTCTCTGGGAGATGCTGTTGGAAACAGCATTAAAGGCTTTAAAAAAGTCCAGGCAGACAACATCCACATCCTTTCCCTCATCCACCAAGCAGGTCACCTTGTCACAGAAGGAGGTGAGGAAGAATATCAAGAAAAGTTCTAGCCATGCTCAAAAGCCAAGTGGAAAATGTGATCTGCAGGCCTTCACAACTCAACAGATGCAACTGCATATGTAGTATGTTTTTTCCAGTCTTCAGTGAGCTGCCTGTGTAACAACCAGCCTGGTGTTCTGCTTCACTAGCCTGCTGGCCAGGCAGCCTCAGCCTCTAGTAAAGTTAAATCTTTCAGCATCAGCAATTTGGTTTCTGCTCTGAGACCACAACCTAAAGAATTCAGGAGGGGTTGTTACATCATGACACTTCAGAGGACTTAAGGTCTTTATATATATATACACTTTTTTTTATAATAAAATGACCAAGGCACCTGTCTTGGTGGAAGTGACAGATTCTCAACACAGCTGGTTCTCATTCAGTGTTGTCATCAATAATGGCCAGTTTCAACACTGATAAATATCAAAATACCACAACCTATGTTTGCTACACCTTTGAAAACACAAACACCGCACTATTTTCAATTTCTTCAATTAAAAACTTCTTTCTGTACAGTGGGATAAGGCCATACAGTCAGAGCTCTTTGGGCAGAGTGCACTTCTCAACAAGGTGGAAGAGCTGGGTTAAGTGGCATAAGGCAGGAGAGGGTCAAGCTTGGGTACTGCTCACCACCAGTGCCCTTCCCCAGCCATCCCACTGGCATTGGTGGGGTATAGTAGCACAGCTGCTCCTCCCTCTATCAGCCAGACTGATGAAAGCAGGAGTGACATCCATGTCCTGACCAATACTTCAGGCATCAGCTTGCTGCAGGGACTGAATCACAATTCTTGGAGGTCCTCGGTGCCAAACATTTCATCTTTGCCCAGTGTTTTGAGACACCTCATCATTTCCCCCCAGCCCCATCTGTCAAGATTTAGAGTGAAACAATTTGATCTTTTAAGAAAACTTAAAAGATGTTGTCAGAGGGAGGGGGTGGGTGTTCCATCAGGCTAGATGATCCTGTTCCACATAAGAAATCTGAAAAAGGGACATAATTCAAGTGTCTGAAGGGTATTACAATCACTAGGAGCTCATTGTCTAGCACTCAGTACCACAAAGAGAGCTGCCAGTTAAGTAGGGCAAAAAAAGGGTGTTCGCATCTTAATTTGCATCAGTGTATGGATCATAATACACAAGTATCACCACCCACCTTTTACTCAGGCAATGAAGAGTAGAAAGATTATCTTAATGTAAATGTCCTTGAAAAGTTGTCTGCTTTTGTCAGAAAAAAAAGTTTGATTAAAAGTCACAATACAAAAAGTCATAATACTCCTGTTCTTTGTAGGAACTGAAACTGTTTCACCCTACAATATGAATCTTTGTTTATTCTAAAAATCCCAGAAATGCAAAGTAGGGCAAAAAGTTTCATGTAATTTTTTGGTTCATTATCTACTAACCTCAAAATTTGTTGAATCAGATATAGCTCTGCACCTGTTTTTATTTTAATTCACCAATCTAATCCTTGAAAAAGGAGCTAAATACAGAATTTTCAGTCTTCACTGGATGCAGGATAAAGCTCCACAAACTGAAGAAATGCTGATCTTCAGTACTAAGGGCATTACTTTTATTTCAAAAGGATATTGATGAAAATAACAAGTTTCAGTTTACAACTGAGATTTTTCTCATCTATAAAACTAAATTATTTCAAATATTCATATCCTAGCTACGCTATGACTTTCAACAATATTGAAATGAAGAACACTAAATGGAAGTGTTTTTCTAACAATTATTCTGGTTCAGATAGCTACATATTGTTATACTTAAGGTTATGACATATATCTGTCATTTATTACACACAAGCATTTATTAAATGTGTATGTTTTCAAATATCTATGTGTCAGATGGCTATTTGATCATAAAACATGACTACATTGGCACTGGAAGAGAGTTAAGTGTCCCTTACCATATCATGGTATTGCTTCATCTTCCTGGCAAAGCTGCCTGATAAAATATCATCTGCCAAAGCAGCTTTGCAGAGTCGATGGAAACTACTTTGCTTTCGTAAGCAACCTGGCAAATCTTTGCTAATAAGACCAAAGGAATGTAGATAAGTCTGTTTGGATTCCTGTGAGAGCTCATGTCAGCATTCATTTAGGTTTACAGGGTGCCAGGAGTTGGGACCATGTGTTTGTACATCACTTAGCACAGTGAGGCCCAAGATCCATGGCGCAGAGCAGTAGCAATGTCTAAGAAAAGAGGTTTCCACTTTACCCTGCCCAAAGCTCACCTACAAAGCAACAGCTGGTGTCCACTCTGTATCAGAGTCAGGACCTGAGCCTCCTGTCACAGCCAGCCCACCCCTAAGGGCTGAGGATCAAAGGTGAGGGAGGGAGAAGTGAAGTGGGAAACACTGCATTGTTCATAGAGGTTATTTGCTGCTTAAAACCTTGACTCATGGGGAGTTCCCTTTGAGTTCTGAGAAGACAGTAAAAACATGTGACCATAAGATTGTAAAAACTCATAAGTGCAGAACAAATTTCTGGATAAATTTCAGGAAGTCGTGTTATTGTGGACAACATCTTACAAGAATATTTGTAACAGTAACATGCACACTTGCCTTGTTCTTCCTTCCAGCAGGTTGCCCATTTATATGGCCAGTCTTGGAGACAGAACACAGTCCAGACAAGCCAGTATGGCTCTTCACATATGTTTCCCATGGCATTAATGGAGCTACTTGCCTAGAAGATTTTCTAATCCTGACCTTCAAATGAGCAATCCATGACCAGCTTGCCTACAACACATGGACAAAACAGGTTTAAACAACTGTGAGTACAGTTACACAAGGCCCCACATTTTAAAGGGCTCCATCTCTACCAGATAAATCCAGGCCACAATGTGCCACCACAATTTCTCCCCCCCACCATGTACTAGGTAGCACAAACCTGCACACAGCACACCTTAGGCTCTACCTAGAGCTACCTAGAATGACAGGCTCATCTGCCACTGAGAAGGGTGGCTTTTTCACCCCAGAACTAAGATCAGATAATATTCTAATCATAGTTGCGCAAGAGCACATCGTTTTGTCTTTTTAGGTCTCAGCATCTTCATTCAACAGTGAAGCATTTTGCATATTGTGTTAACACTGGGAATATCTCTGTTCAGGCATTAATGCATTGACACTGTTCAAGACTATTTAGAGGCAGTATTGATTATTCCTGCCAGAATCAGTTCTTGTGACTGGCAGTAAATCAAATTGTGACTTAAAAACCCTGAAGCATGACCCAGTTATTTCAGGCTCAGATAGAATTTGTTTCTCATTTACAAGACGTATCTCCTCCATTTTTGTGGCTGCGCTGGCTACTGTGGCCATGCAGACTGAATTACTGTTCCAAGTGCCTCAAAAAGGAGCAAGATATCCTGGGGCCAAACAATCACAGCATCCTATATGCACATCACTTGCTCATACAACCTCCTACACCCTAGCCAGCAAGCAGACAAGCTAGCCAGCCTTAGAGACTGGGACTGCCAAGAAGGATTTTGTTCATAGTCAATGGCAGTGGAGTAGGCCAGGTGATGTAACAAG
Organism: Todiramphus chloris collaris; assembly: GCA_025345505.1. Classification (NCBI taxonomy): domain Eukaryota; kingdom Metazoa; phylum Chordata; class Aves; order Coraciiformes; family Alcedinidae; genus Todiramphus; species Todiramphus chloris. The sequence goes on from JANVCC010000017.1 coordinate 31,602,811, forward strand.
AATGACACATCAAATCATAACCACTTTATGTGGACACAAAACATTTCTTATTTCTAGAAACAGCCCTGTCACTACTTGGTTGGGAGCAGCATGAAAACACCCCTGAACCAAGACAGTCCTAGGCATTCACATGGCTCATGTCTGGCTGGGTTCCAAAAGCTACCCAGCCTCGTCTGTGGACCCACACAACAGCAGTGCCTTGTTGATGCAACAACTGCGCCTCCAGAGCCAGCACCAACTCATGCAAAGCCACCAAGACATCTCTGCACACATGGCCCCCTCATGCCTGGAGCTAGGTAAGCCTTGTCCTGCATTAGATTTATGACACAGCAGTTCATGAACAGTAGTCTCTCTGAAGACTATAGTCATGGGTAAGCCTACAATATTTAAGTGTCAGGAGGGCCTTCAAACCATCATTGATCCATCAATTAACTTTTTTAATAAAAGGTTCCTGTTGGAACAGCTGACTCCCAAGACCCCCCCACCACTAAGCAGTCAGTAGGCAGGCAGCTACACAGCACACCCACCAGGTGGATTAAAAAACTGTACATGAGCCAGCAATGTGGGCTTGCAGCCCAGAAAGCCAATCACATCCTAGGCTGCTTCAAAAGTGTGACTAGCAGGTCAAAGGAGGCGATTCTGACCCTTTATTTAGCACTCATCAGACCCCCACCTGGGGTACTGCATCCAGCTCTGGGACCCACAACATACAAAAGACATGGACCTGCTCAAGCAGGTCCAGAGGAAGGCCATGAATATGATGGAGTTCTAGACAATCTCCCCTATGAAGACAGGCTGAGAGAGCTGGGGTTGCTCACCCTGGAGAAGAGAAGGCTCTAGGAAGACTTCAGAGCAGCCTTTTAACATCTAAGTAGTGCCTACAGGAAAGATGGGAAGGGACTCTCTTAGGGAACACAGTGATAGGATGAGGGGTAGTAGTTTTACATTGAAAGAGGGTAGGTTCAGTAGATACTAGGAAGAAATTCTTCACTGTGAGTGTGGTGAGACACTGGAACAGATTACCCAGAGAGGTTGTGGATGCTTTCTCCCTGGAAATGTTCAAGGCCAGGTTGGATAGGGCTCTGAGCAACTTGATCTAGTGGGAGGTGTCCCAGCCCATGGCAGGGGAGTTGGAACTAGATCATCTTTAAGGTCCCTTCCAACACATTATATGACATTCAGAGGGGCCTGCTTGTTATGAACAGCAAAGGAGAAAGCAGAAGTGCTGACTTGGTCAGGGATGAAGAAAAAAAAAATGTTGGTCATTATTTTGTCAAATCTGGAAATTTTTTTTTAATCATAGTGGGAACAAAGAATGCTGTGTACATCAGCCCGATCAGTGACACATGTGTAGTGAGCCAGATAGCAAACTATTCTGAAGACCTACTCAATTCACATCCATAAAAACATACTTTCTCTAACCCAATATATTCATTAGCTTCCAGGCATGAAACTAGTAATAGTATTTGAGTTTACTTAGTAAGGAAGCAAGTGGTCCTGCACTGAATACAGAATTTCCCAGTAGGGCAGTCACACTATATCAAGGGTGAAGGTGGACTAGCCCCTAAACAAATGACAGATGCTCTCTATTAACCTCTCTCACTTCCCAGAAGGGGAAGGGAACAATGGAGAGAGATGTATGGGTTGGAAAAAAAAAATACTTTTTCATTAAAGCTGGTTTAGGTAACAGTAGAAAGGAAAAAATATTGATAAGAAAATCAAATATACACAAATATGTAAAAATGCAATAATTAACTCTCCCTGAGTCCAGGCTGGATTCAGCAGATGGGAGCTAGATTCAGAAACTCACAAATTGAGATTTAAGACAGAAGACTGGCTCAAGTTCTCCTCAAACACCAGTCACAGAAAAAAAGAGGGCTTAACCTTTGTGATCCTTCAACTTTGTACAGAGTATGACATACATAGAATGGAATACTTTTTTGGTCAGGTATGGGTCACCAGTCCCGTCCACTCCTCCGCAGAAGTGTGACCTTTTTACTTACCTATGACCCTTTCATTTACAGCACAATAACGTGGCACAGATGCGACCTTGGTTTCTACAGAAGCAATTATAAGCAAGAGCCTTTCTGCACACCAATCCTTAGCAGTAACTGTAAACATCAACTGCTATCCCTTCTAGAAGCAGACAGTCTGAGAAAATATGCCATTTAATTCAGAAAGTGCAGTCACTTAGAGACTGAGCTGAAAAGTAAAAATCACTGAAGGGTTAATTGGTTCTGTTCTAGCTCAAAGCAGGACACATGATCTTTTGTAATAACTGCTCCAGCTGACATCTTTTTTGCCCAGGACCATGTCATCACAAGTAGTAGCCTAGTAATTTGCTCTATCTGTGAGTGGAGCTCTTTCTACATAATTAAAGCCAAAGCAAGCTCCATTTAGTGTTTGAACTAAGGGTATAACTCATTCCTCTTTTGTGCCAGGTATTTTTTGCCCCTCCTCTTTCTATTATCTCTTCTGAGAAATATTAAATTCTTTATTACAGAAGAGCTTTAGATTTTTGAAACTGATTAAATAAGAAAAGCCAGTTCTCAAGAACAGTAGTTCATTCTTGCTTGTTTTATTGGTATGAGTTATTTGACATCAGTCTGCAAAATGAAGACTTGTGCTACTCTCCACAAATGCTACATAGCAACTGTGTTTAGTATTTGTAGAAGGCTGGATTCTGGCAAGCTTGCACAATCTTTTACACCAAGGAGGAATGAACCATATGCCCATGCATGCTGACCACACAAAGGTGAAACAGATGTTCAAAACCATGCTGTCATTTCAAAGATGTTCTCCACAAACTGAAGTGTTGCCTTGAATAGAGCAAAGCTCTGTTTATTAGCATTAAGCAAAGCTACTTTACTCATGCATCAAAAGTGTGACTAGCTAAAACACCAAAGGCCCAGTTGAACCCCTCATCACTAGTGGCACAGCAGTTCACATCAGCCCCAACAGTGGAAGGAGCTCCAAGAACCTCCTGGAGCACCTCCACCTCTGCCACCTCTTCCTCCCAGCCACACTCCAGATTTTGTGTGAAGGTCCACATGCTAGCAAAGCACAGCTCAAAAGCACATCACAAGAAATCACCTGCTCTTCACATCAGCCCAGGGAAAGCAGACACATTTTACAGACCAAAAGCTGAAAGTACAAGTTTTCTAAAGCCAAACAACAGCATGCAAAAAATACACATGGATACTGAATGTTAAAGCCTCTGAAAGAATCCAAGTCAGAGAAAACCACCACTGCAACTTTATCACAAACAAAAATGTTACAAATCACAAGAAATATCATAATTCAAAAGTAAGTCCATGAAAAAGCTTTTACTTTTCTCCAAAATTCTTTCCATAACAATACTTTAGCATAGATATCTTTTAAGGATTAAAGAGAACAGAAGGGTATTTATTTTGTTTTTAAAAATATACTGTTAAAGGAAGGAGCACGTTTAGTCTACAGTTCCCATACCCACACTGTGGAAAAAAAAATCAATAGTACTATACCTGTATAGCATCTTTGATTAAAGGAAAGCTAAACAACATAAATAAATACATCGTAGTTTATTTAATGAGAAATGGGAGCAGGAGGGCTTTTTGACTATAGTCAAAAAGTAGAGTCAAGATAACTAAGCTTTGCTCAAGAAAAGGGGTTGAACACTTTTACCTTCAGAAAAGCTCATAAAAGATATGGTTTTATCACCTAGTTGCAGAAGACTCACACTTATCAGGCAGACCTTTACTCTGTTATGATTCTGGGCAACCTGCTATATGAGGAGCTATATGAGATATAGCTCCTCATCCCCTTCGCTGGTATTTCATATCTCTACTACCTGTTAGCAGATTTCCAGGACAACAGTTTTTTTTTAACAAGATGAAGCATCACAGCAATAAAAACACTTGAGATAAAGCAATGCTTTGTATGACAAAAAGGGCATCTTAAATGTGAGGTTTTGTTAGAAGACTTCAAAACATCTAAACCTCAGTATGTTCATCAAGCTTTGAACAGTTAACTTCAGAGCACTAGGCTTAGAACCGCTTCTCTAACATTGTGACAAAGAGAAGGTATGGGTAAATTCATAAACCCAAACCAGACAGGAAATAACCAGTGAAGAAATTAGGTCTCAGGGTTTGCTTCACTGGCCAGTTAGAGATAGGCTGGAAACCAGGGCTTAATGAAGGAAATTTAGAGTTACAAACATTTTTTATTTTAAGCTGTTACAGAAAATCAGACAGTTTCTGATCCTGTGGACATCAGAAATTGTTGCATTCAGCCCCTTCAGATTGCTTTAGAGCTCCAACCAATACAGAGGTTTTGCTTGGGCATTATAAGAAATCCATAACTCCACCCCCATAATTCCTCTCTGCTCATTCTGGAATAATTAAAAGGAGATGTAGACAAAAAAGGCAGGGGGAAATCACACCCTTTACTTAACAGGTATGACAAGAGTGAGGCTTTATTTATCAGGGATCACCAGAGTGCTGCCCCCCCAAAGGCAGCCCTGGCAGCAGCTACCTTACAGCCCCCACCAGAGCTCACCTCATGGGGTCTTCTCTCCCTCTTGCACCCTCAACCTCATGTGGGCTTCATCAGACTCCTGTAGCTCCCAGCCACTTATTACTTAGATAATTAAGTATTATTACATTTAATTAATAAATTCCCTCAGAGAACACACATATGCATAGGCTTTATCCTGCAGCCCTGTACAGGTCAATAGATTACTGATCTGGACTGTTCTGACTTTCAAAACTTGCCACCTGATGGGCTGTTCCTGGAAGGGCAGGAGCAGGCAGCAGTTATGGGAATCTATGTCAGCAAAACCATTACTTAACTCTGCACAGCTCACACCCTTGGCTAGCTGCCTCTGAGACTCCTCCCTTTGCCTGCCCTTTGACAACAGAAAAAGAAAAGCACCAAAACGAAAATTTGGAAAATACCACAAAGCAGCAAACAAGTAGTCTTTGTGACCCTGAAGGAAACAATGGGAAGGGCTTTTTAGAGTGATTGACAGGTGGGGAGCTATGAAAGATCAAAGCATGAGAGAAACACTTAAATTGGAGTCACCATTTCTCATTAAAGAATGTTAACATGGGGTTTAGGTTTGTTTTTCTAATTCTTTCCTTGTGTCCAGGTACCCAGTCTTAACCAACTCAAAGCCAGTACAAAGATGTGAAGGCATAATTCAAAAATACTGGTTTTGAAGTTCTTGGGTCAGACACCAACTTCCTGTGTGATCTTGAGCAAGTTAGTCTGTGCTGCACTTCAGCTTCTAATCCATAAGACAAAGACAATGCCTTACAGGCAAGTTATGAGGTTATTAGTGACTGCAAATAGCCATGATGATGGGAGGCAGAGGTGATCAGAGAGATAGATCTACCACCTGCAGGATCCTGATCCCTTGTGGATTCTGAGATCAAATCTCCCACAATTGAAATGGAAGCTACCTAATTATCACTGGTTTCTAGTTTTGCTGCAGTCTATCATACTGAATTTGCATGTATTATTGAAATGCGTAAATCAGAATAAGATGTACTGTGAGTTCCTCCCTACACAAAAATATTGTCCATCTGCTAGGGATAGAAAAGGCCTGTCCAACTATTTGTTCTTTGCTTTTGTGACATTACGCTCACTTTTCATACTTGCCTCTCTCCCTCTCGATTCCCCCCCTCCTGCTAGGAGAAACACAAACATCCATAATGTCCTGATTACAGTGTTTAAAGTCTGAAGGCTAGTAGGAAAGCAGATGCTCTCCAAGTCACAGAATCATAGAATCCTAGAATGGCTAGGGCTGGAAGGGACCTCCAAAGGTCATCTAGACCAGCTCCCTGGCAGTGAGCAGGGATACCCTCAACTAGACCTGGCTGCTCAGAGCCTTGTCCAACCTCACCTTGAATATCTCCAAGGATGGGGCCTCAACCACCTCCCTGGGTAGCCTATTCCACTGTTCTACCACCCTCAATGGAAAGAACTTCTTCCTGATATCCCATCTACTCTTCTCTAATTTAAACCCATTACCCCTCATCCTTTCACTACAGGCCCTCGTAAACAGCCCCTCTCCAGCCTTCCTGGAGGCCCCCTTCAGGTACTGGAAGGTCGCTATTAGGTCTCCCCAGAGCCTTCTCTTCTCCAGGCTGAACAACCCCAGCTCCCTCAGCCTGTCCTCGTAGCAGAGGTGTTCCAGCCCTCTCATCATCTTTGTGGCCCTCCTCTGGACCCTCTCCATCAGGTCCATGTCTTTCCTGTGTTGAGGGCTCCAGAGCTGGATGCGGTACTCCAGGTGAGGTCTCACCAGAGCAGAGGGGCAGAATCACCTCCCTCGATCTGATGGCCACACTTCGCTTGATGCAGCTCAGGAAGCAAGTGGACTTCTTGGCTGCAAGCACACACTGTTGGCTCATGTCCAGCTTCTCATCCACCAACACCCCCAAGACCTTTTCCACAGAGCTGCTTTCCAGCACCTCGTCTCCCAGCCTGTAACAATAGAGAGGGTTGTTCTGACCCAGATGCAGGACCCTGCACTTTGTCTTGTTGAACCTCATGAGGTTCACCTGGGCCCACTTCTCCAGCTTATCCAGGTCCCTCTGGATGACATCCCATCCCTCCAGCCTGTTGACACCACCACTCAGCTTGGTGTCATCTGCAAAGTCATTTTCAGATTTAATCTTCTGCTCAAGCTGCACAGCATTTTTTCAAAAAAAAAAACCACAGAAGTGGTCATCACTTCAAATCTCCTTTGTGTTTCCCATGAGGGCACCCACCTTGACAAACAGCCACTGGGATCTCTGGGGTATTTCATGGTTAGTTCAGCCCTCCTATGGTACCACAGCCCTCACCCAAGCCTGGAGCTCAGCCACAGAGGGCACTGCTTTTCTGGAAGATGAAAGAAGCATGCTTAGGGACGTTGCCAATTTCTGACTCAACTGCAGGCCTGCCCTTCAGCCTCCACAATGGGTAGCACACTCCAGCAGAGCTGCCTCCTCTCCAGCACTGAGGAGAGTTCCTCTGTATTTTATTAAAACTGACAAGTCTTTCAATAAACTGTGCTGATGAATATTTTTTCTGACCTGTTCCAGTCAGGCACAGGCTCTATTGATTTGTAGCTGCTGAGTTTTTTGGGGTTTTTTTGCTGTACATACTATATGATTACTCAGTGGGTATGTTTATAACCAGCATGGATGTTTTACTGAGAGAGTTATGATACATGAAGTCATAAATAGGGAAGAATCCGGTAACCAGTTAATTAATAACTTCACTCAGTTGCAGTCTTTTGACCTTCACCCCCTTGAGCAGAAGCCCTAAAAATAATCATGTTTGCTTTCTCTATTTTTGTTAGTTTTAAAAAGCATCCTAACTTATGTTACTTATTTTAAAAAGTAAAAAGAAATTGAGTAAGACTACTCCAACCCTGCAACCTGCAACACAGTGTTCTGTGCTGACACAGCATCCCATTTGGGAACAAAACTTGCTGCAAGTTACAGGATCATGACTAATTTAACATCATTACTTCAATGATGATGTTGACTAAGGCAAGAGAACATTATAGTTGAGCTATAGCAGACAAAAATATTTAAGTTAAAAGAGATGGCTGAAAACACTCTCAAACACTAAAATACCTTTCAGACTTTGAAATCCCAACCTTCATTTGATTTTAAATCATTGATCAGCTTGTTGTAAGGCAGGAAGAAAACCCACAGCAGCATTTCATGTTACCACTTTGAAAGCTCAGCAACAAATCACTCTAACAGTACAATAATTTTGAAAGATATAGACAAAAAAGATAAGCACAGCATGGGAATTGAACTTCTGTTTTCAAGAGAGCTTTCACTAGCACATATTTTTTGTATTTCTCTTCTGTCTAGGAGATCTCATCAGGAACCTCAATAGAGTTGTCTTTTCAATTTTCACATCCTCATGGACAGTGTATTTTAAATTCTTAGGCCAACTTTTTGGAAGCAGCTAATGATTTTACTTCTCTCCGTAATGTATCTTAGGAGGACAAGTTGTCGGAGCTGTATATCTGCTCTCTGAGAAGGTGCTCCCTCTAACAGGACTCTTGGAAAAACTCATAAGTCCATAGGTCATTTTTGAAAATGCTCCAGCAGCTCAGCATCACCTTATTTTAGAGCCCTGAATGTTGTGCATCTCTAGCCTTTTTTTTTTTTTTTTTTTTAAGAGTCAAAGCCCCAAAAATTTAAACAGAAACCCAGAGACTTTGTCTTGGCACATTCCTACAGTGTTTGTCAGCAAGGAGAGGAGGAGTGCAAGAACTGAAACCACGGCAGCGCAGGAGGTGTTGCAACAACAGACATACTCATTTGAATGCCCCAGGCATGCCCTGGCTCTCAAACAACTCCTGTGCACACCACAGCAACTCTCACAAGTATCGGTTAAGGGTGGTGCAACCAACTTCCAGTCTGGGCTCCATGAAGAGGTGAAGAGGGAGGGAGAACAGGACCCAAAGGGGACCAAGGTGCTCCCAGAGGAGCACAGTCACTATGGTCACATTGACACCACCATCAGTAGGCTGGCATAGGAGAAACCAACCTTTCCAGTGTTGGTACAGGGCACCAATGCACTTTGTGTTAAAGCATCCTGTCTCTGCTGCTGAGCAGCAGTGTGCATGCATATCCAGACCCTTCTGACAGTGCACTGTTATCCCTAAGAGAGGCTTTAACAGGACAGCCATGGTTACTAACCCTCCTCTTCCCATCTTTCACAGTGTTATCTCACCCTGGCAGGTCACTGCCTGAGGTGGCCAGGGTTCTACACTGTTACCTGCTGTCCCAAATTAAGAAAGCAAGATGCTTCTTCCTCCTGTCCCCATCTCTAGATCATACACAGGTAAAATTAGCCAAGCATGTTTTAGCAATACATGGAGTTGATAAGGAGCAGCATACCGCAGGCAAGCGCAGAGTAACCCTTCAAAGACATAGGAACACCTCAACAATTGAAACAAAATGCTAAACACAAGTGTGATTTCTCCAGACAACATAGGCAAGAAAAACCCCAACACCCCAAAAGTGCTGCTGCTTGTTGTGTTTATAACTTGGTTTGGATTTGGGGCTGAGATCATATTCACAGGATAATGTAGAAAGCCTCAGGCAAGCAAACAGCAGCAGGAGAATTTACACTGGAGAAGGAAGGGAGAGCACCTGGGAGAGGGGAGGGAACAGTCACTTTTGTAAGCACAGGAACTAAAAATTGTTCTTTTAAGCTATGGCAAGTCTTGCATTTCAGGGTTACAAGCATTTGTTGAGAGAGGGTAATAGAAAGCCAAATCAATCCTCTTCCACTCACAGAACTCCCTCATAACTGGAGCCAAGCAGCACTCTAACATGTTTATCTTACACAGATATTCAGTGCCCGGATATGAAAGGTCTGTTGCAGATCTGCAGACCTAACAAGTCTGCAAATCAAAGGGATTTTGGGTGTCAATCCCATCCAGTCTCCTGTCCATAAGTTAACAGGCTAGCAAGCTCAACTTGCTATCTTGAATCATAACTGCAAAAATTGTCTTCCCTAGCCTCCTACCAGGTGTTAAAAAAGGTATATTAATAGCATCCCTTTTATAATAAAAAGGCCCAGGCTTCAAATGCCTCTTAAAGCAGGACTTTTTTGTGAGAAGGAAGTAAAACCAGACCTGTAACAGCACTTTTCTCTGCTCATAGCTACTAGCAGTCCAATGGGAAAAGGCAAACAGCAGAGGTGCTCAAATTAATTAGCAAAAATTCCTTTAGAAGCCATAATGATATAATTTCACTTACATCTTCAGTTGTCTCCTGAAGACAGGCACTTATCTCCTGGAGAACACTCACAGAAATGAGGAATAACCATACCTTTTGGTTTTCTTGCTTTTGTTACCATTTCCTTTCAAAGATGATAAGAGAATCAACATACAGGCACCACCTTGGCTACAACCATAGGTGACAGGTCCCATCACAGCCTTCTGCATCTGCTCTGCCTCTCAAGACAAAAAGGACATGAAGCATTTCCAGGCTTTTTATACCCCAAAGGAGGCACCTCAGAGCCGGCTTAACTCTTCTTCCCAGGTGATTCTCCCTTCTGCTGAACATTCATACAAATACCCACAGCCTTTTTCAATTTCCTCAGACCCACTGCTGCCTCTCCCTCCTGATGAAGCCCAGATGGTCCACTAGACATCATTCACCCCACTTCATTTAAAGAAGTATCAAAGTTTATTTGTGACTTTCAAACAAATGGGAATAACAGTGGAATAATGGGAAAGAGAGCTTAGAAATGTTCAGACCTCCAGAAAAAGATGGTGCCATTTTATCTGAGCTGGAGGTGGGTCAGCTTCCATAAACTGTATCCTGGTTTGCCAGTCAACAGAATCAAGCCCATTGACTCCAGGGGGCACAGAATCCAGCTCCGTCAGAGTATAACCAAAAATTAGCCTGTTTCTTGACACATACCGTTATAATCCAAGCAGCACAAGCTTTCCAGTCCATGATTAACTTCATTTCTGTCTTCTCCCATTTCTTGGGCTTTGAATTAATAGTTAGAGTAATTAACATGGCTTGAGAAAGAGAAATCCAGCAGTGATATGTACCCACAAACACGTGTGTTTAGGCACAGACACTGAATGAACTGACAGGGCTTAGCATTGTAATGATAAATACAAAGACAAAGTGGTGCTTCATATCTTCCTTAAAAGATAAAAGGAGCTTTCGGGCACTGTGTGTCATATCAGATATAGAAAACAAAGGTACTCATGACTAAAACTTATGTCCACTAACTGGAAAGCATTAATAGTCAGCCACACCTGAAAACTGTGCCAGAGAATAAGACACATAAAGAATTACCCAGAGGTTCTGGTACAACTCTGGCAAGTATCAAAGCTCTCATGATTTTTACTACTTTCTTAATGCTGCCAAGAGGTATCATGCAATTAAGACAATCTGGACTCTCATTAAAATGAAATTAAGTTCCTGGAACTTAAGAGTGCTTCAAAGCCAGTATCTTTTAAGACTCAAAATCAAAGGCAAGTGAAACCAGAGTGTGTCAAAACATACATGTTCAAATCAGTGTCAAAGTTTTAGAAGCTCAACTGATAATTTGTTGCAGGGAGGAGGTAGTGGTGGGTGGTGTTAGAAATATTGGATTATGATAGCATTGTGGGAGACACTCTCATCAGTGACAAAGCCCAAAGCTAAACACTGACACCAATGAGGAAAGGTATATAACCCTGCCAAACACAAAGGTCTAAAATCATTACGATTGCAGAGTTTGTTTTTCTAGACCATAAGAACTGTGCAATTGCAAGAAAACTGCCTCAAGAAGCATAATACTGAGAGGCCTGATGTGCTCCCACACTACTGCTTGGACATCCTAGGTGTGGGTAGATATACTAGAAAAAATAACTAAGCCCACAATATACTGGTTGTTTAGGAGCCGTGAGTCAGACAGCACGAAAATTGCTATTAATCAGGATATGTACAGAGGCAGAAGCCCTAGCACAGGACAGCTAAATCCACTCTTTAATCTTAGGTTTGATGCTACCAAGTGCTCTTGCTTGCCCTGATATTAAAAAGCTCTGATAGTAACCGGAACAGGCCATTATGTGCAAGCATTTTCCAGTATTTATATATATTTATATATTACTTTATATATTTATATATGTATTCCTGTTACATAAGGTCCTTTTACTTGTCTAAAACTTCAGCCACACAATTAGCAGGAGCAGGACATCTGCCTGTGCTGCCTCTTTCCTCTCACCAGTGTGACTCGCCAATGGTGTGAAAGTCAAAGGCTCCCTGGTCACGGCCAGACTGCATGGTGTCCTGCATGCTAAGTGGGTGGGTTCTCCACTGCACACCCCCATCCCCACGTCAACTTCTCACCACTGAGCTCCTGGCACACTTCCCCTTGCACAGCCCAGCTAGTGAAACCCTGAAACCCTGGAAGGTCTGGGAACAGGGAAGAAGACGCACATAGTGGTGGCTGACAAAAAGCCAAGGATGCTTTGATTTTCCTTCCAGTATGAATTTCCTCAGTTCAGCTCAAACACTGGCACAGTCATTGAAAGCACAGAAGTGGAAAGTCCCTCTTGGGTCATCTTGTCCACTCTCTTTTCCACACTGGAGGTCAGCTCAGAGAAGGAGAGTACTGCTCATCTAACAGACGTTATATGTCTCTCAGAGATTTATTTATTTACAATGTTTACCTTTTTTAAAAAACGAACTTTCAAGCAGAATCAATCAACTAATACAGAGTGCCAGATTGTCACTGTTAGTGCTTTCTCTAGTCATTTGTCCAGTCCTCTGGGAAAATCCAGATGAAAGAGAACTCTTCCCCTGGGACTTCGCTGTCTAGGCTGCTCACAGCTGCCTCATACTCTTAAGATTTCCTTGAAGTGTTTCATTATTGTCAGTTGCACACTCATTTGCTTCACAATGTTAATCATTTACCAATGAACCATGACTTCAGTAGACAGTTTCCTAAATTAAAACTTAGTTACTTGAGATGGTGGGGATTACCTTTGTATATAATCTTCTAGGCTTCCAATACCTTTGGGCTCTATCACTCATGTCAATGCACAGAGCTGCTACCATCAGTATAATTATCTGGACCTGTGGAAATGGAATAACCCAGACAACACATAAAAATAGTTAATGCAACACCTAAAACCATCAAGTTTAGAATAGTAACCTGTCTTTGACAAAAAAAAATAATAATAATTTTGTGGGATACAGAACTCAGTCATATTTCTGCCTGGGAGATCTCAGCTGTAAAAGTATCAGCAATACCACTGGTCAGCCTAGATGTAGCAGTCCAAGCTTCTCTGTGCAGGCATGGTGGGCACCTCTGGGATTTTGGGACACCCAGAGACTCTGGCAGAGCAGATGCAACTCATCGCCATGCTGCACTGACAGATGCCAGGCAATTCATGGCAGATGTACAAACTTACCGCATTTTGGGGAGTCAACAGCAATATGCCCTGTTCTTGCTCCAGATGCAGACCACAGATGAAAAGTATTTCAGAGTGACAGTTTGGATCCACCACCCAATTCACTTGGAGCAAGGACAGACATCACTCCTTGGGGTAATCACAGCAAAGAAACACTGTGGGAGTAACACATCACTACCTCATAAGACTGCTGGGCCCTGTTACCACCATCTTACCGTAAAACTTATAGCACTGTTCTTATGTCCCATATGGTCCTACACTGATGTCCCAAGAGAGGGCTTAGGGAGAGGTGGGGCGTGCAGGAGTCACAGCACCAGCAGGTAGCACAAAGTGCAGGGAGAAGAGGACCCCACACAGCATTGGTAGGATCAGAGCAGGATTTAGTGTGCGGCTTGCCCTGCTTTTCCTGGGGTTTCAGCACATGCACCATCAGGGACAGTGCACCTTGTTCAGCCCTGCAGGGCACAGTCAGACGCAGCACCAGCTGGCATGACTTTGCACAGTGAGGTGGCAGCATGGCAACACAGCCCCAGGGGACATCTCCCTTCCTCAAGCCCATGACTGGCAGGGACACCAGCAGCAAAGCGCCTGTCTCCTGCCTAGCAGGGTTGACAGGGCAGCTCAGCAGGAGTGGGGCTAATTCATCCCTCCCAGCCACGACTGGAAGACGCAGTGAAAAGCCAAATGGGATCACCACTGCCACATCCCTGTTTATTTTGGACAGCAGCGACCGAGGTTCAGAGTTTGTTTTCATTTCATTCCCCCTTAATGCTGAGAAATCCCAGCAGAGCCACAAGCTGTGCCAAAATGGGAGGGTGTTTTCCAAGCCTCTAGCTCTGTCTTTTCCGGAATAATGACATATTTGTTGAGGCAACAGCGCCGAGCCTTTTTCTTGGCCAAGAGCAGACAGGAAGTGGCATCCAGCGTCCAGCCCTGACGCTGGCTGCGGGGACCCACAACTCCTGCCTCCCGAGCCCACCTTCCCCAGCTCCCAGTCTGACTCAGGGAAGAGGTGCTTCTTTTGCAACCAAGGACCAGCAGCACATGTAGTCCACAGCCCTGGCCCTCAACACCACCAGTGCCTTCTCCATCCGCTGGGACTGCCAGGTTGGCACTGCTGTGTCAGTCAGAGATGGATTTTGGATAAGGCTCCTCAGGGGTGTCCAAGACCATCCCCAGCGACAGCTTGCTCACCCAGGGAGAACACCAGCTGTGTATGATGCAAGAGCACATGCGAGCAAACTTCAGTCGTGAGCAGCAGGCTTAATTACCCAGCCTGACAAATCCCACACAGACAATCCCAGGCTGCGAGAGAGGTGTGGAACAATTATTTTCTCCGCGTGTCTTAGTAATAAGAGGCACAATGCCCAGGGAGAGCAATTGTACTAGTCAGCTAAGGCTTATGAAGAAAAGATTTTATCATCTTGATCTGTGAGAAACTAGGTTCAAAATATTGATGTTTTTCAAGCTTCTCTCCAGAAGTAAATGAAGAAAACATGTTAGTGGTCTCACATACAGTCATGGGTCTGAAAACTCTGCTTCCAAACACACCCAAATTTTGAGAAAGCTTGGGATTTTATGACTCAGACACTTTCTTTCACTCCCACTCCCTCACCTCAAAATGAATAAACACCATGTACAGTTGCTATGTGAGACAGCGTATTTCCTTCACACATCAGGGATCAAATCCACATGCCAAGAGGCTGGGAAATGCACAGTTAAAGACATCATCCTGGTTGTACCTAACTTCACACCATTTTCATAAATTCAAAGAAACACTATTCTATGCCAAACACTGTACTTGTGATTTCAGTGTATACATTCATGGTAGATTAATAAATAGTTTCTGACACTTTAGTAAGCGCTAAACCGGTGACAGAAGTTAGTTACAGAGTCCAGCGTTACAACATCTTGTTTATAAATATCTGTGTCATGTTACCAAAATGACTTCATTGTGGTCTCAGTCACTTTTGTGAAGGAGATGAAATGGAAGGCAATACATTACTTTCCATTGCTGGCAGCAATAGGCAACGCTATAAACTCAAATAAAGAATGCCATATTGTGGAAAAGAATAAATAAATAAAAACAAATAAAAGTCTTTCTGGTCCAATATCCTCAATCCCATTCCTCTTAATTTCTGAAGATATCTACACTAAAATGAGGCCTGAATTTTTTTGGGTTTATTTATTTACTTACTTATTTTTTGTATCAACCAGTCACCCACACAGATTTTTGATCATCTGTTTATTTCATGGTAGAGCCATTTGAGCTGTGCTCCTTAGGCAGAGACGTATACTGATAATTTACCTCCACCCTCAAAACTGAATGCTTACCTAAACTTTTTGAAAGCAAAAATAAAAATCTGAGTTTGTACACTGTTGATAACAGCACCTTCATCTAAAGCCAGATAAACCTTGGGATAAGGTTTGATGGTCACTATTGCCCTCATTCCTCCCTTCCTGTTTCATGGTCTCCCTGCTGAGATGCAGACAGTGCACATTATCCTGGGTTTGTCCTAGATTTGCCAAATATTATGGTCATGCTACCGATCACCTTCTTACATCTATCATTTGTGCCATCACTAATCACCACATTGTAGACTGAGACATGTTTTTATGGTCTGTTAGGAGAAAATTTTGCACATTATTCCGTTCTCCTTATTGTGGTCTTATTGACGAATTTCCTGCTGCATTAATCATTACTAAGAAATGCAAAGGAAAATAATCCCTGTGAAAAATATTTACAGTCTTTGGGCTATTTATAAATTTTTGCCAATGCCATAGAGACAATTCGCATTGTGACCTGATTATCTAAATTGCCCAGCATTGCTTCTGTTTCCTGATTGAATGCCACTCCTGAATGGGAAGTGTTCATAAACATGCTGCGAGGCACTACCACTGGTACAGGACAGTTACCCAAATATGCACAAACAAGGAAATATAACAAGGACCCAGCAAGGGGGAAAGCTGCCAGTGTTAGGTCCCCTCTTTGCCTCCAGTCCTCCAAGATCTGGCCCTGGCACCTGGAGACATGGCTCAGCAGCCATCCTGCCTCCCCACCTTGTCCTACCCCACATCATCAACACCCTGCTCCTGCCACTGTTCCCCACAGTCAGTAGGAGATGAAAGCAAGCATCCTCCTCTGGCTTGGAGTAGCTAAAGGGAGGGGGCACAGGTCCTCCTTCCTTTCTTCTCTTCCCAAAACTAGGTTGAACCACAATGACAGCTGAAGGAGAAAAGCAAAAAGTGTCTAGGACCAAAGGCACTGTCTGTGACTCAGCAGTGCTATTTGGATTCTGTCTGAGACCTTCTGTGTATTTAGTTCGTCAGATACTTTGATTGTCTTAGGTTTGCCTTGTTTATCACTGCAACCTATATATATATAACATTCTAACTTGTATTATTCAGAGTCATGGGTCTGATCACGCCCTGAGTAAGCTCCTCATTATTTGTGCCTGAGTGTGATAATTTATTTTTTTTTTTTGCTGGTTGAAACCATAAATGCTATCCACCCAATTACAGCAAAGGGGAAACTACAGCTTTGCAAAAGGGAGTACAACACAAACAAGCCAACCAACCAAAATGATTCTGTTCATTTTAGCAACACTTCTAACTCCTGAACTGGAACAGGAGGTCCCATTTACAAGTCAGTGAGGGATCTGGGCTCTGTTGCAATCCTCAGCATCTATCCCAAACAAGGAGTCCTGTTCCAAGTGCAAGCACACAGTGATGTTTTTGGAGTCAGAGCTCAGGTACACTTGGGAGCTGACCCGCTTTTGCAGAGGCACAAAAACATGCAGGGCCAATGACACAGATCTCTGAGGGCCCATGTGAGTTCATGTCCACAGCTTTTCCACCCTGTGAGGATGCCAGGCTGAGGCAGAAGAAAACTGATACAGTCACCTGGAAAATATCCACCTGCCCAGGCTGTTAAACCCCCATTTCAGACATTTTGGTCACGGTTAGTTGTTGAGGTAAAGGTCTGCTGCTCAATTAAGAAAATTATATACCTGCAAGCTGAAAGACCTGGGGGGAAGTGCGTGAACGTCTACATGTATCTCAGACAGCAGGATTTCCAAATTGCACTGGGTCTGCTGAATGCCAGCACGTGGTCATTATTCGCCCTCTCAAAGGAGCCAGCAATGATGTTAGCCCCAAATGTGGCAAGTTTTGAGGGGGAACCTCATGCAAAGTGACATGAGAATACTGGCAGAGGCACCAAGCTGAAGAGATGGGGGTTGGGGCGTGAGTTTGGAAAGGCTGGGTCCAATGCTCTCCAATGGCACAGTAACTGAGAGCATGGTGCTTCGAGGAGCCTATGGCCCATTGTCAGGTGGGTTTACCCTAAAGAGAGCATGTGCTCTCTTCTCACCACCTTTCCCACAGATGGTAGATTTACCACTGAACATGCCTCTGACAAAGCAGAGCTCTCCCTTTTTACCCTGAAACACGCTGAAGGAGTGTAAAAGTGGCTTGTCAGACAGCTAGATACCATCAGTGCCCACAAGATCATTCAAACACAGCTTTTATCCATCTCTTCCTATCTCTTACATCAGTGTATGTCATGCAGTGAAGTTTGCTGCAGGCCATCTGTCAGCTGCAGCTGAGTTGAGGGAAGAGCATGTCTCCTCTTCCCTGCTGACATGACAGCCCAGCTCCTAACCCACTGCTACTATAATGGTCCCAATGAACTTCTGTTACACTTAGGCTTGTTTTTAAAGCAGATCTTTCTTACTGAAATAGATTGCAGAGCCTATATATGTAAGCTAATGGAAACAAGAGGCTGGGACAAATAATTCCTCATCCCCATGTGTACACTAGCCCCAAAAATGCATTGTACAATGGCTTAATAGGATGAAAGAAGAGAAGCTGTAGCTAAAAACACAGCAAAACAAGTATAACTTTTACCCCTATTCTCCAGCCTGTGTTTGCAACAAACATAGAAAGCCTTTGACAAGGAAGTCCATGAAAACACTTATAAATAGGAACTTGCTTCACCTGTTAACAGCGGGAAGCAAAGAGGAACGCTGCAAGTTTTACAGGAGTTGTAAATAACAAATTGAGAGCCAATGGATAACAAGCTGGTCAGATCAACCTCACCAGAACAATGCCATCACCTCCTCTGAAGGCAGCAGGGAGTGGTTGGTCACTCACTTGGCTTCTTCCAGGTCACTGACTCCAGGGCTACAGTGCAGCCCGGCACTGCGTGGACACAAGGGCATGCTGGCTGATTTGGTGCAAATGCAGCCTGTGCAGGGCTTACAAGGTCATGGGAGTCCACACTGGGGTCACTTCTCCTGCAGCAGTCCCTCAACCATGCCCCAAGAGCAGCCTATGAGCAGGGCTGACCTGCAGTCAGGTCACTTATACCCACCCTCCCCTCATGGGGTGACTGGCAGCCCAGAAACATCCTGGGTGGGAGCAACCCCTCTGCTTTCATGCCCTCTTGAACCAGCAGGACAGGGCATGAAGCAACAGTGGCAATACTTCGCTAAACAGGATTTTATCAAGCTTTCTGGTGCTCACAATGTATTTCATTGTTCTCCACATGCAGCTCTGCTGGTTAAACAACAGAAGGCTTCTCTGAGCTAGTTTCTAAATGCCTTCTCTTTTTCTGCTCCCTGCTTCAGGAGCTCAGGAAGTGTTAGTTCACAGATTATTACACAATGGTTGTGTTGTTTCAAAAGCAATCAAAACAGTGAAATCAATCTGATTTGATTATAGACAGAAGTTGGAAGATTAGATGACCTTGTGACAAGCAGCAGAGATAGGTTTGCGTCAAACTGAAATCTCCACCGTGCTGTTCTGATCTTCATGGCAACATTCACTTTGAGATTTAACTTCCAGGTCAGAGTGTAAAACTCCAGTAAGGGCATAAAGCAACTTAATCCTGGTAACAGTGTTTTGTTTTGAGCATGTCAGTGCTTGAGCACAGACTGCCTTAGCTGAGACAACTATGAGAGAGGCCAGACAGATTAAGAAAACAAAAAGAATAAATTCTCAATAAAGATCTCTGGAGGAAAATGATGGGGTTTCTCATCTTGAATCCTAATGCAAAGAAGAAGGAGATAGTATTCTAAAGAAGTTTCCTGACATGAAAGGCTCACCCCAGGTAGAAGGACCTCAATACAGGTCTGGGTGGGCTCAGCAGCTGAGGGACACTAGGCAAAATCACCCCTCTGAAGAGCAGCAGCATCTTACCTTGGTTGGCATTCAAGGTTTGTTTCTCCTGGCTACATAACTCTCCAGAATCTCTGTTTTAAGCCTGGGCCCCTCACTTTCTGCCAACATGTTGCTGAAAAGTTGAACAGGAGACCAGACTTCCCTCAGCCAAGTGGACTTTTATTGCTGGAAATTTCCTAGGCAGGAGGCTTGAGAAAGGGGTAGCGCTGCTGCTGGTACCCAGGGTGGCTGAAGACAAACCCAGTGAAGGAGATCACATCTCCCTGACAAGTAAAAAGCTTGAGTTTGAGAACTGCTGATGGGTGCTCCAGGTGGGATGGCTCAGCCACGCTGTCCCAAAGAACATGTAACAACTGCTTCTTGGAGGCATGCATTGTTTTCCATCTCACTTCCACACAAAAATCAGCTGAAGGAATGGATCTAATCCTAATTTACAATATTGTAGGGGCTGAATGTAGTTCTGCTGACAACAACAGCTGTAAACAGCAGCCATAAATCAAAGCTGAGTTTTTGATTTAATGTATCAGTTGAGCTGAGGTGGAAACTTTGTTTTTCTCTCCCTCCACCCACCCTTCCTCAGGCTGAGCCCCCCATGATCCAGTTCAAACATGTTCAGACACTGTCGATGGAGCTGTCAGTCAGTGAAGACAAGAGAGTAATTTGTCTGTGGAAACAACTGGCACCTCAACAGTTTAAGGACAGAGTTCATTCACAGATATAGATTGTTTATAAAAGAAGATTACTCCTTCCTATCTCAGCAGGTTGTATTGCACAAAACAAAACAGGTGTACTAAAATAAGGAAATGTTTTATGGCAGAAGCACCATCCCCCACACTTGCCCACACAAGCCCATACACGATATCACTCAGGCTGCATTCTCTGCCTTGCCTCCAAACAGAAGTAAGTGACGTGCCAGTTTGTGCCTCTGATTCACAAACTGACATCTAAACGCAATGGTTGACTGAGGCCACTTTCTGCCAGCTTCCTAATAAAGCAGCTTAATGCTGTTGCAGAAGAGATAGGAGACCAACACAAAGAAGCAAAGAAAGAACCTTGGGAGGCTTCCAAGCTGTTTTAATTCATAATTCTACCTCAGAGTTGTAATTGAGGTATAAACTCTGGTTACTTTCAACCTCACTGATGCCAGAACACAGTCTTGAATCTCTCAGGTACCTCAGAAAGAAAGTTATAGCACCAGAACACAAAGAAGTTTTTAAAAATAATCTCCACATCAGTTGAAGTGATAATGCAGTCATGCAGATGATAGTATATTCCTAATAGCTTACTTTTTGGAAGCGAAGTATAAACATTTCCAGCATACCTACTTACATGAAATATGCTTGCAAAGCAAGATTGCTTCCTATGAGAAAAAAAAAAAAAAACAACACTCTCCTTGTTAAATGGGCAAACTAAATACATTTCCTCTTCCCATACCACAGTAAAGGCCTACACATGCATGTCACGTACACAAAAACATTCACATGTGTAAGATCCACCACAACCTAAAAAGGCAAGTGCTGTAAAAGGACCCTGTAGTAATTGGGCAGCACATCATGATGCAAATTAGTATATCTCAAGAGAGCTGCAAACCTTGTTGTCTTGTTTTGCAATGCTAACCACATGCATACACACACACACAGACAACTACTTTCATGTTAACTCAGTTCTCCTTCCATAAAGGTTGGTGGTAAAGCCCTCCCTGACGTCCATCAAAGTCAGAGACTGATGAGGTGAGAGCTGATGAAAGTTTAGAAGAGCTAAGAAAACTGATGATTTGAAGAACTTAATTCCTCCCATCTTAAACAAATGCTTGCTTCTCTGGGAACTCATCAGAGCAGTTATTCTGTGAAAAAAATCCTTTCTTCTCCTTGCCGTACCCTGTCCTCAGGGCAAAAGGATTCTTCTGGCATGTAACTACTCATCTCCCAATATGGACAACAAAAAGGTATATGTAGTTTTAGGGCTCTATTTGTCTCATCCCAAGGTGTGTAAAATAGGTCAGATGAGCCACGCCCCAAAAATGAATTTTTCTCTCTACTGATGGTAGGAGGTTACCAGCATGAGCTCCCATGAAGACCTTGGATCATGCCTTACCTTCATGGGCTGAGGGCAGGAGGGAAACGCTGCTCACTTGGCTTGTATGAAACTTCCTATTCATCTCTAAATGCAGAGACTAAATCCAAGGACACAAACAGGGTGCACCATCCCTCCACCAGAGAGCTGAGCAGGACCATATTTTTACTTTGTTGTACCTCCTGCCACTACCTATCCATAGTCAACCTCCAGGCTACTACCATGGGAAGAGGAAAGGGCTTCCTCCCTGGCTCCTATAGCCCTGCTGCAGAGGCACTCAAGCATAAGTTTAATACAGCGCAATGTGAACAGTGATCTAGGCTCCTTTCCAACCCCTTTGGACATGCTGCTTCATGGTTATCTGAGGACATGTCTTGTTTCTTACTAAGAATTTTCTTCCTCCACTGTACAATCACTTCAGCAACTTAGTACATTCCATTCTAAAAAGGATTTAAGTCCCTGCCCTCATTACATTGCTTGAGAAAGTGATCCAGAACTTCAGTCTTTGAAGGGTTTTACTAACTTCAAGCCTAAACTCCCCTGTGACCAATATCTAGACAATTGAGTTTGTGTCAGTAGTGTCATTTAGCTTAAATACTTCTGCCTCTGTGATTTTTGCCCTCTCCCTGTTCCCAAAAATATAAAGAGCCATCAGTAATGTCTCCAGTTCCAGAAGCCAGCTTCTATTTTCATGGTTCTTCCAAAGGAAGACATGCCATTCTTCTCATGTGAGTAGCACCTGTACCATTTAATTAATTAATAAATCCTGCTGGAGCATGGGTAACCAAAGCTATATGAAATATTTAATTGAAGACGGTAGAAATGTACCAACACTGCCCTGTCTCTATTCAGAAGAAAACCCTCACCTGATGGTCAAGTTTATCATTGTCTTTTTATCCAGCTCAGTGGTGGTTTTGGCATCCTCTCACTGACTGATAAACCTAAGCTTCTTTCTTCCTTCAGCTTGTCCCTTCACAAACAGCAGCACCTGTGGATGGAAAGCAGGGACAAAAAGAGACTTAAAGTCCCTAAGGGTTGGACACTAGAGGTGATGCCCATGTTAGCTGCTGGGAGTGGTACTGTGAGATCATGGGCTCCAAGAAGCACATGTCCCTCTGCCACTCCATGTGACACCACATTTCTTTCCCTCCCCACTTCCCAGACCAGTTTTCCCTCCCAAAAAAAGACATGGACACAGCTGAATCAATCCTCTTCTTCCTGCTCCCCAGGTAGACAGCACTAAGGCAGGGGAGCCAGCAGCAAGCCCTCCAGCCATGCCATACATCCGTGCCAGGCAGAGAGGCACCATGCCTGGAGGAGACATGACTTCATGCTAATTCCTCTCACACCTTCCTATAGGTCTTCCCTAGAAAAAGGACGAAGTTAACATTCACAGGGATAAATAAAACCACGTTTAAAATAAAGCCTTGCTCCCCACCTTGTTTCCTCACAAGCCACTGTGATTCAGCCTGCAGAGCCTTGTTTATTTTTCACATCAAGGGGCCTGTCTCTCCTCTGCAATGAGCAAGGGAAACGCAGGGCATGCTTCAGCCTTTCCAGTGTGTCTGCTCCTCTCTGTGATGCTGGAGGCGTTGCAACGTCCACTGATGGAGCAAAGCACCTTGTACCCTCAGCCCCACGCAGACACGCTGCTGGGGTACTCAAGATGAGTATATAGTTACAAGGTCCAAAACTAGTTGCCCTCTTGGGATTTTTATTTAGTCTGGGAACAAACAGTACTTTTGGTTTATGGCCTGGATCCTCATCAGGAGAAAGGAAAAAAGAGTCTGTGAGGCTTTTCCAATTACTTTCCCCCAAACCATTCAATTTTATTTATCTCCATGGAAAGCATTTGTGAGTTTTACGCCAAGGAGCACTTTCACCAGTTCTCCCTAAAACAACTCATGGCAATGTGGATGAAAGTTTCTGGTTTTTTTCTAATGGGGAGCAAAAGTGTGAAAAACAAAAATATTTCAATCTAGTTATAACTGCAGAAGTTTTGCAATGTCATTCACTTTTCTAAGTAATACCCAAATATTTTTTCTTGCTGTGCTCCAGTCAATATCCACTTGAGCTTTCATCTGAGGAAAATAAAATAGATGTGAATTATGCAAAGCTAAAAACCCAAATCAACCACCATAGAAGCTTAATGGTGCATACAGGCAATCTCATACAAAAGTATCTAACCTCTGTTATTATCCCGTGTTAAAAGGTAACTAGGTAGGGGGAAAGAACCACAAAGAGATTATTCATAGAGTTGGGTATCTCACAGGAGGTTAGATTAGCCCACAATATAGGCATCAGAAGTGTGAATTAATGGGAGCATTGTTCCACTGAAGAAAGACCCCCATGTCTGATCCTCAGCTAGATTAGTGCTGCTTCATGTACACCAAAGGAATCCTACCCGAAAGGCAGTGCTAGCAAACCCAGCTGCCTCAAAACAAACTTTTTCTAGTTTACAAGAAAAACAAATGCACTTAGAGTAAGCTACTAACCCTGTTTCAGCCTATTCTGTTCCACCCCACACCAGTCCTAATTCCATTAATTCGGGCAGGGAGAACTGGAGGAGGTGGTGTTTGTTATACAGCCCAACAGCCTGGTCAGCCACCTTCCAGAGAGAAAAGGGGCAAGGAAGATTTGCAATCAGATGAGGCGTTGTGAGATAACTTACAACTCTCAATACATAAAATGTACACATTTCATACCCACCACTGGTGAGGTGCAACTGGTGACAACACTCTGCATGCTGGTCGTGTTTTGGTAGCTGAAATATGAGGATGGGCAGGACTTCCAGAGGCATCCACAGCAGAGAAAAACTTGTTAACATCACATTGTCTGCAGCCTCGGTCATTCAGCAAAGGTTTTCAGCAACAGCTTTGAATTAAAACATATAAGTTATCACCCTCAACAAAATACTCAAGAGGATGAGTGACCCGGGGCCACAGGAGAAAGTATTTTTCTCTGTCAGAAAGTATTATTTTATTCTACTTAAACCTTCTGTCTCCTAAGAGAGAAATTAAAATAACCCTTTGGATATTTTTCTGGAAACAGGGAAATGAAGATGCACAGATCTATTTCCTTTCTGGAAGAATTGTGCTGAACTATTTCTCTGTCTCCAGCAGCAAACTTCATGTGGTGCCGCAGAGACTATGGTATAGGTAACCACTGGATGAGGACTGTAGCTTTTCTGATAGTGTCAAACCACAGCTGTTGTAGGAGCTCTTGTGGTGATAAAAGCACCATGACACGAGCCCTAGGCACCCAGACTATGTGACCAAGCCACATGAAATACAGGTTTTGATTCTTTTGATAAATAACATCATAGACTCCCAAGCCACTTGCATCCTTAAAAAAAATCCTTTCCCAGTGCTAATGGAGATCAGCTAACAGCTGTTGTATAATGTAGGGCACTAGAGACTTTTGAAATTAATTCCTGAAAAGAATGAAAGGAAATATTTTGCAAATATATTTCCGTCTGTAGTTCATTTGTGGGACAGCCTTGATTCCCAAGAATCTCTTACTCTTTCAGTTTCTTCCACCACAGGGGCATCAAAACAGCTTACAGCCCTACCACTGTTTGCAAACACTTTTGTTGAATTGTTTACAATTCATTAAAATTGTTTTGTCATGCCAGCATTATTTCTCCTCTTGTAATCTCTGATTTAGGCATTCTGAAAGGAAAAATATGAATAATGATCAATAAACAATAGCATACTGGCTATGTAAATAATTGCTTGCAGCCACGCGCAGGTCTAGGCATTTGTCTGAATGAAAGACAGCTTGTTGAACACTAAGGCAGGCAAAACCTGACCTGCCTGGAGCAACTACCTCTCCCATTAAGCCTGGCCTCTTCTGCACCCCTGCCCCTTCTCAGCGGGGCCACTGTCATCGTAGCAATACAGCAGTGCATGGGAACACCATGGCTGACTCCTCGCTGACTTTTCAACACCGCCTTGACATTGCTTCAGTGGCAGGTGCTTTGCTGTTGAAATATTTCCAGGGCTAAAGATCACTGCCTTTTATTTATGTGAAGTAACATGGTCAAACAAGGATGCTGAGGGCTGGGCAGCAAGGAAGCTTTAAAGATTTGCCTATCTAACAGCTTCTGGGTGCTTTGTGGAGCAGTGGAGCAGAGTTTGGTTTTGTTTGAGCCCAGTAACTGTATCCAGTTGGTGACCAGAGGCTCCATCCTTCACCATCCACATGGCATGTAGGTGTCCATGCTGCAGGATGCTGGCACAAGGATTTTCTGCAGCATGGAAGGGAGACAGCCCTGGTTCATGAGGCTGCCGTATCTCCCCTCTGGAATCCAGGTGGTAGCCACCTACTTGTTGAAGGTGGTCCCATGGACAGACAGTCATCACTGAGATATTCCTGTTTAGATGGAGGTGGCCAACACAATGGGGAAAAAAAGAAGCCAAAAAAGCCCCTCCACATCCCCCACGCACACCCCCCACCCCGCCAAAAAAAAACCCCAACCCAACCCAAAAAAACAAAATACAAAACCGACACAAAATGAAATTTAAAAAACAAACAAACAAAAAACAACAAACAAATAACAAGACCAAAAACAACAACAAAACCACCAGAAAACACTCCTATTGCATTTAGCCCATTCTTTATTTAGTTTTCTAAGGAAATGAGGTTTATGCAACTGTGAGCTGTCTCTGTTCCCATTCATTCCCTACTGCCCCATTACCAAAACACAGCCAAATTTCACCAACACCTAGCTTTCAAAGACAGCAATTTCCTAGAAGTTTCTCAAGGAGGCAACTGTCAACAGAAAGGAAAGCAGCAACCCCCAAGCACCCCTGGCCAAGGGAAGCTGCACAAAGCCATCCCTGGCCAGGCAACAGATACCCAGGATGCTTCTCTCCAGCGCTGGAACCTTATGAGCCAGAACCTGCTCCATCCTGGGCCCCAGTGCAGCAAACCACAAGACAAAGAGCTGTAGGAAACCAGGTTTCATCTGCTCTGGGAGTGGGTTACAGAGAAGCACATCATGACCTAGTTGCAAGCACTCAGAAGGTACTTGCCTGTACGACAGAGCGGGCTGGGGACAGGAACTGCCAAGAGCACAGGCTGCCTGGATTTCCCCTGCAACACAAGCTTGGTCTGTTTCATGGGCAGGGAGATCAGTTTCTTACCACAGCTGACCAAATACTTGGGCAAGAAGGATGCCAGGGTGCTTTTGAGAATAAAGCCCCCCAGCTGTATCTACACTGTGTGGTGCCTGGACGTTTTAGCAAGAAGGAATGGAAAGGAGGGAAAGGACAAGTTCTTCCTGAGAAGAAGCGCAGCAACAACTGGCAAGTGCCTGACATGTATTAAACAGCTCTTCCAGTCTGCTGCTCTTCAGGCTTATCAGACATAAAGAGTCAGCACAGGGAATGGCAGATCAGGGTGAAAGCTCCTGCAAACAAACTACTGCACAGAAGAAGATTACTTTGGAAAAGGTTTTGAAGGAGGCTCACTAACTGCCATACACAGCACAATGCCGCATTGAGCTGTCTGCAAAAAAAATCCCTAATTACTGGTTAAGATCTCCTAGGAAGTGCTTAGAGTAGCAGATGGAGCCATTTTTCAGTAATTTTTATGGATCTAGGTGACTTTGGCAGTGGGATACAGTTACTATGGAGTTGCATGGGGTTCTAAAGAAAAGCAGGAAAAGATTTGTCCTGCAGGGTTTTTTTTTGTTACTAGGGGTTTGAGGGCTACAGCATGCGACGGCTGGGTTTCTGCCTCCATGCCTGAGAGCAAAGGTATCTAACAGGGAGGGAAAAGGTTTAACCAAGACAGAGAAAGGACACCTGAACATGATCCTGAGTGCGTTGAATCTATGGGAAAGGTCTGAAATCATGTGCCCAAGGTTCTTCTACCTTTCAGGGAACCAATCTGCTTTCAGATTAGTCTTCTTTGATGAACTTTAATTCTGAACAGACCATTGTTACCCCCACAATGCTGACGAGCTGTGTTGGGTCTCCAGCTCAGTCAGACCCAATACATGGGTGGCACAGGCACTGTATATGACAGAGGGGATATGGCATGGTGTTGGAGCCTACCTTAGACCGACACCCATCTCGTGTCATGCCCAGCAGCTGCAGCACAACAATCAGTCTTAATGCAAGAACCAAATGATTTCTCTTCTCTCCTCCACATCCATCCCTTAATACAATAATGGCTGAAAACTTGAGCCAGAGGTACTTGTGTAAGTCAGGCAAGAGGAATTGCATCCAGTGTCAAACCTTAAAAAAAAACCAAAAAAAAACCCCAAAAAACAAACCCCAAAACTTCCCTGAAAAATTAATTTCTATGGTAAGTCCACACCATCCATATGATTTTTTCAAACCTGTGCTAACATTTGCATTGCAATAAAAGACTGGGTTCCATGGTAACACAGGACAGCCCTTGGTAGATCAAGATACCTGTGTATCTACCATGTAAAGCTAAGGGAGTTCCATCCCTTTGTAGACAGCCAGTTAATGAAAACTGAAGTACTCGGGTGGGGGTGGGGGGTGAAACCAGACCCACTAGGTGTCTCAATAAGCAGCTTTTGTCAGAGTGTTGTGAAGCCATACGTTCTTCTCTGTTTTGGCTGATACATGATTTCCACTGCTGTCTGAAAGTTTTCATTTTCCATTTTCAAAGGCTGCAGGTTTCCATCTCTTACCCTAGCAACCATTTTGGTGGTTTATTATCTTTCCCAGCCCCTTCTGATTTGCTCAGAAAATACAGATAGGCAAGTTACAAAAAAATGTAACAGGATGTGAAAAATATTCACAAGAAATAAACATCTCCAGCCTCTTGTTGCACCCGTAAACAACAAAATCACAGTGAAATGTTAAACAGAAAGCAGTCTGCTGTGTGTGGGTGAGATATGATTTCAAATCTAAACATCTCTTAAGCTTTCTGAGCACTGTTGAGAAGCGCATCAGTCAGACTCTTTGGGGGATAAAATGTTACTCAAAGGTAGAGCATTGTTTTGAGATTACCAAAGCCTTCAAAGGATGTCTTGCCTCTCAAAACAAAGTCATGATGAACCAAGAGTATAAATTGTGTATTCTGTTTTAAGAAGGGTGCATGGGCTTTGTTTTTCAGTGCTTACTCATCATTGTTTCTAAATTTTCAGAAAGAAACACTGGAACCATCTTCATCAGCTCATTACTGTCCTTCTGAAAGAGTCTTAAGCAGCCGACCCCTCTGGCCACTCTCCTGGGAGTCACCCACTTCACTTGGCAGCAGAACCTGTCCTGACCTATCTCTCTGATGTCCAGCAGACTTCTCATTATACAAATTATCTGCCACTACTAAACAGATACAAAGCTCCAGTCAAATGCTAATAAGTCTTCATAAAAAAAGCAAAACAGTCCAAATGAACAATGTTGCATTGTTTTCTACCATTTTGCAACCATTCATGACAATGCAAAATGACCAGACAGTGTTTTACATAGACAGCATTTTAAATAACTTTTTAGTGTTTTTTTTTAAACAACTACATGGAAAAGCACCCCTGCAATTTGGACAGTACGAGAAGTCAGGAAACATTGCTAGTGGCTTTGATTTAAGAAGTTTTAGCCCCATAAGGCTCAGCCACCCAAAGGAAAGTGTGACACTCATCCAAAACTGCCAAGTATCAAATTTTCCACTAGCAAAACCATAGCACAGTCAGGTTGAGGAGCCTGTAGAAAACTCATTAAGTTCCGGTTAAAGGAAAAGAAAACATATCTGTTCTGCTGACCTATTTAAATTGAATCTGACAGATAGGCTGATCCTCAACAGACGTTCCTCCACCAGAGATCACCTTGGTGACTTCCAAGGTGTTGCCAGCTTGGCCATTGCAAAAGGCAATGTCCGTTGCATTAGTAATGACAATCAAGCACATGTAAAACTCTCCTAGTTTCTTCTACTTGCCGTGTTTTTGTTGCAGCTGTTTAGAGGGGCTTCAATGATTCCCAGACTTCCAGGAGGCAACACAACCTTGATGAACAGACTAATATTTATAAAAGGAAAAGCAATCAAGGTTAATGGCCATCTTCTCTAGAGGAAGCTTTGAACAATAAAAAAACCCATGATCATCCAATACATCCTTTGTGTGCTTTCTCACAGACAAATAATTCTAGATGAAAAACATTTTCAGCATAGGAGTTAAACACAGGAACAGGAGTGAAAGACCGGCAAATATTCTGAAGGAAGCTCGCTCTTTCTCATACATCTGTCAGAAAGTAAAACAAGCACAGTCCTCCCTGTCCTCTCCATCCATGAGGAGTCTGTAAATCTTTTAGAGAAAAAAAAACAGGTCACAATCACTGCTCTGTTTTGTTCAAAGTAAAGCTAAGAAATTGCTGGGGAGTCACTGGTCAGTACTTTTGTCCACAGACCACGGAAGACTTCTAGGTCTGTCTATTAAACCCTTGTTTGTCTATTAAACTTCTTAATACCTGTCTATTTAAAAAAAAAAAAAAAAGTTGGTTCGCTGGGCAACTATGTAAACTTTGGTGTTAGAGTGATGACAACCCAGAGAAAGGGCTGGTGGATTAACTAACTGCTTGGACCAGGGAAAACAGCCTCTGAGTGATAAGGAAAGATTGAAGAAAAATTAAAAGTATTCTAAGTAAGAAACTTAACTAGGAATGTCTGTGTTCAGTTTCCAGTTTGGTTTCTTCTGTCATCCTGGGAAGGTCACTTGTCCTTGTGTCCATTACCAGCTGTAGGAGCTCTGGAGCAGCAAGTCCCAGCATTAACCTAGTGTGAAGAAATTATGGTTGTGGAAGTCAGGTAACTCAGAAACAAAGCCTCCAGTACAGGAGAAGTTGGTGGGGGAGGATTGGAAGCGAACATAAAAACAAGCTAGTTACCAAGCGTTAGCAAGCCCATAGTAAAATCCTAGAGAAGATAAGGTGGCTGTGTTTTTTACCACAAAATAACTAATGAGGACATCTTTCTCCACTCCACCCATGACTAACCTAACCACCTTCTTCACTTTACTGTATGTATGGTATTTGAAGCGAGTAAACCATATGTAAACTGCAGATAGTACATCCCTAATAGGCTGCTGCGATGTGCATGCTCTTTAAATCAATTATATTAATCTTTTAATCAACATAAAAAGTCTTAACTGATGGTTTTGAAAGCTTCATTTCAAAAGGCTTCATTTTCCTGGGTGTGGATTGACTTGCTTCTCCCATAGACACAGACATACAAAATCAGATCCAGCCTATGACACAGCAGACCTTCACCTCCACATGTACTCTGTCTTAAAAAAGGAAAAACCAGGGACTGAGCACAGTTGTTCACTGCCACAGCTCCACAGAGGTTTTTTCATGCGCTTTAGTCAGTAACATCTTAAGGGGAACATGGTGCCAAAAAGTCGTATACCACCATCTGCCTGTATATGGAAGGCTGTGGGATTTCCCTGTCAGAGCTTGAGAACAGTGGTGCCGATAAAGGTTTGGGGATTTTTTAGTTCGAATTGGGGGAAAAAAAAAAGTAAGAGCCGTCCACTACCAGTTATTTCATTTAATGGAGACTACCATATTGTCTTGTGCTTGAAACCTGAGGGACAGAAACAGAACAGGGTCCCTGGACAGGACCAAACCTACAAGTGGGGACAGCCACCCAAACTCAGCTTGCACTCCCCACAACTCTGCCTCTGCTCCTCCCTCTCCTGCACAGAGCACCTGGCTTTGTCCTCTCTGGCAGGGAGAGCAGTCCAGACCACTGAGGCAACAAGAAAAAATGGTTCATCAAAACTTTTTTTTTTAAGCATTAAGAAACCTTTTGAAAACCCATTGCCTTTTGTTGGGGATGGGAGCACTGTGCACTGCAGCACCCTGGGTGGATTTTCCTGTCCCACAGCAGATCCGGTAAAAGGACAGAGTAGAAGTTTGGAGTGCCAAGAGGTTCCAGCTCACATCATGTATGGTGGCTTCCTTGGAAAGCCAGTCCCTAGACCTCAGTGGACGTACCAGACTTACAAGCTGAATTAAAAGGATGTGGAAAAAAAGTTCATATTATTCACAGTTGCAGAGAAAAAGAGCATTCATAATTTCTAAAATCTTTTGTGGTGCTAAGACCTTGAAATTTTTGAGCCACCGGACCCGTAACACGGGACATGAAATTTGCATCATGGCTTCTGACACTGTTTCTGTCCAACAAGACACTGTGACAGCAGAGGGTACCAGAGCCCTGCATGCTGCAGTTCCCTCCATGAGCTACATCTCTGCAGCTCCCCAGCATTTTGCTTGGCCACTCATGCTAGGAAGCAACACAAGCTTCTCCTCTTGGAAAGATCAGAACAGATTTGGAAACACTGTGTGAAGCCTGTCGTCACAGCTAAGGAAGTTTTGCTGAGAGTACTGCTCTTTGTGTAGAGTAGCTGAGTTGAGGTCTGTTTGGGTCATGAGAGCCAGGTCCCCAGTTATTTTCTAAGGCTTGCCTGAACGATGCACTGGTCCCTCTCCCATCAGCTACCCCGCCTGTACTTGAGTCATGCGGTACCTCCTCCTCCTCCTCTCTCCTCCAGTTCCCATCCCCAACCCCACAGGGCAAGCCCCATGGGCTCCCAGCTCTTGGCATTGTGGGTGGCAAGGGCTGAGGAGAGGGATGGCACTGGTGTATGAGTGCCTTGGTGCATCCACTTGCTGTCAGCGACATGTGTCTCAGGGCTGTCAGGGTTGGAGGTGGTCATCTGACCACATAGGGGATTCAGTCAGGTCGGTGGGCTCTGCCAGGCCACCCATGGCTTGTCAGCACAGTCACCACATGCTGGAAAAAACCAAAAGTGACACTAGAGGCATTCAGCCAGAGCAGTGCCAGGACTTCCCCAATGCTACCACAGCTGGGCTGACCCAGTGCTGCTCTCAGCCATGCCCAGGTGGAGGACACGTCACAGCTTTCCTGGAAGTGATAAAGCAAGTTACCCACCATGATGAGAAACCCTGCATCACCTCTGCACCAGCACACCCTGGAGGAAAAAACATTGATTTTCTCACTGCTCAGGTCACACTGAGCTGGAGAAGGAACCGTATTTACTGTTCCCACTTGGAAGAGTATAAACCATCTGTGCTTTACTAGGATCCCTATTTAATACCCAGTATACATAAACTGGAAATTCTGCCTTGATGCAGCTCCTAGCTGTGGAACAGTAGCTGCCACTTCTCCAATTAAGAGAAAAACAGAGTGGTTTATTAAGCACAGTTGTGGGAACGTAGTTTCAGTCTTCAGCGGGTTCATGTGAATATTTTTCCATTTCAGTTCATGTAAGTTCACGCCCTTTGGGTTTCACATAAAGCCGTAGGGTTTGAGCGACTCAAAATCTCAAAATCAAAATGTCAAGTTGAAACGAAACCATAAAAGGTATTTGGATTTGCATGAAAACGGGCCCAGATTTGCTTCAGGAGTTCCTGAAGCCTGGTAAAGCTTTTGAAGAGCCTAATCGGAGTTTTGTGGTTTCAGTGCAGACTGAAACCAGCACAAGAGAGCAGATGCACTCCTTTCAGGAAGCCGAGGCAGAGGAGAATGATTAAGAAGCTATGAGAACATAAACCACGGGGAAATTAAAAAAAATCTCCAAGACCAGATTTTTGAGTGCTGAACTCCATGTATGAGGAACTTAGAGGACATGGGTCACTTTTAGGCACTAAAAGAGCGCAAAACTTTCTGATGATTAGGCCCTGAATGGAGATATGTCCATCTGGGGGAAAGCCCACCCATAACATTGCCATCTACACTTACACCTGTACGTTGGACATCTTTACTGTTGTATCACATAATGCATACCCTGAGAATCACAAATCCTCCAAAACTCTTATTTTCAATTTCAATTTCTTATTTCGGGGGTCTTGTCACCTTATAAGCAATCCCTTTCCCACAGTACTCCAGACACACATGAGGCAGGAAAACAAAATAAAAGAATAATCTACTGGTTTCATGCTCTCTGGTTAGCATCTATAAACCTGTCCCAACATCAAATATTTTAAGTTCTGGCTTTGATCTATTTTTTAAAAGAGTTCTTTTAATTTCATGTGCTCTACATTTATCCTTATTGAATTTTTTTCATGACATAAAAATAAACACTTCAGAGTGACAAGTCAGTTTAATAGCTAACCTGAAAAAATGCAAACACTAGAATAAATTTAATGGAGAAATTAACTTTTCTTTCCATTAACAGTCTATACATCTCATTTGATTGCACTCTATGTTAACATCATTTACATGGACAGGATGAAGAAGAGGTGACTTCCTGAGCAGGCACTCATTGATTATTTGAGATATAGCCTCCTGGGTGAGCAATTGAGTGTCTTAAAAACAATAATATCTGGCCATGACCTACATAATGTGGGTAAAAAATGTTATGAATAACGTAAGCAAAAACTGTGAAACTTGCATGTGTCTTGCTTTGAGAGCATTTTGCCTCCTAACCATGGAAAAATTTTTCTCCTAATCTGCAAATTAAACTTTCAGTCCCTACTTTATGTCTTTTCAGAAAAAAAAAAAAAAAGACTCACAGAGGAAAATATAAATTTGCTTGAAACACTGAGGTTTTTTTTTTCCCCTATCCACAGGATATTTAATTTCACATCTGCTCAACAGTTCATCTTGCCAAAGAAAATCAAATGGTTTCTAATAGCTTCATCATCCGCTTGAATTCACATGAATTTGGAGTGCTACTTGAATGCTGTGTTATCATCCCAGGAGTATGTACTGGGGAGCTGTGATGCTCCCCTCTGACATTCGCATGCAGCATTGCTGATCAGCCAGGAGTATTTCCAGCATCTGCACTTTTTATATCAGTGGCTTGCAGAATAGGATAAATCAGTATTTTAGCATCTGAATTTCAATTTGCACCATGACTTCGCACTCTCACGCATTTCTTTTCACACTGTATTTTAAGCTCATTTAACCTAATAAAAACATTTATTCTCATTATTCTCCTCTCCTTTTCAGCAGCACCTTTTGCAATGTAAACCGTTTCCCATCAATTCGAGCTGTCCTCACAGCACAGTCTCTGCCCTAGCCACATCTTCTGTTTGAGAGTCCATGAGAAGTGCTATTGCATACTGCAGCCATGCCTCCGCTGCAATCCTGCATCAGAAAGGTTGATTAGTTCCTTGCACGCTTGAAAGCTTTCTGCATCCTGTTAGCTAAGGTCAGGCCCTGGCATTCAAAGGATAGTTAGTCACACCATTTCCATTGAAATCAGTGGGGGTTAAGTGCTTAAGCAGGCTAACAGGCTGAGCCAAACAACCTCTGTGCTTCATCTGTTAGACATGAAGACAAAGACTCTGTTCCACACTCCTGCATTGGAAAGATAACTACTAGGTTTGTCTGGAAAATTGTAATGGGACTGCTTTGCCATCTGACAGCTCAGCCTCAATTTTGCCAATACGCTGGGTCAGGATAAAAATGGCTGAGGGGCAAAAAGTTCCCATACCACAGTCAAAGCCAACCAAACTGCTGAGGGATCTTCCTCTTTACAACTGATGATATTTCAATATGTCTTCATTTACTTTCAGAGAAATAGGCTATAATAAAATATACAATCTTAAGATGCAAACCAAAACCCAAACCACAGCAATTTACTCCATCTAAACAACACTAAAGAGTTTAATTTTCTCTCTTGTCAGGAAAGGTTGCAGGGTGTAGTTTGAAGTCTATTTTTCAGACAGCTTGGACCTTTGGGGAGAAGTTTCAGAATGAAACCCTAAACAATTCAAATTCTCACACCTTCTGTAATCAGGATCTGAGTGTCCAGCCTGGCCCCAGGCAGGGACTGCAGAGTGTGCTGGAGGCAGGTGCAGGCAGCTCTCCATCCCTTGCTGCTGGCTTCCCAAACAGCTCGGTGTCTTGTAGAGTTACTGACCCTTTTATGATCATCTTTTGTAGTGTTGTCTGGTTTGGTATTTTTTCTCAAAAGAAGCATCAGCTTCAAAGCACCAGCTGCCGTGGCAGCCAGACAAACAGGAATTTAATTTAAATAGCTTCCATGTGGACTTCTCAGAGAAAAATAACAAAAAGCCAAGCACCTCTCCCTGGGTGCAGGGCAACTTGCAAGGTGGCTCAGCCATCGCTGCAGATATTTCTCTCCCTGTGGACATGTGTAGTCTATGTTAGGGTTACTGCTGCATCAGGGGGTGGAAGGGAGGTGTGAGAAGGGTCTTGTAGCTGCAATCATAACTGAATTACAGCCTCAGAAACTGGATGACCATTAAATCCATTACAACAGCGTAGTAAGCAGCTGTTTCTGGCAATGTCTCTGCTGGTTTCACAGAGTTTCCAGGAGTCATCACCAAAAAATGCTACCATCCAGATCTCAGCTTCACTGTAGATCATTCTTAGCAGTGTTAAGTGAAAGTAGAGGCAGAGGGAGAGAAAATTCTTTAAGCCATATTTATCAAATAAATAATTAAATAATTAAAGTTTAAAAAAAAGACTAAAAAGCAGAGGAGGAATCCTTACATTATCCATCCAACACCACCACCTAAAAGTCACAGCAAAAAAAAGGGGGAAATGGGACATAAAAAAAATTATACAGGGAAAGAGAAAACACAGTACACAAAAGGTGTGACCTGAAGGGCAGCTGATCTCTACTGCATGGCTGCATGCATGAAGCAGACTCTCGCTCACTTGCATGCTGGTTGTATGCATGGGGAACATGGCAGACAGCCCACTGGACTTATAGTATCATAGAATGGTAGGGCTTGGAAGGAACCTCTGGAGATCATCGAGTCCCACCCCCCCAACCAGATCAGGAACACCCAGGGCATGCCACACAGGAGCAGATCCAAGTGGGTCTTGAAAGTCTCTAGAGAAGGAGACTCCTCCATCTCTGGGAAGCCCGTTCCAGGGCTCTGTCACTCTCACAGTGAAGAAGTTTTTCCTCATGTTGAGGTGGAACTTCCTGTGTTTCACCTTGCTAGCATTATCTCTCATCCTATCGCAGGGCACCATGGAAAAGAGACTGGTCCCTTCTACTTGACACCCAGCCCTCAGCTATTTATAGACATTAATAAGATCCCCTCTCAGCCTTCTCTTCTCAAGACTAAACAGTCCCTGTTTTCTCAGCCTTTCTTCATGGGAGAAATGTTCCAGTCCCTTAATCATCCTTGTAACTCCCTGTTGGACTTTCTCCAATAGATCCCTGTCTGTCTTGAATTGGGGGATCCAAAGCTGGATACAGTATTCCGGATGTGGTCTCACTAGTGCAGAGTAGAGACAGTGGAGAACCTTCCTCAGCCTGCTGGACACACTTTCCTTTATGGACCCCAGGTTACCATTGGTCTTCCTGGGCACAAGGACACATTGCTGTTCCATGGATAACTTACTGTCCACCGGGACACCAAGGTCCTTCTCCTTGGAGATGCTTTCCAGCAGCTCTACCCCTAACCTGTACCAGTGTATGGTGTTGTTCCTCCCCAGCTGTAGGACTCTACACTTATCCTTGTTGAACCTCACTAGGTTTGCCTTTGCCCAGCTCTCCAGTCTGTCCAGATCTCACTGTATGTCAGCACAGCCTTACAGTGTATCAGCCACTCGTCTCAGTTTTGTATCATCAGCAAATTTGCTGAGAGCGTGCTCTATCTCTTCCTCCAAGTCATTGATGAAGATGATGAGTAAGACTGGACCCATAACTGACCCCTGGAGAAAACTGTTAGTTACAGGTCACCAACTGGACTCATATGAAGTACCTGATCAGTACTTGATTTGAAATTTTCCTCTGCCACTGTGCCTTGTCCATAGCCTAAAGCAAAAACAAACAAACAAGCAAACAAAGAAACAGCAAAACAGAAAAGCAGTGAAAATGTTACGCCTCAATGTTATGCAAAAATAGAAACACAGATGGAATCATTTTGAGAAGATTTGGGGTTTGTCCTCTGACAGCTTCTTCTCTGTGGGTTTTTTGGGTATTGATGAAGCGAGGAAAGCCTACAGCTGCATTTCCTTTTTTCAAAAATAAACATGCAGTCCTAAGTAGAAATCACTGGTTAAATGAGGAAGCTCATTTTACCTGATCTCACCCAGCTGCACAGACAGGAACTTCCTCAGAGGTTCTGCATTGGTCCCCAGGAGAGCCACACGTCATTGGATGGCCCCAGAGAAGATGCATGGGTGCACATGGGTCCATGGCACTTCACCTCCACACTCTAAAACCAGACAGGCACCACTTTGGGAAAAGCACAAGAAGAGTACAAAAATATGGTGATGTCTCCCTTGAATCCATTCCCAAGCTACAGCAATTTATGGCTCGAGGACTTCCTGAGCCACAAGTATTTTCTGTGCATTAAAACCTCCACTGGAGTTTTTGCTCCACAGCTGAACAGAGTATTGTGCAAAGACCCACCTTTTTCAACTACTTTCAAATATGCCACTGGGAATACCCAACACTTCCCAGGCTTTGCAGGGTGCAGGAATGGCCTCATGTCCCCTTTGAAGAGCCCCAGATTGCTGCAAAGGCCAGAAAGGGCTAAGGGCTGGCGCTTTGCCTCTCCAGAAATGAGGCTGGCTGGAGGTTATCAAAGATGATGTACTGGGAGCATGTGTTCTCACCCAGATCTGGGACATCATACCAAGTGACATAGCACAGGGCCAGGGAGGCTAGGCTCAAGCCTGAGCAGAAGACATGAGCTATGGCACCCAAGGAAATGAAGCTCCTGCATTAGGGAATCACAACTTCTAGGGAACTCAACAGACAGCTCCAGCAGACACCTAAACACGGGACCAGTTTTTCCCACAGCTCAGCGCATCAGGCACTGTGCTCTTTGGAAAACCTGACTCACAATGTTACAAGCAATGTCAGCATCTTGAACCCTGTTATTTATCTGTAGGACAACAATGTCTAGAGGCCCCAGGCGCGGTATAGCATTGCTCTGTCCTGATGTTGAGCAATCCTGCTGGATGCAAGCAGTAGCTCCAGGAGAGCTGACCTGGTGTTGGCAACTACCATCAGCTTCTTGGAATGCTCTTGAGCAGACACAGCTTCCCTTCGGCCACAACCCATCCTATTTCTTTTTTTCTGATCAGGCACACCACTGTAGAGAATTATTTAGATTTGAAACCACAGTGCCAGCCTCCAGCAGCTCTGTTGCTGTCGGGGAGGCATCCCAAGCCCATATTACTTGGCTTAATTTCATCCCATGCAGACCTAGCCCCACTGAGTCTACATCACAGGCAAGACAGACACAGGCAACCAGCATCTTTTTCTGTGGGTCATGTATGCACTCCTAATCCTCCATCAGCCTTCAGGGAAGAAGCTGCCACTCCCTTCCTGAGCTCATGTTTTGCTTCAGCCCATCAGGAGTTTTTCCTGACATGCACTGTGGGGAGGCAGCGTGGGGTTTCATCCCTCTTGCTCTCCAAGACCTTCTGAAAAGATCCAGCTTTGACTTCTCCCATGCACAGACATTCCAGAAATTTAGTAAATCAAAGTTCATGCCAAATGTGAAAGTCAGAATTCATCTGGCATCAGTTTCACCATAACAGGGATATGGAGCAAAACTTTGAGGCTGCTCATGAGCAGCATGTTTTGAAATGCAAAGAAAGAAGAGGGCTTCCTTGAGCAGAGGAGAGAGGAGAGGAAGGAAGGTCTGTCAGATGGGAAACTAGTGTAGTACATTGATTTACTTCTTTTTTTGCCTGACCTTCCTGGTGACCTTAGGAAACCTGCCATAATCTTCTTTGCAGAAGCTTTGAGTGTTTTCCACACATGCGTTGGAAGGGCCAGTGCTCAGCACCCTGGCAGATGGGCTGTATGCCCACCTGGTCCCCATCTGACTTGCCAGGGACAGCATAACACCACAGGCACGTGGAGAGAAGCCCTGACTGGAGCAGAGACATCTTTTGTTTGCAATGCTTTACAAAACAAGAAACATTCCAGCCTTCCAGAACCTATTGCCATGGAGAGGACTGTAGTCAGCTCTGAAAAAGCCTAGAAGCCTTCTTCCAGAAATAAAACAATCAAGCCATCCTCCTAATCCTGAAGTAACAGATGAGAGGAGACTGGAACTACTGCTACAAGATGATATAAGTCTTCCCAACCCATCTGGCCCACAGCAAAGTAGATCAGAAGAGGAAAAAACCTTGCTGAACTGTGACAAATGGCACAGCTTGCTGCTTCTGATTTGGACCTGGTGATGCAGCCCTTTCACCAAAATTATAGGACATCTCCTTACCCTGCATGATTCAGCAGGAACACATGTGTTTCTGTGGAAAGGAGGAGTGGTTCCACAGATGTGTGATAAGAAATATCTGTACACTTTTGGTAGGTGTACTCATAGTAGCCTGTTAGCCAGAAACATGAGCTTCAACAAGATATCTGAAGAAACAAGCCTGCAATTTAACTTTTGGCAGAGAATGAGCAATAGGATAGGTCCATGTTTCAAACCTATGCCTCTAATACAGGCCTTGAAGATCGATTACCAGATGTGAAACTATTAGCTCAAGCTAAACAACAGAATCAAGGAAGTAATTTGAAGAATTATTTGTTATACAAATACTCAAGTTTCAGAATACACAGTTGAGAGTGGACACATCTCTGAGGGCTACAGCACATGAGTAGGAACACTGAGTCAGTGTCAGCTGTACACGGTGTGCCACCACCAGCCCACTTGTGTTTGCCTGGTGCACTTCCCAATCTCATATGAGCACAAGAGTGAAAATAAGTCTTAACTATCAGATGGAGATTTTTGGCTTGTGGTTCTGGAGGCAGTGGGATTGCCCACTCAACTTCATCTTGTTGCAGTACACATACATTTGGATTTTGCGTTGCAAACAGGAACGGCTCTGAGATGATTCATGCTAAAAGTGACAGGGGATTTTTGGTATTATCACAACACAAGACATCATCTTCCTGTGCCATGCTTGAGAATGACCGACCTGTCTTTGTAGAAACATCAGTGTGAGTGCGTGGTGTGTGATCTATTGCTCTCCCACATTCACGCTCCCTATGGTTTCTGGACACACAGTAGTAGTCTGCCTGCTTCAGACTTTAAACCAAACTACAGGTTGGGAAAACAAAAAGGTGGGAGAGGATCCATGCATGCATAGATACAAGATTTCACAAGGGGAAAAAAGAGAAATGTTTGTATGGATCTGCATCCAGTTGAGGTCAGCTAACATTTGTGTTTGAATCAGTACAAAAGAAGTAAATGAACAGGAAAATAATCATTTCCTTTCCCTCAGAAATAGCAACAATGTCAGGCACAGGAAGTACACATGCTGTCATGTTTAGATTTTCAAATAAATGTCAGATGAAATGACATCAAAGAAGAGATGGAAAAAGCCTGGGAAAGTCCTTTTTTTTTTTTTTTTTTTTTTTTCCTTTGCAAAAAAAGCAACATTTTGGTTTATTTCTACATTTACAGTTTCACTGAAACCATTTCACTGAAACTCAGAGTACATCACTACAAACTATTCAGCAACTGTGCTGGAAAATATCTGCATGTGTTAAAACTCATGTTACTTCAAATTAAAGTCTGTAATCTCCTTAGAAAGACTTCACCAAGAGGAAAAATATGACAGGACCCAGTGCATAGGAATTACTTTCTCCAGTAAGAGCATAAAAATAATTTTTTGAAAAGCTGCTTTTCCTTACATAATCCATCCCCTGTCTTTCTGCACTGAGATCACTTTCTATGCTATCAGATCTGGTAACACCATTCAAATGCCCCTCACTGCTTTAAAGTATTTCTATTGAATTTAACAGGCTTGGTGCAAGCAAAGGCAATGTTATTCGTTTCTACGTTGATGTTTCTGTATTTGTTTCTACATTCTTCCGTTTCCAATTCAGCCTTGTGTGGCTTCTACTTCTTTTCACTCCAATTTAATGTATTTCTGAGTATCATTTCAACTCTACTCCTTTAAAGACAGCTTGTATGGACACAATGACCCCTTTCTACTCCACTGGTGGGTTGAGGGAAGGAGCAGAGCTCTCTGTCTGGTAAGAATCCAGCCATAGGGATGACAGGCAATGAATCAGAGGTGAACTCATTCCCAGCATTTCACACTGAGCAGCAGCTGCTAGAAAGTTTCTGTTCTACAAACTTGCTTCTTAGGGATGTTCCAATACAACTAGCTCTTAGGGATAATGCTGAGACACTTTATTTTGACACCAAGAGGCACAAACACCTCACAGACAGCTCTGGTTGTGATATATGCTACCAGAAATGAGAAATAATCTGAATTCCTCTGCTCAATCTCAGTCCAATAGCCAGAACGCACCAAGTGCCTCACCCTGACAACCAGAAGAAAGGGTAGGTACAGAAATGGTAGTGTTGATGGTAAAGTCCTGCAAGTCAGGTCTTGCATGTAGACGTCTGGCACTGCACAGGAGGCAGCAGCATCTTGAAGTAAATCTCCAGCAGCATCTTGCTCCCTATAAGCTTTTCTCCCCAGTGTGCCAGGTTAGGGACCAACCTGTGAAAAATAGCTTTAAAGGACTCTTAACCCAAAATGTCCACTATCCTGAAAACTAAAACCGAACTCTGCCCAGGTTCACTTTTTGAAGAGAAGAGAAGCAAATGGGTCATGGCCCATAGCCTGCAACCCCACAGGATTGTTCCTGGAGATTCCTTCTCCATGCCAGGATGGGGTGGTGCCTGTACTGACTGCAGTCTGCCAACATGTCACAGGAATTTTCTGTCAATGGATCCCTCTTCGCTGCATTTGCTCCTTAACCAGCAGTGAAGCACTACAAGCTTCTGTGCATTCATCAGATGACAGAAGTATTACTACGTTTAAAACAGCAAGCACAACCTCTGTGCAAGACGACAGCCACAGCAGTTCAACCTGGCTCAGGTCTGAGTGAAGCAAGCAGCCTTCCACCAGCAGCCCCAAGAATCACAGTAATTTACCTCTAGGGGAAGCCTGATTAATATACCAACTCTTTTTAAATCACGGTGCAGACTCATTTTGCTTTTAGGAGGCAGCCAAAATGTGCATATGTCTCAACCTATTTCATGGGAGCTTTTGCTGAGTAATTCTTCCTCAAATTAGTTTGCAGCAAGATGGCACAACAGGGCCTCCCACGTCATGGGATTATGTGCTGTGATCCCCTTTTGTCAAACAGCACTTTCTGTTTTTAGAGAAAAAGTGAGACGATCACTCTCATTTTTCTCAGATACATTTATTCTGCTCTCAGCAGTGTAGGAAGCTAAATTCAGAAAGGCAGGTTGGGTGATTCAACTGAACCAAACATCGTGGTAGTCACTGGTTTCCCCTTCACTCTTGTCACTTCCTCTTTTGGTGGCATTTATTCATTTTAAAAGTGTAGCATAATGTCCATTTTAAAATCCGAACAACCACACAGATTTGTGTTCCTCTTTCCCTTCCTTGAAACAAAAGCAGCTTGCACTCTGTACTGGAGTTGGAGAAGCCAGCTGGAGATGAAGGAACAGAAGCATCTTCAAGTGACCTGAACACGCTGAAATGAGAGATGCAACCTGCCTGCATGCACAGCACTTCTCTGTCTCATTGGAGAGAGACACAAGGGTAAGAGTGAGATGAAATGGCAGTGGAAAAGGCAACACTAAAAAAATATCCTCAAACCAGCCTGCTTCAGGGTTTAATGCACAGCATCTAAAGCAGGGCAGCTGGTGTGTAAGTAACAGGCTACAGGATCTGAGCCCTGCCCTTCTCGTGCAGATCCACTGAGCCCTTTGATACCTGGCAATGTCCATGCTGGCACCTCATGCTCAGCCAATTGCTCCTCCTCCTTCCTGTGCCTGTTTGTGTGTCATGCCAGTCTCCTGCCCCCAAGCAGAGGCTCGCCAGCTGCCAAGCGCTGCAAATGGGACTGACTCAACAGATCTGCAGGAATTGCTCTGCACACCCACGCGAGAAGACGGCGAGGTTCATTCCATTGCCAAATCCCATTTCTCACTGTCCTCTGCTCAGCACCTCACTCATCTCCACAGTGTGAATAAGGAAGCGCCTCTCATGAGTCAGCAGCCATCACCTCCAGACCCAGAGCAGCCACATGAGCTGTGAGGGAGGATTTGTCACCTCTGATCAAGGTGGTAGGCTCCTGCTTGCTGCCCATGCTGCACCTTGCCACTGCTCTTTCTAAGAGTGGAAAAAAATCCATGACTTCCCATGTTAGAAACGCAGAATGGAGAAGCTTCAGGGCAAGCTGGTGGGTTAAAACAGGACTCAAAGGGAGCACCCAGCACTTCAGGTCCATGAGTAGCTCCTGTGGCACGCAAAGAGCTGGCCTGTGAGGAGGGACAGCACTCCCTCTTCCCATGCTGTGCAGTGAGATGGTCCTGGAGAAACACCAGGCCCACATGGGGCTCACTTGGCTGCTATTGATACAAAAGAGAAAGCAAAGCAAATAGGAGGTGCTTGTGATGCTTTGGTTCCTTGGTTTGGGTTTTCACTTCGTGTTGCAGATGTCTGGCTCCTCTCCTCTGCACACCTCCCTGGTGCCACTTTCCTTGCCCTGCCAGGAATTGCTGCTGCTCCACATTTCTCTTCCCTCTCCACTTATGCAATCAGTGAAGCTCCTTCTTAAAGGAGAGCTTAAC
This sequence comes from Todiramphus chloris collaris, assembly GCA_025345505.1. Lineage (NCBI taxonomy): Eukaryota > Metazoa > Chordata > Aves > Coraciiformes > Alcedinidae > Todiramphus > Todiramphus chloris. Next base: position 31,646,509 of record JANVCC010000017.1, read on the forward strand.
AGCTGTTGTCTGCCAAACTACCCGGATGTATCAGATGCAATGTTTAAATATTTTGCAAGAACTGATCCTGTTTCTGTGTAAATCTGGTTTAGACGAGAGCAGCATTCACCATCTCTGGAGGTCAGCAGAACATATATGGATGTGATTCCTCAAGTGAAGGAGAAGTGCCCTGGCCTTGCTTTGATCAGCAGCTCCTGTAAATCACATCAGGCATGTCCAGAGAGAGATGCAGCACCCTTCAACAATGCCATACACATCATATTTGTCAGAAATGATGGAAGGATGAGCTTGGTTTCACACAGCTCTTCCTTTTCTTTCTGTCCATTGCTGCTGATACCAGATCCTGCTCCTCCCTCACTGCCATACTGAGTATTTCGGGACAGCCCCTTCCCTCTCATGTATGTTAGAGTGACTGAAAGATCTGGAAAGAGGGATCAGGCCCTGATCACTGTTCCAAGGCAAATCTGCATCTAGAGCAGCATGCTGAATTGCAGCCTCTCCGTCTGTCACGTTTACAGTCTTGTTTAGAGACGTGTGTTCTAGGAGGAAAGTTCATCCTCAAGCCAGAAATTCATTAAGGCAATGTCGAGCTAGTTAGGATGACAGGAATCTGCTTTGGCCAGCTCATCCTCTCCCTCAGATGCAGTCAGGCATGAAGAGTTTTGATTTGAATTCAATTAGCAAGCAGGATATTTTTCTGCCATGATAATGATTACCTTTCATCAAAGCACGTTTCAAAAGTTTGCATATCAGGCAGCTGCTGAAAGGGCTACCCCTTGATACATGACTTAAGCAGAAGACAACAAACTCCAACTATGACATCTGCTAGTTGGAAACGACTCCAGGAGCCTCCCACTTGAAGGTTAATTGCACTCATGCAAGAAGACCACTGATTCCTATTTAGTTACTTGCTGAGGGAAATTCCAGCATTTCCCCTCCTTTCCTCTGGCTAAAATCTACCTATAAAAGCCTCACTGTGGACATAAGTTAGGAGGTAAAATGCTAGCTTCAGCTGTGATAGCTTCTGAGTGCTTTAAATTCAGAGAGACTCAAAGATCAACCCCAGAAACAATACATCTGGAATGAGAAACTACAGATTCCCTGCTTGCCAGAAACAGAATCACTGCTTTCATCACGTATGAGATAAGTGTCTCTCTGAACTGTGAAATGCCTTGTTTGACACTGAAACAAGGAGTCACCCTAATATGTAAAGATCATGGGTGAGAGTGGCTTTAGCTGGCAAATCCCATAGCCTTTTCACACAGTCCATGGAGATCCAAACATAGACGACAGTGTTGCTTCCCATCAGACTCAATGTCATTCTGCAACTTAAAACATCTGAGAGCTCAGGGTCCACTTCAGCCACAACAGGCACTTGAAGATTTGCTGCCCTTTCACTCCTCCACCATTTAGAAATACCACTGGGCACCTTCCCATTGCTGGGGATAAAAGCTGCCTCTCATTTCCAGCCCAAAACCACTTGGGGTTTGTTTTGCTGCTACACACCACAGCCCTCTCTAACTCTGGAGTGACCAATGGACAAGACTTGTACATCTTGCTGCATCAGCTCAACAGCTTAGCATCCCGACATGCCCATAACCTGCTTTCTTCCTTAACGTACCACAGCCACAACGTGCTCATTCAAAGAGTTTAAATAGGAAAACGGGGCTCCTTTCATCTCTGGTGGGTTACAGATAACAAGCAGTTTTGCTGGCAAATCGAGTCAGGGCTTCATGTTTTCTTCCTGCCCAGTAGCTTGCCCTGTGCACTTGTGCTGAGGGCAAACCCTCAAACCACCAGAGCCAGCTGTTTGCTCTAGGCAGGGGGATTGTGCCTGGGAAATGCTCACAGGGATCCCACCATGATACAGTAGAGAGGGCTGTCACTCCTGCAGCTGCTTCCCTCTGGCACAGAAGCAGTAACCAGTAGGCAAGCATGCAATGGTATTATCTCCCTTTAGCATAGCTGTTTTAGAGAGAACTTGCCTTAAGTTATAGCTGAGCAAGCAATATTGCTTAGCCAGGTATTTAAGGGGTGGGGGGGAGCCTTCTCTGAAGAAGCAATTTGTAGTCCAGCTGTTGCTTATACAATTACAATTTAATTTTGAAGTTATTAATTTTGAGGTTATAGACTCTCTCATGGAAGATTCAGATGGAAAGTTCAATTCTAACAGGATAATAGCTTTGAGCTATGCTGTGGATATTTTATCTAAGCTCAGCAAGGCATTGAGAGATATTTAAGAGGGGATTTTTGCAAGCAGAATTTCTCTTTTTCCACTGCTGCAACAGAAATTGTATTTTTAAATACTCTCTAACATTGACCAAACTGAATATACATCCCAGACCACAATCTTGGGGGACACAGAGTAGAAGAGCCCTCATTTCAGGCTCCAAGAAAGATTTGCAGAACAATGTTCAGTGTGTTGCTGTTCCCCAGGAACAGGCCACTTCACAACTGTGTGTGCAAAAAGGCTTTTGGTCAAAAATGAATGGACATAAACCAGCCATCAGCCATACAGAAACATGAATGTAGGTTAAAAAAAGTGTGTGAGGGGAAGGGATGTGGGGGATGATCACACCGTCTTAGGTTAATTTTAGGCATCTAACTTAGTTGTTTATACCAGACCTAGGTAGTTAGCAGAGTATCCAGAAGGTGATTCAGATCCCTGGAGACCAAGCTGGGGCTGCGTCTCCACAGGTGGGCTGCCCACCTGCACCTCTGGCACAGCAGCCACCTCAGCTGCCCACTGTTCTGCAGAGTGAGGAGCTTCTGCCTGCCCAAAGAGCATCAAATCAAACCAAGGCTTCAGGACACAGCAGGAAAGCACATAGCACCCAGGCCCCAAGAGTTTACCGTGTAAGTAGACTAGTGGTTGCAGAAACAAAAGGCATGTCACAGCACCTTACAGCAGAAGATCTGAAAACAGAACCTGGAGCTGCTGAAACCCCAGTCTCTGCTCAGACACTCTCCCTTGGGTGCTGCTGGGAGGTGTCCTGCTCTGCACCTTCTCCCATCCTTACTTTGCTGACTGGGGACCTCTCCAAAGACATGCCACCAGCCCATATATTCAATTACTCTTCCAAGTGCTGAGACCCCCTCTCCTCAGCAGGAAGCAACACTACTCAACACCTAAGTGGCTCCTGGACAATCTTCCCTGCCAAAGTAGAAACGCTCTCTGCATGTCACAAACTGGAATAAACACTTAAATGCAGGCAGCTTTGGAAGACCACCAGCTACCTGGCACAACACCTTTTCCAGAGAGGTGAGGGTCTAGAGATGGAGCTCTATGTGAGCCAGTATATGCTTCCTCCCAGCTTTACAAGAGCCACTTTTTGTGAGGAAGTGAGACTAAGCTATACCTTCAGCCAGCCACCAGTCTCAGCTCCAATTCAGGATGCACATGTAACTACCCCAGTTAAAGAAAAGGATATGAGACAGTGGACTGCAGCCAGAAAAGCATCCTGAAGAGCCCTCTTTTCAGGAATAAATGTTATTCTCTCTAGGCCATAAGCTGGATTTAAGCCACCCTGTTACAAGGGAGAGATTCATTATCAATGCCCAAATTACCCACTGGCATGTGGAAGTTTCTTTTTCATCTGCGCTATGTACACACACAAATACACACACCATCACAGCTTGTTTCCGCCACTCCCAGGCAGCAGGCACAAGCAGCGCTCATAGCGCCCACAAGCCCATCAGTGACTGCCACAGTCAAAAGTGGCATGCAAAGGTGCAAGCCCACAGTCTCTGCCTCCTCGTGAGACACAGGCCAGACACTGCCATGCTCTGCAAAGATACCATTGCAGAGATGGCCGTCTGGCCTCCTCCTGAGCCAGACACAACACCCACTGTCAGCTGCCTGTTGGAGACTCCGTGTGGATCTGCAGTGTGAAAGACAGGAGCAGAAGAAAAATGTTTGAACTGTTTGACCCAGAGACTTGGTGCTGTAAAGCAAGAAAGGCTTTCCGGCCACAGCAAAGCTGGTTAAGGCATGGAGGACAATCCTGCCACAGGAAAAGCCCTAGCAGAGATGCAACAAAGGGCTTAGAATCTCCACGGTGAGTCCCAGGGCCCTTGACCCTGGAGGCAAACTGTTATCCTGAATATCCTGGCCCATCTAAACACTAAGTGAATATGAAGAACGTGGCAATTCCACAGACCTGCCGGGTCCCTCTCATGGTGACAAGAAAGAAGCTGTGGTGGAACAGTGCACTGATTTGCAACAAGTCAGCTTAATTGCCCAATGAGCTGCTTAAACAATGAGAGCTTCTGAGTGTTTATGACACAAAAAACACTGGTGTTTTCCATGTCATTCAGGACCATGTTCCTGACGTTGTAAAACGACAAGGACTGGCAGCAGTCAGTGGAGATTTGCTGTTTCACATCAGCTGGAAGAGCGCACCTGAGTTACTACAGCACTGTTTTTCTCACATGACTGTATGATAAAACTTCTAATTAACTACATAGTAAATGCGATGGGAAGACTCTTCTGCTAATTATTTCTATACCTTCAGGCAACAGAATAAAATCAATATGTAGCAAGAAAACGATAGTTAAATAACCTTGGCAACCTGTGCTGTAGGTAAATTAGTGTGGCAGCGGATGGGAATGCCTTGGCAAATCAGGGTGCCAGTGAAACTGGGATTCAGATGTGTGTCACCCACCAAAGTCACCTCCGCTTCCTTCAGTACAGCCTTGCAGCTCCCTGCAATGAGGTCCTACAGTCCCTTCACTGCTGCTCTGAGGAACCTACTCAAAGCAGAGTAGGTTTCCCTACACTTTCTTGTATTTAAGAGAAAAGTCCACGTTAACAGTTGTTTGCTTTAACTCTAGTGGACAGCCCAAAGGAGGGGAAACCTCGAAGGGAAAGATACTTGAAGTATGTCAGAGGAGAATAAGTTTTTGAATTCAGTCACACTTGTATATATATATTGTTTTAACCAGGGCTCACTGTGGTGTAATTCTATGACCCTCATTAATAGTACCTTCTCCCATACACAAGGAAAGACCAGACATAAGGATTTAAACCCAATGATTTTGTCATTTTGGCCCCTCTGTGTTGCTTTGTCCACTCTCTTCTTGCTTGAGAGGATCTGCATTTCCAAAATCCACTGAAAGTTTAGTTAGAGATGGGTACCCAAAACCTGAGCCACCCTAATGGCTGCGCATACCCAAAAGCCTTAGTACGTTAACTTCGTTTGCTGGCCATGGAGTTAGTTTCATTGATCTGAAAGCAAGATGACGATTTACAAAACAAAACCACAACCACTCGTTAGCTGTGTCTTCATATACGCTGCATTAATTCAGAAGTGAATTAGACTGATTAGACATGGAAATGCAGCCGAAGTGCTCAGTGCTGGCAGAGCGGCGTTCCCTTCCAGACTCCTCACGTCAAGTCCCGTCCTGCCGCGTTCCCATGCCAAGCTGGCAAGGCCCCGCACCCTGCCAGGAGATAAAGCAGGCTGCCGCGCGAGAAGGCGCATGCAGGAGGCATGTCTAGCGAGTACGCTCTCATGACTAACATTTTGTTTCTGTGATAACACGCTTGGCCACCTACACAACTAGCCCTCTGAATAAATACTTTGCTGCATGGGTTCCCATGAGCAGCAGACTGATGGCAGAGCAAGATAAGCTTTTGCTGTCGCTCTCATAAGGTTTTGCTAGGTCTGGACTATCTTCCAGATCCCACACGCAGCGTTTGTAGCTCCATTTTGTGTCAGTCATTTTGGTCAGGTCACTGTTCTGCTACAGAGGCACCAGACCCCTACTTTTGTTCGTGTATCAGTATCAGTACATTGCTGAGCTCTTAACACGCCCATGCAGGGCAGATAGGTTAGCACAGTGAAACACCATCCCACTGTACCACAGGCACATAGCCATCAAGCCAGCTGGGTTTTTCAGACCCAATGGTCAGCAGCCCCCACCTAGTAAGGGCAGCCTCACCTCCTTTCCACCTTTTCCCTCCCTCCACAATGTTCCAGACCAATGTATTTTGAAAGGCATTATCTTATGGGTCTATACTGTCATCACAGGTCAGCAAAAGCCTTTGCAGCTTCAAAATTTTCAACAACACAAGTTTCCTGGCTTTCAAATAGAAGATCACAGGCTTGTTCTCAAGAGCAAGTTTCCATCAAAGCAAGTTGTCAGTGTAATAGCATTAACTGGCACAAAATAGGCACATCCAACAGTTGGCTTTCCTATCAACATCAGTCATTGCTTCCATTTCCTCCATGTTACATTGTCAGCACTGTGGGCAAAGTAACCTACTGATTGCTTCCACGTCCCAAGCACCATGGTATCATTCCCACAGCACATCATGGGATAGCTAAGAGCAGCCACGTAAAAATCACTATACTCCACATTGGGTGTTACACCTCTGCAGAAGAGGAGTCAGACAGCCCTCCCTCACCAGATGCCAGGGAAAGAAAAAGCAGAGGAGCCCTGCAGAGAGCAAGGACATGGTAAGCAGATCCAGGACTGTGCACATGTGAAAGGACAGAGTCATCCTTCTGTCACTGGCATGGAAGGAGCCCATTCTCCAAAACACTTCATGCATTATGGAAAGCCCCCAGAATGCTGGGGACAGTGGGATCTAAGCATGGGCTGCACAGGTGAGCAGATAACCTAGGCAGGGAGATGTGAAGCTGCAGGCGGGCTACACCCAGAGGGACCAGTCCTGGGAAGCAGATTGACAGGAGCAGTTTTTAAGTTGGCTTTTCCAATGCCTGCCATTGCCAGGCAATGAGGGATTGGTTTGGGGTAGAGTAGGTGAGAGGGACATGTGCACACCAGTAAGTGTCCCAGCCACCAGCACTTCTCCTCTGAGCCTGGTCTCTACGCAGGAACCAGGGTGGACCACCATGGGCAGCTTTATTTCTCAGAGCTCTTTAAACTAGAACCGCCTCATCTCTTTTTTTTTGTTTGTATGAGGAACCTCCTTCCCCCGATATCTTTAATTAAGAGGGTTGTGTGTTGTTTTTTTCTTTTACTGTGTGGTAGCTTTTATCTAACAGGTATATGTAAAAAGTATGCCTGGGGAAAAACATATTCATGGGAACAAACTTAGCAAAGCCACTTTAACCCGGCTGCTTTTTTAAGAAGCACCTCAGGGCAATCCCTTGAAGATATTTATGCTCCTCTGGTGAGTTAGAGGCTTCTCAAAACTCCCACTAGTCCTGCTTCCCTTTATTCCTCTGGGTACGAGCAGTGGGAAGCACCACTGTCCCTCTGCTCTCAGTCTACAGCATTCATGAGGAGCTGCTTTAAAGAAGACGATGTGCTCCACCCTGCAAACTGCTGAGGGCTCCAGCCCCTTACAGCACCCAGGGAGTGCTCCAGCAGCTCAGGGGCTTCACTTGAGATTGTGAAACTCATAGAAATCTGTATAAGCCACTGTTGACAAGATGTCTCACGGCTATATAGGCCAGGTACACATAGCAAGCTTTGGGTTTTTTGCCAGAGAAGTTGTCAGTCTGGGGTTCTGATGTCTAAATGATACAACCTGTGCTGGCAGAATGTTGCACAGCTGGTACTACAATCCTAGCAAAACTCAAAAAAGAGGGGAATTCTTAGGGTAAGGCTGTAAATAGGAGAAGGACAGGGTATTTTGCAATATTTTGTCATTCCCTTTGGATAATATCAATCTGCAATATCATTTCTACATTAGACTTAAATTTTAAAAAAATCTGTACAAGCTACCTTAAAAGTTTGATCCAAATCCTCCTGAAGTCCAATCGAAAGGGTTTTCTGGAAGGATCAGTCTCTTTGCAAGCAACCCAGAAGCCCAGGCCCATGCTTCTGTGGAGGAGAGACCCACAGTAGAAGGAGGGGGAGATGCAATTATTGTGAGTAACAGTCTTGTTGCCAATTTCACCAGCTTTAAGTAGTCAGAAATTAGGGACCAGCCCGTTCCTTCTCCCCTACGTAGATGTTTTCTGTACCAATGGAGAAAAAAAAAAAATCCCCACAAGGCTAGCTTGTACATTTAGGACTCTAATAAAAATAAAATAAATAAAGGAAAAAATACAAAAATTCTGGGAGTTTTCCCTTCAGATGCCTGAGCAGGGGAAGTTTTCCAGACATAACCCCAAATATTTTGACTACAAACCCAAGGAATAACACAGCTCCTTTATGACAGGCACAGTGGGGCAGTCAACTGGGATGTCAGTGGAGGCTCGTTGGCAGCTGAAACCCTGGGCTGCAGGGCGCAAGGGAACTAAACAAGGTGCTAAACCAGCACAGCCACCGTGAACCATAACCCAGTTTGCAGAAGCTGGCACAACCGTGAGGGACTCAGCGGTGTGTTTTCACCATGTGTGGACAGGGTGCCCTGCCAGGTGAGAGAGGGAGAGGGGACCCATTGGGCATCTTTCCTCCATGGTGGCTGATGAAGTTAAATATTGTCAAAAACAGGCAAAAAATGAGGAGGGTTCAGCAACGTAAAATCAGGCTGCGCTGCCCAGCAGGCGCAGCACAACCCTTTATATGGCACTGCCAGCAGAGAGGCAGCTGTGGTGTGAGGGCCCCACCGGCCCTGCTGCCGTTGGGTTTGAGCACCCAGACAGCAATCACCCTGGGGAGAAACAGTCTCGAAGCACTTCCAAAAATTCATGCAGGGCCTTGCTGCCGAGGAGGCTACAGCTGGCCCCAGCCGAGATACATGCCCACGTGTCTGGCCCTCCCGCCTGTGCCCAGGGCAGTGCTGGTGTTGGGGCTCCCGCTCTTGGGGTACAGTCCTGCTCCACCAGGATGCTCTGCACCAGTGCCTGGCTGCGGAATTGGGAGCATGGGGGGCAGTGGTGGAGTGCAGGCTGCTCCCCTTGGGCTGAGTGTGCTGTGGGAGGGGAAAGCTGGCCCTCACCATCCTGGTCCTGTGGTTGTCTCTGCACAACACCCTGCTGTTGTATTCTGGCATTTCCTATCCTTTGCCTGTCGAGTCACTTCACCGTGGCATTTTTTCTGCTCCTTTTCTGATTGTGGCACAGTAAGACATGTAGTGAGAAGGAAGTAGCAGAAGTGGGTTTTGCTCCTGACAGTGATGTTTCAGACCGTCCCTGGCTGCCATGGTGTGTGGAGATGGGTGTGTGGAGATGGGTGTGTGCTCAGTGCACAGGTATCCGTTCAGCACACAGCTGCCCTGCTAGCCCTACAGCACCAAGAAAACCACATAAATTCCTGTGCACAGGCTGTAGAAAAGCAAGTAAAGGAGCATGAGAGTGATAAAGAACACTGCATTCACACAGTTTTCTTGGGCCTCATTTACACTGCAAACATGGATGGCCAAAGCTGATCTTTTTGACTGTTGTTAAGCCAGGGAATAAAAGGGGGCAAGTCAGAGGCCAAGTGAGTGTCACAGTATGGCTTACTCCCCTGCAGCCAGCCTTTCTCCCCTGGACAGGAGATTGGGACCCATCTTGAACTGCCCTGGGGGACTGCCCCCATGAACACACTGCCCCTGCCCACCCTTGGGACCAGGGCTGTGCACACCAAGGTACTACACAGGCAGCAAGGCAGGGTGGCTGCCTGGGGAACATGTTCCTAATCCAGCTCGGGCCCTGCTCGGTCCAATTGTTCTTCCTGTGTTTGCTCTGGGCATTTTGCATGGGAGCCTCTGGGGACCACTTTGGGTGCCCTTTACAGCCCAAGTGCTTGTCTGGCAGCTCTCAGGCTGTGGTGTCACCTTTGGGATGATACGCACATACCAGTCACATGGACAGGCACAGCAAAAACTATCCTATAGAGCCCCTTACATTGCTAACACCAAAGACAACATCCTGGCAACAAAAACAGACTTCACAAGAGGCCTGGAACATCTGCTGATGCCACATTATCACCACTCCTCTGATAAGGATTGGTCAGGAAGTCTGCTGAGGTTTCCAAACTAGGATACCAAAATACAAATATATGCATATTGCCCAGATGGAGGGTTTTGACACAGGAGATCAAACAGAACTATATGTACATTATTATTATTAAATTACTTCTTTCCAGCAGGATTCAGGAGCTCCAGTCTCACTCTGGACTCCACACATGATAGAAGGATGTTCCTGTCCCAAAGAGCTGCTCAGCTCACCCCAGACCACAAACTAGCAGCCCAAGGTAACACAGATAAAATCACAGCTGCCTTCCTTTATGTTCTGCCACCCACCTGGGCTGTCAGGAATGAGTGTTGCTGGGCTAAATCTCCTAAACCAGGCACCAGAGCCCTATTTGAGCCATACTTTTACTTGGGAACTGAGAAACAGTGGTCTAAATCATACATCCAGACACTTCACACCTCTAGACCAGTGTTACACGTTTAAATGTCACTCTGCTCTGAGATTCCATGTCAAAGGGCAAGTGTTGATGGGAGAGTCGGAGAAGTGCAGCAGAGAGGTAAATAAAGGAAAAGGCCTTAAGAGGCTCACAGCTGCCCTGATATAAAAGAATCATCTTTCAAGCTGATAAAAACAATGTTACAGGCTCTGATAAGAATAATCTCCCTGGCTCTGATAAGAATACAATGAGAACAAGCCTTTTACAATACAGCATTAGTGAACCACAACCTTATCCTGCCCAGAAATATCCTTTCTAGGTGCCGCTTCCTTTTGTTCTCCAGCAGCAGAGCACTGAAAAGAGCTACTTTAGCTTTCCACCCTGTCTAGCAAATCTGAGTGTCACAGCCAGGAAAGACCTCGATGGGCTCCACCCTATTGAATATGGAGCAATTCAATCCAAAGCAACTAAAGTATGCAAATAATTATGTTGACTTCAAATGAAATTATTCGTATGTTTAAGTGCTCTACTGAATCAGGGCCAGGGTGCTCAGCACTCTGGAGGATCAAGTCTTAAATGTTTTGGAAGGCTTTAAGTGAGAGGGAATGGTTTGGGAAATAAGGGGGAGGAAAGTGGGTGGGAAAGGAGTTCTCTCACTGAATAACATGTCAATTATTTCTGAAGTTTGCAATGGATACAAATACAGACAAAAGAATGGTGGAAGGTCTGAATCTGCTTGGACATTTGTGTTAACTATGACTTACCACTTCATATCCACACTGACCCAGAAACTGGACTGGCTACATGGTTAGGAAACTGAATTAAGAAATACATCCTGTAGTCGCGTATGCATGCAACTTAACTGCTTTCTCTCCCTAATTCCATCAAAATACAAACACATATTCAGCCAACATGCTGTTCTTAAAGGGATGGGATGACTTCCATAGCACAAAGAATGGATGAAATTTTGCACGTCCCAAGCTGTAGAAGGTAGATACCTTTTTTAAGTCGAGCTTAAAGTCTGTGAAGTTCCATGAAGCAGGCTAAGCATAAACACCTACCCATGCACATGGGAGGACACCTTTAACACAGGGGAAGAGCTCAATACCTGATGGCAGGCATGGAGACATTTTGCTGGGTAGGTCTTGTTCACAATGGCAGGTGCAGGGACAGCTCCCCCCCAAGCCACTCATTTAGCAAGAGAAAGCAACACAAAACTCCATGGAAATGACTTACTAAGCTGGGCTACAGCTGAGTGCAACACAAGCATTTGGCTGCAGCCAGCCAGGGGGGCCTGTGGTTGAAATTAAGGAAAACGTGAAGCGAGTAGAAAGCCATAGCCTCAGATTCATGCCAAAAGATGAGGAGTTTCCTTTGCCATGTTATGCTCCTGAAAGGTCTCATCTTAAGGACCTGGACATACTGACTGGTTCATTCCCAACCTCTCCCAGCACATAGCTGGCTTCCTCCTGCCCTAACAAAAGTATTTTGTGCTTCTTATGTCTGATCTCAGTTTATTCCAAAAACAACAGATGAAAGCCAAGGAGCATTAAAGTAAATAGGAGTTTTGCTCTCAACCACATTTGGAGCAGAATTTGACCCAGAATTAAGAGGACACTTTCTACTGGGGATCCAGCAGGTTTCTGATGATGTTCCAGTAGCTCCAGGAGGCACACCTGCTCTTGGATCTGCATGGCAATTTCTGTGGTTTGGCCACTGAGGATGGTTTTACATTATTTTTAAATGTTACCATTAAAAACAAGGAGCTTTTTTTTTCTCTTATCCCTCCACTTCACTTGTTTTGCAAAAAGCTTAGACAGAACTGAATAACTGTACAGGTGACAAAGACATACAGAAAATATTCTCAGGGCTGTGCACAGAAAATATTTACCATGGCTGTTCAGGACACTTTACCCAACCTCAGCCTGTCACCTAAGGCCACTTTGCCCACCCACCCATCCATTCGTCTTCCTCTCAGGACTGACCCCAAGAAAGCCAGCTATAGGAGAAGTTGAACCACTGGTGCATGTGGTGTGTTCCTCAGGGACTTCAGTATCTTCTGCTCTGTGTTTCTGCCTTCCTTCTCTCACACTAATCATAGGAATTGAAAAGCAGGTGATACCAGGCTGATAGACCCTACAAGCTTTGCAACCCATTCATTACTATTCCATCTTATGTAGAGGGACCGATGGACAGCTGCTGACTTGCTCCACATCACAGAATCAAGCTGGGTGGGAGGCCAAGGCTGTGATCTCATGTTTCCCACCACTAATCCCTGGAATATATCTCATTCTTTGACCATTGCATAAATAATATCAGATGACATTTTCTATAAATGACCAAATCAGTATAAACATTCATAAAAATGTATAAAACTGCCTCACGTGCTATTGAGCAGCTGTTGCAGGAGTTTCCCACAAATGTTGCCAGTGGTGCAGAAGACAATTCCAGTTCAATGGAGGAGCACCATGGCTTCATGGTGAAACAATCTGGTACGATGTACCTGCTACAGGAGAGTTAGGCCAGGTATCTGGATGAAAAGGAGAGTCTTTAAGCCATTGAATATGATTTTATGATGCTCAGACAGGCACCAGGAACAGTTCCTATATAATATAGGGGCAGGAGGAAAAAAAAAAAAACCCACGGGTTTAAATCAGAGCAAAGGCCACAGGAAAGAGTATTTCACTGCAAAGGAAATGAAATGCACTTTTCAAGATAACCTACCTACGGCAGGAGAGCAGCACCTGGGGAATTTGCAGGCCTGCCCACCACCAGGATATGGAGAGCAATAATAGTTGAGCAGGTCATTCCTGCCCGGGAGCCAGCAGCAGGGCTGAAATTGGACCCCAGCATTTGCGTCATCACCAAACAATTAGTAACTGCTTCAGGTAACTCGGGCTACCAGCCAGTACTTTTGAAAATGTCTGTGGCCGGATAAAGGCTGTCATATTCCTGATGTCAACACCGAGGCTTTGTTGTGAACTCTGCACGGTCATATAACAGCAGCCAGGCTGGTGGAGAAAAACACCTCCCAAGGTAAAGAACTGCTCAGGGTAATAGTAGGATGGATTTGGGGCCATGCAGAAGGAGATGCCAGGTCAACTCGATTTCCACTAATATGCGAAGGTTGGGTTACAGTGGGATTTCCACAGTTAAAGGCTTATAAAGGCAGCTAACAATATTCACAGATGGAGTGCCCACAGCTTGCTGATGCTCACATTGTCCAGTAGAAATTATAACACATGAGACACTCATTTAGCCAGCTTAATATTTAACGCTTCGCTAATCAAACTTGGTGAAAAGCAATTTCTTGAAGTGAGAAGAGCAATAATGTAGCAAAATTGGAGCCATTGTGGAAAATGTTTTGACATTTTCTATAATGAGACATTTTCATGATTCACCATAGATCCAAAAGGAAACAATTTCCATTACATGTTGCAAGTTGGACAATACAAATAGCATCTGTGAGACAGGTCTCTCTCTCTGGCTCAGCACCTCTGTTATTTGTTTCTTCATCACCAGGTAGATGTGTTGACAACCAGAAAAAGATGTTCCCTTCTCAAAGAAATGTGCAGACCCTACCAAACAGACAGCCCTACCAAAAAGACCAAAGTATTTATAAATCATGTACCCAGACAATTTTTTGTCCAATTTAAAAACCAAAGAAGGGAAAGATACTATTACTGCCATTTGTACCAGATCTTTTGTAGACACTAAGATAGAATAAATCAGAATTCACCATCTCCACAGGAAGAGGTATAGGGTAGACATTCAGAGGATTTTAGACTTCAAATATGGCAGTGAGTTACCACATCAGATGCAGAAAATCACTGTGCATCAAGGACACAGAAGGTGCATGAGCAGGTGAAGCAGGCTAAGGACAGCTTTTCTCAGGCAGCACAACTGACCAACCAGAGCTTTTTGGATATTGCTTTTTTTTTTGTCTTGCCAACAATACATCAAAAGTTGACTGAAGACCAACTGCAGTTCATGTAAAATTTCTTTCACTCCAAATTCAGTTTCCCATTAAAAATTATATACCCTTACACTTTAGTAGGAGAGAGGGAGCAGCGGATCAACTGCCCAGTTCATATGGATAAAAAGAATAAAAGAATAGCCAGAATTACTGCTGTAAATGTGTGGAACAGTTAGTCAATCTCTGTTTCCGGTCTTAAAATAATCCCTAGCTATTAGATTGTTAGTCAGTTGATCTCATAGGCAAGATAAGCACTGACTTTCATTGCTTTTGGATTAGATTTCTAGCAGGTTTTAGGCCCTGGTATCTGCTGCCTTGTTTACAAACAAAACCGGGGGAAAAAAAAGCGTCCTCCTAAAACAATAAATAAAGCAAAGGAATATAAATACTACAGAGCTGTAAGGAAGACCATCTACTTAACAACACCACTGTTTTCCAGTAATCACTCCCAGAAAAAAAATAATTGTTATTAATGTGCACATAATAATACTAGAACTCTCATAACACTTTGATGTTTTCTGTGGATTAGGTCCATTGTTAATGGAGTCTGCAGCCAAGTGGAGCTCACACCTACCGTGGTTTGGGTTCCACCTTTTTTTAGGTAAACCCTGACTTCCCACTGTTAGACATACCCTTCTTCCAAGAGCCAGAACATGAAGACAAAACGTTTGCTTTCATTGTTCTGCCATCACTGAGTTATATTGTCGTAACATCCAGACTCAGGTGCAAAAGGCAGCAAAACTGTAGTAAATAGACAGGATGGAGGACTGTGCCAACCAGCTTTAATGATCCATGGGATGCAAGTGCAAGTGCGCATTTGCTTTAACAGATAGAAAAGGTATACTGTAAAGAGTGAAAAAAATATTTCTGTGCCATATATGGAAGATTTAGAGAGAACAGGGGAAAGGAAGAGAACAGAGATCTGTTGGACTAAGCTATTAGCACCTTTCTTGAGAGGCCCTTGTAACACTGCTATTCTCTCATCACAAAAGCTGATGTTTGTAGAACTCAGAGTATAAATCAATATAACTTACCAGCAGAAGAAAAAAGCTATGCAGGTTAATGGCAACACTCACCTGCAAACCCAGTTTCACAAGACACTGTGTGTACAAACATCAGCTATAACCCTAGATGACTTGTAGTAAAGTGACATGGTAGAAGCTAATCTAAAACAAGCGGTAAGGCCAAAGTCCACTGCAGCCCTGTCATTACACCAGGGACCACAGTACACATCCTTGGGGTCATGAATCAAGACATATGTGGTAACAAGAGAATACCTACCTAGGTGGGGAGAAGTCTATGTTTTACAGAAAGAATTACCCTGAGCTAATAAGGGGGAAATGTGTGCCTGTTAGGAAGCTCTCTTCAGTGGCAAGCAGGGAAATCCTTTCGATGCAAATGCAAGCCCCTACTAAGAGATACAAACCAGATATTGCATGTGCATTGCCAAACCAACATAGATATTTTTACTTTCATTATGCATATATACCCAGAGATTTTCAGAAGAGGTTTTCAGCTGTCTGGATTTTACTAGTCAAGACATCCTCAGCATCTTGTCTCTTTATGCACAGAGCAGATTGATATCATAAGCAGCAGTACATGCACTCTGCCTCTTCAAGTATCCAATGTTTCTGTTTTCCATAAGGAACACATCCCTTTTTACTCAGTTCAAGCAAATTATCAAGGGAGATGGGTGATCCTCATGCACTCCCAGTGCTCTTATGTACTTTCTCTTTCTCTTAGCCTAAAGCTAAGGTCATTCCGGACAAATGTTTTTCCATCTGAGATTTTTTTTTTTCCATCCCAGAGTTATGGTCAGTTAGCAAACCATGTCTTAGTTGGGAATTAAGCCCTGACACAAATAAGTGTGTGAAATTCTGGGAAAAGGCAGTCTCTAATTACAAGAAAATCTCCCAAAATTAAAAAAATTGGGGTGGTGGAATGTAGAGCATATGGTTAGCTTAAACTGGAGTACCAGAGAGCATTTGGTACTTCCTCTTCCACTAGATAAGGATGCCTACTGACACCAGAGAAATAGCCTGTTAAAAATTTCTTCTTATCAATTTCATTTTCTGTCCTCAAGGAATCAGTGGAAGTGAAAGAGAGATGCAGGATTTTAGACTATCCCACAATCCATCATTTCTCTTTTCAGTTCCCAGTGTTGGTGTGGGGACAAATGGGTGGAGGCCACAGAAGGCCCCCACCCCCTGCACCCAGCCTCCCCTTACAGGGTAGCAAGCACCTCAGGGCTCCCCAGCAAGAAACAGGGAGCAGCTCAATGCCTGGAAGCAGGAACAGCAGCCCACCCAGCATTCCTTTGGTGGGACATGAAATGCACCCCAGCCACCCAAACCCTCCCTGTGTGTGACCATAGGTCCCCAGGCTGAGCTCTGCCAAAAGACAGGCTCTTCGTGGCCAGGCTGTACATTGGTGTCCAGCTGAAGCCATGCTCTGCCTCCTCGAGAAGCACTGTCCATCACCTTTTCTCTACTGGAGTCAGCTAACTTGTTGGGGGAGTTGATGTAGTGTATTTGGTAGCATTCCTTATTTCCCAAGAAAACCAGAAGCATGGCTATGCCAGAAGTTTATACGCTGATATGGAAAAAAACACGTCAATACAAAAAAACCAAAACAAAACAAAACAAGTTGTCAATACAAGAAATAATCAAAAATAGCACACTATGTCTTCAGGGAAGCAAATGCAAAGAGCTAAATTTAAATCATTATATTTTTATTCTGCAAATAAAAGAGCAATTTCTTCTACTTCAGTCCAAAAAAGCTTAACATGCAGCAAGTCACACACAGTAGCAGCCCTACCTCAAGAATTAACTATATAGATACACAGATATGCATGTGTAAGTGTATATGAACACTCACATTATTGAAGATACATGTGTGTAGCTTGGGTTTATATATTGTATAATCACTTTACCTGGTCTCGGTTTCTTTGCCATTCCAGCTGTTATGCATAATCTAAATATTTAAGTGATTGCATGTTATTTCAGTTAAAGAGCTGATAGAAGTGTCCACCACAGAGCAAGACGGGGTTTATTCATGATTCATACAAGCGTTTTTTTACCCCTGGCCAGATCCCACATGCTGTCCAGCTGCAAATGAAGACACAGAATATCAGTTTTGTAAATGTATGTGTAGCAAGTTAGGAGTACATTAACTCCTAAAGCCACTAGGGATTTATTCTGAATAGGCGGAAATAAGCTAGATTTACACCAGGGTGAGAATTCGTAAAATGCACTGATTTGCTTTAAAACAACAGAATAAGGTCAACTCATCTACTCTCTGATATCTGCAGAGTCATCTAGCAGCACTGATTTTGACAGCACAGAAAGAACCTGGGACAAGATAACATCTGAGTTGCTCAAAACGCAGGCTCTCCCTGCAGGACGCGGCTGGAGCTTGTGCAGCTCCCTCAGCCTGTGATTCACCCCAGATACATAGAATTTCATCTCAATTCAGATTATCCCAACACACCAAGCACAGCTGTGATGTGCAGCCAGTGGCAGAAGCAACATTGCAACATGTCAAAACATCCTGCCATTGTGCTGGTCAGCCAGCTATGATTTCTGATGCATCTTTCTGAAACCTCCAGCTAACCTGTATGTGGCAGCTGTGCTGAGTTTTTTCTTAAAAAGCAAGAGGAAGACATGCTAAGCAGGAATCCTGCAACCTGGGGTCGGTATGAGAACCATAACAGGAGATCTCTGAACCTTTAGAAAGCCAAGACAGAAAGGACAGACAGCACGCTGTCATCCTCCCCAGACAGCAGTAATGTAGTTGGAGATGTCAAAGCTCTCAGCCGCTGTATGCCAGAAGCCTGCAGAAAGAGAAGCCCTGACAAAGATGCATTTTGCTCAGTGTCAGTATTGAAGGCAGGGAAGTATCCAGTCTAGCAGCAGGAACATCAGCTGCCTGCCAAGAGAAGCATGGACCACCTTGTAATAAGTAGTTCACTACACGAAACCTCGATTTATTGGTAAACTGCAACAAGCGGGCTGTGTGGTTTCAGGTGAATACCCCAAAGATCATTTGCAACATGAAAAAGTGCTGGTGCAGAGCTCCTGAGCTCATCAACAGAAAGGACTCACTGCAGTTTTACTCCAAAGACTGTCTCAAAAAGCTATCTTCCCTCCACAGGCTGTGTCTCTGCAGGGTGAGTCAGATGCCTTTGGTGACCAAAATAATTTTGCACAGCCAGACGCAGGCAACATGCTGAGTGCACTCTGCATCCTGAGCTCAGAGCCCAGCTGCACCTGGGGGGCAATGTCATCTGCCCCTGGCACAGGCTCAGTCCTGATGACCTGAGTGGCACAGAAAAAGCTATGCCTCATGTAAGGACCCTTTCATTTTCAACTGCTTTGTATTTAAAGCACCTCCTTCTATTGCCTCCAAATGATTTGTACCTTGCAATATTAAACACAAAAAGCAGTAACAAAAAGCACGCCATTAAAATGCAAGAGACACAATTTCTGCTTTGCACAACACTAGGAAATTACAATAATAAGTCACCATGATTTCTTAATAAACTGGATGTTCAGTCCTCAAATGAAAGATGCAGCAGGTGTGGAAAACAGGTCTCCCATTTTCTTCACCCTGTGTGTGCCACATCACATAACTGGGTTACTGAAGACTACAAAATTTCCTCTGAAGCATCAGATTTTTGTCCCCTCCAGACCCACATACATGGGCAGTGGCCTGAAACAACAGATTACTATCACAAAAATATGTCGCGTTACAAGTCACCTGGAAGAGAAGTTAAAATGCAAGTCCTTTATGCTTCCTTTTTGATATGGATATCCTTCTCGCTTTATTTCCCAGAAGATCCCAGTTGGTGGGATTCCCCAGCTGGCTTCTACTGTTAAGCACCAGTCTTGTCTACCACACTTTTCCCCAGAGGCAGCAAAGCTAAAAGAGAAAAAAAAACCCTGCAAAACAGGGGAAAAAAAAAAAATGCTAGTTGGAGACCTTGTTTTACCACATAGCTCAAATACTTCAAAATAGACTCATAGGATACCAGGTCAGAAGGGACCTCAAGGATCATCTGATCCAACCTTTCTCGGCAAAAGCACAGTTTAGACAAGCTGGACCAACACCCCATCCTGCTGAATCTTAAAATTTCTGATACTGGGGAATTCAACACTTCCTTGGGGAGATTATTCCAATGGCTGATTATTGTTCCCAAGGCCTGGGACACAACATCCCGGATAAAGACAGAGGTGAAGAAAGTGTTCAGAACTTCTGCCTTCTCAGTGGCTTTGGTGACTAATTCACCTCTCCTTTTTTAACAGTGGGACAATATTTTCCTCCTCTTTCTGCTTGTCGTTTACTTACCTGAAGAACCCTTTCTTGCAGTTTTTGACATCTCTGGCCAATTGCAATTCAAGCTGAGCTTTTGCTTTTAACTGCATCTCTGCATGCCCTGACAATGCCCTCGCAGTTCTCAACAGGTATTTGTCCATTTTTCCATCTCTGGTATGCCTCTCTTCTGGTTTTGAGAAGACTCAGAAGCTCGCAGTTAAGCCAAGTGGGTCTCTTGCTCCATCTACTTCACTTACATTTAAAGGGCATGAACGGTTTTTGTGCTTACAGCACTTTCTATCTCCTCTGTCCTCTATGGAAGCTTCCCATGGAATCCCTCCCAAATGAGCTCTGAGTAAGCTGCAATTTCTCTTCTAAAGCCTTGGATTTAGTACTAACCTCCAATGTGCTCGGAAGGATCCCAAGCTCCACAACATTGTGATCACTGTAGCCAAGGCTATCACTAAGCGAGATACTACAAAGCAGGTTTTCTTGGTTTGTGAGTAGCAAGTCCAGCAGTGCCTCATTCCTGGTTGGCACATCTAACATTTGTATGAGGAAGCAGTCCTCTACACATTCCAGGAACTTGACGGATGACGTGAGCTGCATCTGAGTAGTTGAAGTCACCCATAAGAACCAGGTTCTGTTGACCTGAAGCTTGCTTAAGTGACCCAAATATTGCTTCGTTGGCCTTATTGTCTTGATATCAAAGTCAGTAGCAGATGCTTACTGTAAAGTTGTCCCCTTGGAGATGCCCCCTCTGATTGTGACCCAGGGGCATTTGATAGGGCTTCCACAATCACCATAGTTGACTTCTATACATTCAAAATTCTCCTTAATATAAGAGTGACTCCTCCACCTCTTCTTTGCTGCCTGTCTTTAAGAAACAGCCTATAGTCACCAGTCATGATCCTCCAGAGCTGTCCACCATGTTTCAGTTATTCCTATGATATCATAACTTTCACTGGGCGTGGAGCTCCAGTTCTTCTTTGTTCCCCAGGATGCAAGCATTGATATACATAATTGAGGTGGTTGGTCTTCTGGTTCATATCTTGGGAGGCAGCTAAGGAACATTTGTTGCTGCTCTGGTTACAGTACTTAGGAGGCAAAAAAGGAGTATTCTAGCTTTAAAAGAAAAACCTGCAGATTATTCAACAGGACTCAATGAAAAGTAGCTATTGTGCTTAATTATTCATTAAGTCCCTGAGCATTTTCCAAGGAAATCTACAGACACATTTTCTTTTTTTAATGCAGCCAAGTGGACAACACTTCAGGCCTCAAGTTAGTAATTTCTTTCTTAAGACATAAACTGTCAGAAATAGGTTGTGGCTTGAGAATGTCCTCTTTTATATTTAACTTAAAATTCCTACTTAAAGTGTCTCCCCTTTAAGGTTTCTGAAAAGGAAAAACATGCTTGAAAGTGGGACATGGGGACACCCTAAAAACAGAGGAAAAAAAAGCCCTACTTCAAATTGCCTTCAAATCAAGTGATTCTCCTAAGCCCAGGTTTGAGAAAACCATGGGTTAATTCTGTGTTGGAAAGATCAGCTTTCTCTGTGAAACCAGTCAGTCTCCACCTACATAGCAGGGTGAGGAAAAAGGAATGGGAAAAAAAAAAATGAACCTATGCATGAGGTCAGATTTATCTTAAGAAACCAAGAAATGTCTTTTATATTTTTTATTTTTTTTTTTTTACTTTTTTATTTATTTATTTCCCCATATTCAACCTTGCCTTTCTCTGCTTTGGAGAACACATACACATCTACGTTATTCACACTTAGATCCTTGCTGGGGCCTCATAAAAATGAATGCAAGCTTGTCAAGTCACAGAAGCAGAGGAAAGCTGAATCCCACACGTGAAGTCTTTGATACACTGAAGCTCGACAGCAGGCTTTGTGACAGAGCCAGACACAGCTGCTGAACACACAGATTTCTCCACTGGAGAAACATCCCTGCCGGAGGGGCAGCAAGGGCTTTGGTCTGGGTTTGCACACAGTGTGGTGCAGGTGGGGGGGGAAGTCCTGTGAAACGCAATGGGTGCTTTCCCAAGGGCTTCTCAGAAGATTTACAAGTCTAATCCTAATCTTAGTTTACTCAAGCATGGCCACCAGCAGAGCTGCAGGCACGCCACCCTCTCCTGCTCCACCCTCGCATCCCCCAGGCAATTGTCCTAGCTCCTGGCCATCTCTTGTCCCAGCACACTCAGATCCCCAGGCTCCAACCCAGAGCTTGTATCCACCTCCACCGTCTGGAACCCAGCCCCATTCCACACCTTTGGGAGCCAGGAGCTGCCCACACATCCCCTTCACGACCAGCCATGAACCATCTCCACACATAGCGAGCAGGACTTTTACTGGAAAGGTAAAATAGAATCTACCTTCACTTTGCACACAGTGGAAGTCTTGTTGTTGGATTCACCAGCTAGCACACTGGTGGACCTCTCTGAGGCACCCACAATACTTCAACAGGACTTAATCTTGTTGCTGCCCTCTGCTTGGCAGGCCAGCTTGCCCCGAGCTGTTTAACTCCCAGGAGATAATTCACTGCCGTGAAAAACTGGGAGAGAGAAAAAAATATGAGCTCAGGTTCCACAGGTTTACACAAAGAAAGGCTAATGACAGTGAGGTGACCAGCACAACGGGCCCAGCCTGGGCTGTGAAAGGCAACAGCCTCTGAGGAGGGGGAGAAGACCAAACCATCACCACCACATCTACAGGAGAGGGAGGGATGGTACTGGGACCAAATAGCTTCAGCCACAAACTGATTGCCATCAGATTTCTTGTTGGGGAATTAAAATTGATACAAAACACACTGGTCAGGAAAAATAAAAAAATCACACTGAGAATTTGGGCAGACTAGGCAGAGTGTATAAATCTTTTTCTCTGAAACTCCATCGATGTCACTGATAGAATAAATTGCTGTCATTTAACAGTTTGCTCAGCCCTCCAGATTGTTGCTGACAAATTTTTTTTTCAGCAGAATTAGTCATGCCATAAATTGTAACACTTGAAATGACAACCACGATCACCAGATTATCATCCATCTAATTAAAACAAACCTAAGTATTTCACACTATATATACAGTACAGTGTTCATGTGCCAGACATCAAGATACAGAGTGCTTTGGAGCCTATATTGACGTCAGTTTTTTGCTTCAATCAACATTTACCTTTTAGGTCAGTACATTTTTATGTTTGCCGTAACAGAAACTAGAATCAACATGCTTACACCCGTAATTATTTCTTTTAACTCTTTCAGTGTTTGAAATAACGTTTGCAAGGAAAATGCAAAACTAAAAACAAGTGTATTGTGCCTTTGCCTGGCCTTTTTCTCATTCAAATCCAGAAAAATTCTATTGCAGGGCTGTTATCTGGAAGAATCGCCTTGCTCTTTGCCAGCACTGGCACAGAATATATAACAACATTGCCAGTAATATTAAATACCAGTAATAGCCCACCTGAATAGCCGGGAGACAAACATTCAGTTATTAAAAATGACGGTACAAAATTGCCTTATTAAGTCCAGTAGCTTGCTGTTTACAATGGGCTAGTGCCAAAATAAGAACACAGTTTTACAGCTTTTATTGCTCTTGTCTCAGTGCATTGAAAAGGAGGCTGGTTTCAGATAGCCTTACAAAAAACCCTCCTATTTTAATCAGTGCGAGGTGTTTGAATTCCACGGCCATCATTTGATTCATCCCTGCCGAGATAAGTAGGAGAATGAGTGTTCATCCTTTTGGCTTATACAAGAAGTAAGCTGTTTGCTTTCATTTACCATGATCTGCTTGCCAGCATTACCCCTGCCAGCTCAAGCACTGGCAGAAAAAACAACATCTGCACAGGGATGGATGATCTGTGCTATGTAGGTAAACCTGCAGGTAAACCATGATCACGGGCACCAATGGCTTCCTTGGTAACACCATCGCAGGGAATGTTATCATGCCCTCACCCATTTAAGTTTAAAATGGGCTCAGGATGAGAAGAGTATGTAGACATGGTATGAAATATGCAGGCACAAAGTCACTTGTGACCTGCCAAAAAAATATGCGCACACACTCACATGGTAGGCTTGTTGGCAGACTCTCTCCCTTGCTTTCTCTCTCATATGTTTATGTATATATGCATATATATGTGTATCTATACATATATATGTGTATATATATATTTTTTTTTCTGAGCCACGAGTCTTCTCTGCAAGCCTAGAATTGCCAAAAACCCCTTTCACTGGCCTTGATCCAAATAGTTGACAAGACCAGCAGCTGTTCTGCTCCAGCAATAACAGGGAAGGGAAGAAAAGGCAAGCTGTATATAGAGGGAGAAAGGAGAGATGTTAGCAGAGAGAAGGGGAAAAGCATGGAGGAGGTCTCACTCTTCACAGATAAAGCACACCATCATGGAGGTGCAGTACCCTGTGAAGGGTGTAACAGGACTGTCTAGGCATCTCTCTGAAGCAGACTGTGTCCATTCATAGGGTGGGAACATGATGCCCAGTTTTGCTCCAGGGTGTGGGCATGGGATGCTTCAGTGGCTGCCCATGTCCAGGACAGAGGCCTGATGCCAATACTGGGGATTGTCTCAGTGCAGCTCCAGTTCTGCACCTCCCTACACTCACCCTCATCCCAATTACAGCTCCTCAAAGCAGAAGGGAGGAGGAAAGTCAGCGTGCTCTGATGTAGCCTGAAAATAAAGATTAAAAAACATGCAAAAGCATCTATTAGCGCATGAAAGACAAACAGTGCTTCCCTCACTTTCCAGTAACTCACTACCTTAATGGCAGAAGATAGACAATTAATAGTGTGGCTTCCGTGTTAAATCACACTGGGGGCTGTGACTTAAACCCACTTTAAAGAAACTAGGCCAATCATTTTATGAGGCGTGGGAATTGTTAAATTGGGCTATCCCCTCTCCTTCATACAATTGCGTGAAGACTGATATTGTGGAGAGGTTTTTAATGAAGGCCTTATATAGCTCTAGGTCAAGACATTTGCATTTGTGAAGATTACATTAAAAGCACAAGAAGCAAAACAGCATGAACAAACAGCAGCATTTTCATCTTTAAAAAAACCCAACACATTTTGTCCGTGGGAATATGGTACGAGGGACTGGGAAACAATGGTTTCTATTTCCAGCTCTGCTGCTAACTTACAGGAGTCTGACCTTAAGCAAATCATTTTACCCTGGAACTTCATTTATCTGCCTCGGGGGTGTAAAGGCTCATTAGTACACTTACTAATGAGCTTCATATAATCATATGCAAAGCACAGCATTTTAGTAGATTTTGTAAGACTAAGATTTGTAAAGCCCTTTGAAATTCAACATGATGTAGATATGTAAAGATCTCCCTCTTGCTTGCTCTCTCTCTCACACACACAGTCTCTCTCCAGGTGATAAAGACAAATTCCATTAAAAAATTTCAAGTCCCAAGCACAAACAGTGTAAACTCAAAGTCCACTTTTTGAACTTTTATTACTTCTTTGAAACAACAGTGCTGACACACATATTTAAAAGAAGCCCACACAGCAGCAAGTTACTGGAACGGTTGGTTCTAAGCAAGCAATAACAGCCTAAACAAAGCTGAACTTTGGATTACATGTCATGTGGAGTTATTGAATTTGACAGGTTAATTTGTTAATTTCTTTGACCTGATATATATACACTCACTGGTATCCTTGCAGCACTCCTCCTATTCAGGTGCTACTTTTATACTTCTTGCCCTGTTGTAGCCTCAACAGTACAGAAGCAGTCACCTGCTATGAGGGCACAATTGCAACCCGGTGTCTTTTCTTAAACTAATTGGTACAGGTGGAAAAAAATAGTCTTCATGCCTCCAGCATGAAAGAATGACTCTGTTCCCATAGGAGCATCTTAATGTTTTGCAGTTTTAACAGTTAATCTAATAAAAGATTATAGTTTTGCTTACAAATCTTGTCCACACAGCATCCTTTAAAAATACTGGGATAAAAGCTCTGACTTACTACTCCTCCTCACTGGAAATAACAAGTGCACAGGTTTTGGCTGGGATAGAGTTAATTTTCTTCATAGCAGCTTGTATGGTGCTATGCTTTGTATTTGTGAACAAAACATAACACACTAGTGTTTTAGTTACTGCTAAGCAGTGATTACACAGCATCAAGGACTTTTCTGCTTTGCAGGCTGCTCTGCCTGTGAGGAGGTTGGGGGTACACCAGAAGTTGGGAAGGGACACAGCCAGGACACCTGACCCCAACCCACCAGATATACCACACTATGTGGTGGTGTGCTCAGCAATAAAATCTGGGGAAGAAGGAGAAAGGGGCGACATCAGGAGTTAAAGTGTTTGTCTTCCCAAGTCTCCATTACACGTGACAGAGCTCAGCTTTCCTACAGATGGCTGAACACTGGCCTGATGATGGGAAATAGTGACTTGTTGTGTGTGTGTGCGTGCAGATTTTGCTTTATCTATTAAACTTCCTTTGTCTCAACACACAACTTTTCACTTTTGCCCTTCCATTTCTTCTCTCCCATCCCATGTGGGGAAGTGAATGAGTGGCTAGAGGGCACTGAGCTGCCCATCAGGGCTAATCCACAGCAACAGGTTATTTCTAACAACCTATGTACATCCACAAAATGCTGCTTTAACCAGAGCAAAATGTAATTACTTACACTGCTTAAAACAGATGGAAGTGGCAGGTTGAACATTTTACAAGATTTAATTGCTTAATGGGAAAACGGAAACAAAAATCAAAGGGTCTTTCTAGGAAGAGTGCCAAAAACTGCCTTACAAGAAAACTGCAATATCCTTGCACAAAGTAGTGTCTCACTTCCCCTTCCACGTTGTCATGGGGGCCATAAAAGAGCTAGGGGTTCTGTACCACCACACTCACGTAGAAATCATCAGGGTACGCCTTTTGCTTTCTATCATCCTTGGATCTAACCAAGGATACATCTCCCTACTTTACATCTCCAAGTAGAGCGTGCTGGTAAGTCTCCCCTGTACAACCAGATGCATGAAAACTGGGAATAATGCGACACTTATCTCAACGTGGAAAGCTAATTAGAACAGTAAGCACTGAGGCAGGACTCAAATGATCCATCTGCTACACTCACACAGCCTCTTACCTCGCCTTCCCTAAGCCCCCAGGGAAGGACCACAGCCATTTCACAGACATGAAGCTGAGGCTCCAGTACCATGGGTTTTCTGGATGTGTAGGTATGCTGTGGAGATTCCCTGATCTCCCTTGGGTGTCTAAACCTCACAGGCAGCAATTGCTTTCAGAGGTACAGGCTGGGCAGACTTTGGGCAAACCTCCACACATGGACACAGAGAAGAGCCACGTGACAGTTTCACCTCCACTCTCCACAAGGCTCAGACAAGCCCTTGCTGCTCAGAGAGCCATGTGCCTGTGTTAAAACTAGAGCACTTTCCAAGGGGAGAAAGGAAGGATTTGCTATGGGAAAAGCAGCCAGAGGAGCCCTGTATGATACCTTAGGGCCCCAGTGAGCCACAGCCTCCCTGCAAGTGTATCCCGGCTATTTAAGAGCAAGGAATAGTGTTGGAGAATAATTACAGTGGTGGGGAATTTGTCCTGGTTTGTTTGGTGTGCATGCTAAATATTTGCTCAGCTGTAGGTTTTGGACATTAAAATGAAAGAGAAATGACATTTTTAAATGATAGATGAGGCAAAGGTCCCCTTGACAATTGAGGTTTTATAATGGCAAGGAAGTAGCAGAAAGACCACCATTTTACAGGAGGTGAAATCAGATTCATATCTCTGATCAGTTTTCTACCATTTGTTTTTTCATTGAACCTAATTGCATCACTTTGCATTTAGCCTTGGGTAAGGAAAAGGAAAGTAGATTTAAGGTTCGATTTAAAAGAAATTAGGTAAGGCAAGGAGGTCGGAAGGCTTTAATTATAGCCTCGTCTCACCAACTGACTAGCTTTGCTCACCCTTTGCACTTGCTGTAACCCCTCAGATACACGAGGAAAGCTCTCCACATCTTTCTGCTCCCAGTCCAAAATCTTACCTCCTCCTCTGTCCCAGAGGAGCCACAAGACTCTCTCAGGATTTCACCACATCAGGACCAGATCTCAGTCCATTGCCTGGATTCAGAGGGCTGCAGGACTCCTTGAGCTGGCACTGATTTGTTTGATGGGACAAGCAATCTTCAGCACAACTCCCTCACCATATGATCTGGGGAGAAGGTGATTGCTGCACAGTAGCCAGCTTTCTTCTCCCATCATCTTCCTCCCCATACTGCTGCTCACCCATGGATTCATCCTTCTAATGGCAGTTGTTGTTCATGGAACCAAACCTATAAGCAGACAGTGAAGAGGCCTAGGTTAAAAATAAACCATTTAAAAAAAAAAAAAATCAGAAAGACATGTGGGAAACGTTGCTGAGGCCATGCAACACCTGTCAGAGCTGCGATGGCAGTGAGTGGTGGGAGTGAGCATGAGAAAGGATGAGGCAAAACCCAGTGTCTCAAGCCAGAGGAGTCAGAACTGCTGTCCATTCCCACTACTTTCTGACATAACACATCCTGCAAAAGCAGGGACTGGTGCTTGAAACCCTGGAGGGGGTCAGTGACAAGCCCCCCTTGGTGAAGACAGGTCTTTCTCCAAAGGCAGGATGCTCTGTTCTAAGAAACAGCCTTCAGGCAAACAAGCTTTTTCCCAACCAGGGGCTGGCAGCTTACCACAGTGTCCCTTCCCAAAACAACTCCATATAGCTTTACTGACCTCCACCCCATGCCAGCAACCCACAAGAAGCTGTGTTCGACTGACACGGGGATGGTGCTGGAGGAACCACCTGGACTGCTGAAAAGGGAAGTAGACAAGCCCAAGGGCCCAGTGCCCAAGGGAGAAAGTGCTGCTGGCACCCAGAACCTTGTCAGCCTTTCCCACAGAGGGAGAGGGGAGCTGGCAGAGCCTCCATGCTCCCTGCTCTGCCCAGTACTGAGACACTACCCCTGTTATCTGTGATATCTCCTGGGAGACGGCTCCCTTGCTACATTCATGCCATTAAGGTAATGGCTGACATATTAAAAAAAAAGTCAAGAATAGGTTTAAGGCATCTCAACCCCGCCCTAGCCAGCTGTGCCAGCACCACTCCTCATGCTCTAAACTGGATGTGGACCAAAACAGAGAGGAGATGGCAGTTCTCCTTCCTCTCCTGCAGAAAAACATCCTTTTCCTTCCAGACAGGAATGAACCAGTGTGAGGTAGGCCTGTCAAAAGTCCCCGCAGAGTGTGCAATTACCAACACAGTTGTGTTGCCAGCTTCTGGAGCCAGGACTGATGCTGGGGTGTTTCCTACCTCTCAGGCCCAGACAACTTAGCAGGCCCACCCACTCCTACCTTAAGGGAAGGCTTGTTCCCTGCCGGGTGCATGAGCTGGCTCTGCATGCATTTGCATGTCTTCTGATAGCGCCCGGAGAGTCACTCTTCCAAAATCCTTGCACTAGAGAGTCTGGGAGTCTAATGTGATGTTATGATGATTAATACCAAACTTGGTCCCTACCACGCAGAGCTCTATTCTCCTGCATGCCTCACGAGTTTGCACAGAGCTCATTCACATGCACAGGGTGGGCTGTGTGTGATGGTATGGCTCCAGCCCCAGCCCTCCTCACACACACACTTGCACACACAGCTTTGGGACTGGTGTCACCAGAAAGCACTTTGGGGTCTGAGAGCATTCTCCTGGTGCCAGCATCTCAAGCAAAGTCCTGCATGGCCTTAGAACACTGGAGGTGCAAGAGCAAGAAAAGGAGAAGCAAGAGAAGGTTTTAAGAACTCTCCTCTCCCTACTGCTGAGGATCTTTTTCACTTGTACCAGTATCCCTCTTCCTCCAAAACAAAGTTTAGCTCATCAGGAAGCAAAGAAAAGCAATAGGGAGAACGGGAAATGGAAGCAGAGCAGCAGGAAGAGTCAAGGCCACAGCCTATCAGGGCAAGAGAGAGCAAGCTGAGCCATGCCACCAAGAGCTCTCAGGCTCACATCACCTCCCACCCTCTTCTGTCAGTGAAGGCAGGGACCATGCTACTTGCAGTGCCAAGACATATTCCCCCACGCATGCTCCTCCTGCTCCTCACCCATCTCATTCCATCCCATTGCATGCCAAGGCAGACAGGCATTGGGCTACAGCCAGTAGCAGATTTCTTAACTTAATTCATCCATCCTCTGCACAGTAGCCCAGTCTCCACATCTGCAGTTTAACCATCAATCTCAGCATCACAGAGCATCCCTATCGCAGTCAGGCACAGGTAACAAGGGAGCTGCAGGAAAGGGCACCCTGCACTGATGCTGCAGGGTATTTTTCAAAGACATTGTGCACTATACAATCAAAACAACCAGGTATTTCCAAAACTGTTTCATGAGGCCTTCTTTTCTGGTTAGCATGACATGGGGAAAAAAAAGCAAAAGGTGATCTTTAACATGCCTGGAGAACAGAGTGCTGCAGTTAAAATCCCTGCAAGAGCATAGCAGGAATTCCTCCACCACCACCACCACAGGTATCATCAAGGTGTTGTCTAGTTGTGCACCAAAAGAGGCTGGTGGTATTATAAACTGGATATGAGAATGGCTACAAGAGCTTCCATATTTCCTTACATTGCCTTCCCCCCACTAGGCACCTCCACTTGGAAAGAAGTTTCCATCCAGGCTGACAGACTTGGAACCTGAACTTCTACTTAGCAAGAGAATAGGCTTAACACAGATTTCCCCACAGTTTTCTGATAAGGACATGACAGTCAGGAACCACACCTAAGGAGGCTCTTTCTGGGCTTGTTGCAGGTCTGCGAGTTCTCTACCAGCCCTGGACAAGGACAGTGCCTGTTGAGTGGAGGGTGGCTGTGCAATCCCCGCTGCAGCAGCCCAGCAGGACACCCTGGAGCAGCAGCAGCCTCCTATCTGCCAGGGTACAGCTGGGGCAGCACAGGGAGACCTGGGCACCACACTGACTTTTGGGCATGTTTCTTCACAGAGGGAGTAATTTCCACACGAATGTTTTGAGAGTTTGCAAAGATTTATCATTAAGTCAACAACTCATTGTGCAAGAGGCCCTGCAAGATGGAACAGGAGCTGGTAGCTGCTGTGGTACTGTGAAGGGAGATTCAGAAAGCTGTGTCCCTTGCTTCAAGATAACACAATGTTTTTAATAAGTTCTGTCATGCACCTGATGTGTTTCAAAGAGACAATCTACTGGGCTACATACTGGTGGCCCAAAATGTTAACATTTAAAGATGGAGACTGAAGACAGGCAGAAAAGGACCCGCAGGGAATACATCAGGTTTGGGGTTTTTTTTTTAAAAAGGCAGAAAATATCACTTTCTTTGGGAGACAGTCTCCCCACAGGAAGAAGTAGAGGTTTGTTTTAAGTGGGTTTATTTTTTTTAACAATTCAAGTATTTTGTTTTAAAGGAATGGTGTCTCACCTGCAAAACCAGAGTTCATTTTATCTCCACCCACTCCTCATTAATCAACCTCAAAGAGCATTTTTACAATAAAGAGATACAATATTAGTTAAACTAATGACTTACACAGGCAGAATCATTACCGCAATCTTACTGAATGCTTGGAGCAAGCAGACGGGTCCTGAGAACTGACAGCACTGGCCGGGGGGGTTAAGGCTCTTGAATGAGGGTTGCAGCATGGAGGACTTCCCGGTCGCAGCAAAAGCCCCCAGCCTCACCAGCCTCCATCAACAGCATCAACGAGGCACACGACCTAGGTCACAAAGGTGTGGCACAGCAAATAAAACACGCTCGGGTGCACACAGACAGCAGCTGGAAATTTTCCTGGCCAAGTTTTGGTAACGAAACAGCAATGTCAAGGCAAGTGCTAGCCCCCGTGTTTAGAGGCAGGACACACAGCAAGTCAGAGTGGCTATTCTAGATGAAGTCCTATTTGCAGGGTGGGCAGAAGGGCAAGCTGCAGGCTGTGGCCAGCCTACAGCATGGGTGAATAAAAAGGTATAAGGGCTGCAGGACTGCGTGAGCCCAGGGACCTGCACATGGGGGAGAGAAGCAATCACTTGACATTTCAGCAATGGGTCATGACCAGAGGAATTTGAAGAGGAGAATAAGAATATGTATAATGGGCTCACTCCAGGCATATCGGCAATGTTTGGCTGCTTCTAGCTTTGACCCCTTTTCCTTCCTCTTCTAGTCTCCCTAGGTTTCAATGATCCTTCTCCATAGTCAACATTTCAGTGGTAGCAGACACAAACAGAAAAAGCTTGAGCTGGTAGGATTTGCACGAGTAGGAAAACAGACAGGGGAGAAGATGGCTGCCAAGGCAAGGCTAGGAATGGATGTGTCTCTGGGAACAGTAACACAGAGCATGACAGAGAGGGTGGTGATGGAACGCAAATACTGTAATAACGTGGAAAGCCTGAGCTCCATAGAGGTGGAGTGCTCAAAGACCTCAGGAGAGGCAGGACCTGACTGCCCTAGCACAGGCACAGTGCTCCAAGGAGGAGACTTGGAGAAGCAAGTACCAAAGCTAGACACAGTGGACTGAATACAACAGGATAGAGTCTTTTGGGAGCTGCTCAAGAAGAGAGGCACCGAAGAGCCACCAGCACTAGTCTTGAGCAGAAAAGCAGGTTACAAATTGAGGTTTGTTAGCGAAAGGGAGGAGAAAGTTGTGAAGTGTATCCCACCAAAGTAATCAAGACACCAGCAGAAAAAAAAAACCCTGAACAAGCCAAAGCAAGAAATAAGAGAGATGGAGGAAATTGGACAGGCAGAGGACATCAGAGCATGTATAAAAGCAGAAAGAGAGAAGACATCCAAGAAAGAAATCCACTGACACCCTCCAACCCCAAAAAGACAGATGTGATGCAGGCTGTGGAGGAACAAGACAGCAGTGTGCTGGTGGCACAGGATGAGCCATGGGGTTGCAGTAAGACCATAAAAGGCTCACAGGAAAGGATGAGGATGATTCTTCCTAGTATCAAGACAAGATACAAGGAGATGGGGATAAGGGACAGGGAGAGACAAGAGGATGGCCAAAGCAAGCCAAAAGCAAAGCTAGTGAGTTTAACAAAGGCACAAAGGAGTCTCCACCAGTACAGCAACACTAATTAAGAGGATGTGTCACCAAGATATGATGGCAGTAAATAATTAAAGGTTGGTAAGAGGCAGTAATTTAAGGCTAATAAGAGGCAGTAATTTATCAGGAGCCAACAAGAGTAAGTAGTCCAGGAGCAATAAATTCAACAATGGAGTAAAAATAAACAGGCAGGGCAAGAACCAGAGCCACCAGCCTGATAACAAGGACAACACCGCAGAAGTATATAAACTCTGTACACAAATGAAGACCAGCTGATGGAGGTCCAGATGGAGCTCTCAGACACTACCCCCACCCCCCTTCATTCAAATATTCCCAGAATACCTATCCACACCAGAAGGCCTTTGAGAAGACATGTTTTTGAAGTAGGGCCCCTATTGCACTTGTCCCTGCACCTAGCATGTAGACCAAGAGCTCTTTAGAGCAGAAGCCATCACAAGATCCCTGCCACGCATGTAGTGGACAGAATGGGGACAATGGTAGGGCTTGAAGGGGGGGAATTTCCAGTGACAGCAGCCACTAGTAAATCCCTGAAGGAAGGTGCCATTGCTGCACTTGAGGAGCACAGACAGCACAAGGAAGAGGCAAGAGGGCTTTATAGTTGCAGCCCCAGCTAAGCAGTGACTACCGAGAACCTCTTACAGGAGCAAAGGACTATCCTTCAACAGGAGTGGGGAAATAGAAACCCAAGCATCAACTGGGGAGCTGGAGTGTAGGAAGAGCAAAATGCCTTCCCCACAGCTCTTGGTTCATCTTTCCAGCACCTTTCTAGAAAGCACATAAAGGTTATTAACCATTGTGGTGGGTTTACCCTGGCTGGGCACCAAATGCCCACCAAGCCCTTCTATCACTCCCCCCAACCTCTGTCAGCACAGCGGCAGGAAAATCAGCTCAGCCAGACCCACTACAACCATGCTCCCAGTGCTGCTGCTCTGACCAGCCCAGATGAACAGGAGACAATTGTCAATGTCCCTGCAGCAAGGATATCTCTCACTTGCTCATGCCCAGGGACCAAAGCCAGGCAGTTGGAGGTACACACCCACCCCACTGCTTTCTGCATCCAAGCTTGAAAATCACAATCCTGAGCTTGGGATGCTCCAAAGGGAGTCAGTGACCAGCAATTGCATACCAGCAGTGAGGTTTGCTCCAGCAGTCTCTGCCATCAGCCATCCCTGGGCTCAGCCACACCACCACAGCTCAGCTGGGGATGCAAAGCATGGAAAGTAGCTGCCATGAAATCAAGAGAAGCACCTCGAGACACTGATGCAGAGAGTGTGGGAAAGAAACTAAAGACATTCATGTTCATCAGGAGACAGATAAAACCACTGCAGTAATAAGATTTCATTATGACAGCTAAGGAAGAAACAGCAAACAAAAAAAAATTAAATCTTTGTTTGCTGTGTCTATAATAAAGTACAAAGGTATCTGCCTTTGCACTACTGGTTGCACAGGCAGGTTTCAGCCCTGGGTGAGGGCTAAAAGTTGCTTATGCACTACATATTGTTTTCCAGACAGATCAGCCCTTTGCAGCATTCACTCAGCCCTCCATGCCACAAGGTGCACACAAAACACCTTTCCTGGGGGTCCTGCTCCTTACGGGAGCAGAGAAGAGATTGCAAGATTTACAGATTTACAAATTTATTGAGAGAGAAATGGGTAAGACATTAGGGTCCTCACCAGTGGCTGAGGACTGTGCCTTATCCTTAGTAGGCATGGGAGAGTTTACGTTGGCGTTCCTTCTCAGGACCATTAGAAACCCAACTTTCATTCCCCATAGAGTTTTGTCTTTTAGTACAGGTTTTCACTAAGCACATTCAATTTGCAAATTCAAGGGAGTAATATGGGAAAAGTTTCTATTTTTAAAAAAAGAAAGTAAAAACTTCTGAAGTAATGAACTACTCCTGGATAAAAAGACTAATCTTCTTTAAAGAGTTTTGCAGCCTTATGTACTCCCACACAATACATTTTACATACTTACATTTTGCATGCATATATACATACAATTCTCCTACAGAGAAGAATTGATCCATAATATAAACTCACTCTACATATGCATGGTTTTTATTCACAGACATGTGTGAGAAAGTTTGAGAAAATGAAAAACCATACCAGCCTGCAACTAAGGCCAAGGGTAAGAACAGAGATGGATAAAAGCTGCATGTTCTAGACAGTAAAGCACCCTCCCTTATCTGCTCTCTTTTAAAAACACTCTGTTTCTCCCCCTTATTATTTTTGTTAAGTGAAGGCCATCTCTGTCCTCAGCACCAGAGGAGCTGACCCAATGGCATAGTTACCTCCCAGTGAGTCATCCATGTCCTGAGCTGAATCTTGCCACCCTCATTCCTACAGAAGACTTATTTTATACAGCTCCATCAGAGCATTCATGGTGATGTCTTTAGCACCATTAAGAGCTCATACCAGTAAGGCAAATGTTTATTTCTCAGTTTGAATCATCTCCCTTCGTTTTAAGAAATTCATGAATGTCTAAACATGTTTCGTGACCAGATTTTTGAAGTGTCTTTACATGATTTTACCTCACTTAGAAAATGTTCACAATGTTCACAAAATGCAATGAGACTAGAGACACAGGTCTAGCTCAGAGTTCCACGCAGTCAGAGCATACTCAGTTTGCTCTGGTGTCTGTCTTCCTATTCTGGGTCTGCTTTTTCTCCTCCTGTTCCAGCAATCATGTCTTCAAAAGATGAAATTTTTCAGGGAAAAAAAGAGTTTTCAGCTAACTTTTGAGGTTTTGTCCAATGGCTGATCCGAACAGTCTGGTAAACCTAGCAGTGAGCAAAAGCAATATTGCAGGCAGGTTATCTGAAATGACAGCACAAAAGACATGAACTAAATGTGAATGACATAAAAGGATCATGAATGACCTACAGATCAGTCATTGCTCACTGCATTATTCAGCAAATTTAGAAAGAGCAGGTAACAAGAATAATTGCAAACCCACAATGCCTTTGGACGCAGCTCCTGCAGTTCTTTGAGTATCTTCAGAGGAGCTTCTTTCCTATGCTCTGTCACAGGTTTCTTATCTAGCTGATGGGTTTAGTGATTACTCTTGGCTTTTGAAGACGCCTGAAAATCTACTGATGAATAATGATAATAGCATGCTACTATCTTGATGGTTTTGCCTCAAAATCCTCCTAAAACACTTCCCCTCAAAATGTACACGGGCTGTCACTTGTAACCCAGTTCTTATTCCTACCCAGTACTCCCAGCTGCAGCACAGTGTAAAGGACAAGGTTATAGTTAACACTGAAGCTTCTCTCGAGATCTTTCATTGCTGTGCCCTCAAATTGACAATTTTTCTTACAGAAACCCCAAATTTATTGGTGTCACTCACTGAGATGTTTTTAATGGAGTGAAAGTCCTCAGGCAAGGACCTGTGGTCTGCCTGAGCTCCACAGGATTTATTGGCTGGCCACAAACAGCAGTGTTTATGTTGTCCCGGTCCTCTTTTATGGCAATCCCAAGTTTGAGGCTTACAGGGCAGCTCTGAGCCTTCCCAGAACAGCCTCAAGAGACACGTGAGCAATGACTGAAGAAGTGAAGCCACAGACTGAAATGATTCAACTCTACCTGTATCCCAGATCAAGTCAACGGGAAGATCTCGGCACTATTGAAGAAAACTTTTATTTGCTGCCTAAAAACCAGCCACAAGCAGCCAATACATAGTATTTGGTACCATGGTCTACCATGGTAAAAATCATCACATATGTGACCAAGATCATCTGAACAGAGCTACAAGCTGTCATTAAAACATATGTGAAAGAAGTTCTGCACTGTATTCACGTGGAGACATTTCAGTCAGACTTCTCACAGTCTCACAGCCCAGACAAGTTTACAGAAGCTAATGGGCAACTTCTTTTAATTATCTGCTTCCCTTCCTAAATCTAAAAGCACCACCTTAGTCATCTCTCCCTCAGGCTCTCTGACTAGCAAAGGAGAAGGCAGAAATGTCACCAGAAACAAAGAGAAAAGCCATGTGTGAAGTATAAGTCGGTTAGTGCAGCGAGCACTTTCCCAAAGTGGTCTAGATCTCTTTTCCAGAGCTAAGAGTAAGGTTTACCGGGTAAAACAAAGATTTATCGGGTCAGCCTTTTAATCACAGGAGATGAAAATAAATACATGCTAAACAAACACAGCCCAAGTCATATTACCTTTCTCCAGAAAGGCCAAGATAGGCACTTAAAGGAGAAAACAACCCCCAAGTCCACCAACTCTTTGAAGAGACAACCTCAGGTACTGCAGTAGTGCAGTTCCCAATTTCATTAGCGCTGCCTTGAGTTTTTTGCTAGTGGTGATCAGATCTAAAGAACCACTGTAAGATCAGACACTGGTCTGTTAGCTAACAACACTCAGGAAAATTTTGCCAGGAAACAAAGCTACCCATATGGGTTTTGTGTACAGATGAGCAATCCCAGCTAGCAAGGCCAGATGTCAGGAACCTTTTCATTTAGAGGCTAGTTCTGCCTCATGTAGAGTCAGAAACAGCAGCAGTCCAACCCTTGAACAAACTAAAACTTTCTCCTCTTAAATTAGTATTTCATCTTCTAGAAAAAAAAATCAGATATGTTAAGAGAGTCTTCCTCTCAAATTGGTAAGATGCTGCAGCCCAAGCGCAGCAGGGAAGGGAGGTGGGAAGTTGCTTGAAAGATGCCTTGACATCTAGGGGTGCCACTTGCCGTTTTGAACCCAGGCAAAGGCCAGTGTCTGCACCAGCAATGCTGGTCCTGGTCCTAATCATAATCATGGAAAGGGAAACATGGTACTACTAGAGGCTGAATGACACAACCAACTTGATGAGGAGGTAGCTGTGTGACTGTCCCAAGCCTTCAGTATCTCAGGCCAAGACCACCAAACACTCAAGAAAAAGTATTTAGGTAACAATAGAAGAATTTGTTTTGAATACACTGAGAGACCAGGTAACTTTTAGGTAGGTATTTGCAGGAACCTGTTCTTTATCTTCCCATGTTCACTGCACTTTAATCATCCTCAGCTCTTCCCTTATACAAGGGAGCATATATATTTTTAAAAGAAAGACGACCAGATAAGCCAACTGTCAGGCAAGAAGAACAAGCACTTCATGTTGTATCTTTGACGTTGCTTCTACCACACCCAGCCTCTCTGAGAATGCACTTCCTGGCTATGTTTTCATTTTCTGATAAAAATATAAAATGAGCAATAAATGTGGGAAATGTACATTTTCCATCCCCAGAAGCAGAACACATTTTTTTGTAAATCGTGGATTGCCACCTTCCACAACTCCAGTCAGATGAGTAGCCCACAAAAATCAAAAAGCAACCCTTTCCTGAGGTTTGGCTTGCTTAGACAAACAAATCAGAAACATCCTGGGAACAAAGCTCCATGTTTCTTAATATACCTACTTGGACCCAAGCCAGAATCTCTTCTGCCTCTACTCTAACCAGAGAAATAAACAGCATGCCTGCATCCACATCAACAAAATCTATTCTGCGCTTTCCCAGCATCATAATTTTTTAGGTAAACACTGTTAGCCTGCTAAATATT
Source organism: Todiramphus chloris collaris (assembly GCA_025345505.1). Classification (NCBI taxonomy): domain Eukaryota; kingdom Metazoa; phylum Chordata; class Aves; order Coraciiformes; family Alcedinidae; genus Todiramphus; species Todiramphus chloris. Next base: position 31,684,644 of record JANVCC010000017.1, read on the forward strand.
TAGTGTTGCCCTTCTATAAAAAGGGGTTGTTTCTAATAAATAGTTATGTCAGATACATCAGAACTTCCTTTTCTCTCCTATGACGTTGGGGAGTCCGTCATACTCAGAGTAGGGATGCTTTCTTGTGAAAATGCCTATTGAGCTCTTAAGACAATGAAATTAGGCTCTAGGCAGATTAAATTTGCTTTAAACACCTGTCTCCCCTGAGGAATTTCCTAACATGGAGTGCCAGGAGCACCCTTTCCAAGAAGGGTACAAGTGCCACTGAAAGCGACGCTTGTTCAATGCCTCTCACCAGCAGCACCTACTTCACACTCAAGCATTGACTGAAGGCATAGCTTTATGCTTTGCCACCTTTACAAGCCCAAGGTACTTCATTGCTTTGAGATAACTTAGTGTCACCCAGAGAGAAGCGCCAGGCAGTCAGATCAGGTTGATTTGTTGGGCCAGAACATCCCATCCATAACTCTTTTCCCCATGTAATCACCTCTTACAGAAAATGAAGTGGAAACACATACATACAAAAAAATCCAAACCAAACCCCCTAACGTCAGTGTCACTTCCAGCAAGGGGTGCAGATGACAGCGTCTTCACCATAATCTAGGGCCAATTAGCTGCTCACATAAAGAGGTGCCATTTCATCTTTGCATACCCTAACTAGAAATTCATTTCCATTTCCAGACTCCATTATCATTTCCCACTCTTATCTGCTAAACAATACACAGGCCCCTCTCTCTGTCACCTTCTCAGCATCAAAAGCCATTTTTGAGACTCTTCTGCACAGAGCAGGAGGAGAGCAAAAGATCTGTGAGCACGTCCCTGACACACTCAACGGGCTCAAGATTATTTTCCTACTTTTTTTTTCCTCATGAAACGGGCAAACAGTATCAGTGAGCCAGACTGAACCAGTGAGCCACTAAAGGCCTAACCACAGTTGTTTGGTAATCTAGTCTGGTATCAGGTCTGCATGTCTTCATTAGGAAGTCCCCAGGGAAGAGCCGAGAGGAGGGTAAGCCTGCAGTACAGTATTTCACACTTCAACACAGAGGAGACTGTGTCACATGGTTAATCCCTTTAGCAACTCTCCACATAAAGGTCCAAGTAGGCACCCAGGCTCTCCCTGGGTCAACAAATGACTTGTTTCTACCACATTCTTCCACTATCTCAAGGAATCACATCCTGTTGGTACTCTCATTAATAGCCTCCAGCTCTCATGCTGGAAGGGACAGTGAGCAGTTCATCCAGATCCAGTTTCTCTGGCCTGACGTGACTCCACAGACCTGTCATACCTGCTGTCAGCCATTGCTTTTGCAGCTGAAAAGCCCTAGTTTGCTCTGTTGCTCCCTGCAAGGAAGCTCCTCCACACCTCTGAGCCTCTTCCAGTCCTAAAACACTTTCATCTGAGGCGACACTAAGCACACACAGCAGTAAGGCAAGGGTGGGCTACAGATTTATACAGTAGCATAAAAACACTCTTGTTTTTCCTTCAGTTCCTTTGCTGGAGATCCTAATACTTCATTCGATTGACTGTTGCTATCTTAGCTCAATGATCTGCAAGGGTGGCCTGAGGACAGTCTCCTCCTCTCAGAGGCCATCTTTTTATTTGTGAAGCAAGAGCTGTCTTTCCCCATGTGTTTTGCCTCATTTGCTCATGCAGACTTCGACTTGGGCTAAGGCGACTGCTTGTACCGGAGCTGTAAGAATGGAGGACCAAAGCAAGGAAGTCGTAAGGAAAACATGACATTGTCAGAACTGCTATCATTCTTTCAAGTAGGCAGGGACAAGTGTTCAGGTAACAACCTGCAATTTGGACAACCTGCTAACTATCAACTCTATTTGACATACTAAATATACAGGCAAGACAACTGCATGGTACATGACGCAACACACCCAATCACCATCTTCAAAACCAGCATCAAACAAGAGACAGCACAAACAGCAGGAGGGCAAGACTTCATTTCATCCTTAACAAATGGACCTTTACCAGTCACACAGTAGTACCATGCTAAATCTGTTTGTCTCAAGCTTGGTTTCATCATTGCTTGTATCACAGACAGTAACCACCAAAATTTAATTAGCATGTTTATTCTAATACAAGTTACATGAGACCCTTCAAGAAATACATTGCAACTAGGCCTCTGCACACCAGATTTTTTTCACTTAGCTTGTCTACAAGACATACTTTGTCAAAACAGCACAGACTAATTAAACAGTTATGGAAGAGAATTGCACGTGATGCAAAAAACAGTTTGAGAGCAAAGACCATACATAGAACGTATTACTGGATTACAGTCCAGCATGGATCACAAAGAAAGTCATAGGAAGCAGTTTTCTCCAACAGAACACAAGTACACAACATCATTAGTATATGTTTTGCATTAAAACCCACAATTATTAAAAAATTCAAAAATGTTAACTTCAAATATTACTTGGCTAGCCACTATACCTATAAGGTAAAACCATAAATGGACTAACTCTGCTTTAGGAGGTGAAAAAGACTAAGTCTCTAGAATTAACTAGAGCCCAATTCAGCAAACCACTTACACATGTGCTTAAGTCCTACTGACTAGCGGGGCTTACACATATTGAAGTATAATTAACACGGAGAGATTTCAGCATGCATCAACAGTTAAGTACATGCTAATTACTTTCACTGAATCAGGATCATATACTTTAAGGTACAACAAATTTATATATACACTATGAAAGCCATGATCTTTCAATCTATTGTCCTGCCAAAAGAAAAACCTCTACTGGGTACGAGAAAAACTGATACAGTCCCCTGAAGAAGCATGGCTTTTCATGTTTTATTAACAACTCCAAAAGTGTGCACAAATCAGCGCTAGGAACAATCTATCTTCACTATACTTTCAGCCTTCACTCTTTCAAAACAACAGAATTTACACAATTTGCAGCAGTATAGTATTAAAACCTCTATATGCAACTTGCAAGTTCAAGATCAAGGAATTTGCTTTCTTCAGTTCATTCCCCCAGCGATCAGATCTTCACATTGTACAGCTATACAACAAACCAGTGACTATATACAATCCTGCATGAGCTACAGGAAGAAAGCTACAAAGTTACATAAATAAATGTTCAAGTTCAAAAATATTTCTCTTGCACTTAATATTTAAGTGTTATTAAAAACGCAACAAAAAGAACTCTGCAACGTTGACATGTATCAGCCCTCTCTAAAGAAAAAGATTTCTTGTAGAATTGTCCTTCTCCAGAAGTTATCTGCATGGCTGTTCAAATAAAATCAGTCTTGCCGTAGCTATGAAATGCAGGTATCCTGGCAAATGTTCCACGTACTTGGGAATGAAACATTCCCATATGTTCAGAGGAATTTGTTGAGTTTTGGGTTGTTTTGTTGTTCTGGTTTTTTTTTTTTCCCCACTCTTACATAACCCACTATATGATAGTGAACAAAATACTTTTGTTTCATAGAAACAACTAACATTTGCCCGCACCAGGCAAATGGTCTATTTACAGATACATTAGGACTGCCTGACTGACAGTGAGTGTGAGTTGCTCAACTCCAACGAACATGGAGGCTAAAATGGCGACACTCTCTGCTGAATCGCCTTCCCTTTTAGGATACGTCTTATCTGGAGAAAAGAAAAAGATGGAAGACATTAGTATTCATCATAGTCTGAAAAAAAAACAAAACACCAAAACCCTAGACGCCTCTTCCACTTTCCTCATCTAAGCCTAGGCACTGAGTTCAGTTACACCAGAACTGACCCGCCTTTACAGCATTTGAACTGGTGAACAACAACATGAATCACCCAGTTGTTTCAGTTATTATTCACTTCTTAGGTGAAGAGTCCTTTTCTATGTATTTGTATAGCTCCTAGAAAAATCCCTTGATTTTACTCACCCTTTCTTCAGGCCTAAAAGTTGCCATTACTAATTACAACAAGAGCCACAAAAGCATGATCTCACGCCATACTGAGATGAACACCAAAAGGGTTATTACCTCCAGTATGTTGCAGGGTTATAAAGGAAAAAAAACCCCCAAAAACTATCTTAACAGGAAGAAGCTTTTGAGGCAGAGAGGAAGAAAAGCTACAAGTGAAACCTAAGCTTTCATGGCTTTGTATATTCTGCCTGATCCTGACTAAAGCCAAAGATACCCAAGTAAGATGGCATGTACGAAATCTTTTCCTTAAAAGCTGCAACTCAAAACTCAAAAGATGACTTTTGGAGAGGAATAAGGCTTTTGTGTAGACAGGATCATAGGAGAAGGTTGCTTGGTTTTTTTTACCTGTTCTCCTACTAGGCCATCAGGAACCAGATGAACTGGCTGCTCATTCTCCAAGTTTCTGGCACTTGGATCAGCTCCCTTTCGCATTAGCAGACGCACAGCATCCAGCTGACTCACCCGATACTGCAGGCTGGCAGCCACATGGAGTGCTGTGTTGCCATTGTAAGCCTGGAAAAGACCAAGTAACTCCATGAAGGAAAGGCAGCGGCACGAGTCTCAGGACACTTGCAGTGCCACACATGTACACATCCCAGATTGTATCTGCTTTCTGTAAAAATCACCGTACCTTTGCATTAACGAAAGAGAGACAGTTTGGCAGCTCCAAAAAGAGACGAATGAGCTCCAAGTTTGCTTCTTCTGCTGCCAAATGTAAAGCTGAGCGACCACTTTTGCGATCCTATCAAAAAAGGAACTGTTAGTTTTCCCTGCAAGTGCTACACTTACTTAGGGTGAACATGCAGACAAAGCAGAAAGTAGAGTAACTGGAGAGTGTTGAACAAACATATCTGCACTACAATTCACTGAAAGTCAATCTAAATATATATTTTGATATAACTATCTAATGCACAATGGACCAGATCTCATTCGGCAGTCAGGTTACACTGCCAAAGTATCAAATGTTGTATCACATAATGGTCTGGCCCAGCACAGAGCAAAACTAGGCAGGTAGGCAGTTTTCAATTAACATTTGCAGTTCAAGAACAAGGTATGATCAGCACTCTATTACTATGGATACTTTAGAGTGCTCCAAACATATTCTTACTTTAGAGACACATCCAACTGCAGCCAGCATAGCATCACTCTTAATCTAGAAATGAGACTGTCGCCTCCCTCTTTCCCCAGGGTTCATTTGCACTGATAATACCTTGCTCTGAATAAACGCAGCGTTCTCATTCCACCTGGGTAAATTAAGCTGTAGAGAAGCTTTTAAATTAGTCTCCTTCCTTTGTAATAAATGTGAAATGTAGCATGGAAGAAAGGGGCATGTCCTGCTTCCACATTCTCCCTGCATCTGGCATTTCAGACAAAGCCATTTTACTTACTTTTGCTTCAACAGAGGCTCCCATTTGAATCAGAGCCTTGATGGTTTCTACCAGGCTCTTGTTTCTCAGCAAAAGCTCCTGGACCTCAGGGGAGTGAGGTGGCTGACTGTTTTGCAGTTCATGCAGCACAGCATTATGAGCCAGAACAGCACAGTGCAATGGTGTCAAACCTTACATTTAAAAAAAAAAAATTATTGAAAAAAATCATCATTAATGAACAAGTGCAATACAGAAATATTGACTGCCTGCTTGTTTCAAATACAGGTCGAAGAGCTTCTAACCCCTGTCAAGCTCAGGGGTAGTTCCATATTCCTAAGTGGCAGTTACTGTTCCCAAGTGGCTTCAGATTTGGGTTGTCTATCACTGAGGATTTAAGTAGCAATCCACTGTGAGCTCTCAGCCAGCAAATAATGCAAGAAACTATTTCCAATGCTTTTTTTTTTTTTTTTAACAAAATACACTTTAGAAAGAGCTGTTACATGGAAAAGAGGTTAAACTAAAACAGCTCTCCGATGCCAGAGATTCTGGCTTCTGTACCCTTCCTAAGGGTATCACTGGCACTCAAATGCTTTAAACAATAGCTGATTACTGTCTACACTCTCCACACCAGACACGGCAATCACGTGTAAGAGGGAAGAGGCACAGACTAACCGTGTTTTTATCCTACAGATACACCAATTGTAATGTAATTTCAACCGTAATTGTAAATTTCAACCTGGCAAAGATATGTTCCATTTTATTGCTGCTCGGCCCAGGATAACACTCACATCAGCAGCTATAAAGCATTATAATATCCAGTAAATCTGTAAATTATAAACTCTTAACTACTCACCATCATAGTTTGTTGCCTCAAGGTCCACATACTGGTTGCTTCCCATGGCTCCCTTTTGGATCGCCTACAGAAGTGGGAACAGGTATGCATTTAGGTCTTATCCAAACCACATATTGCTTCCTCAAGCTTGTATACAGTCTTACTGCAACAAAGTTGCAATAAATAATGACATTAAGAAGAGACTTGTTTTTGTAAACAAGAGAATTACACCAAATTGCTCTGAAATAATGGAGAGAACTTTAACGGGAAAATTCAGTCTTACTTTAAGCTATTACTGTAGAGCTCCGAGACATACTCACAAGGCTACAGAGAAAGATAAAGAGGAGGAGGAGGAGGAGTGTTTTCAGAGTTTCTCAAGACAACAAATAAAAAGTATTAACGGTCAGGGCAGAGCTACACCTGCCTGGTTCTTACCTGAAGGACCTGGGCATGCCCCTTCTCGGCACAAACATGCAACGGTGTTCTACCCCAGCAGTCTGTGGTGTTGACTTGAGCCCCCAAGCTAACCAAGTCCTGCACAATGAGATGCTGGTTGGCAGCCACAGCAACCTGGAACGCACTCTGCAAACATCAAGAAGAAAATTCAAACTATTAGTCATCTGATCTCTACCAGGAAAGAGCAACAAAAACAAATAAAAAGCCTAGCTACTTGGTATTATTTAAAGCAGCGATTATAAATACCAGGAAGCCAGGACAAATGAAGCAGAGCACATAGTTTTACCAGCTCAAGGTGATCCCAAGAAGTATTAATAGCTCAAGGTTAATATTAGTATGCAGGCTAAATGTCAGGGTTAATATTAAATAAGCCTTTCACCACATCTTCCTCAAGGTCTAGACACGCAGAAGCAATCAGGTGCACAAAGCAGGTGCAAAGTTTTTTGCGAACCTGACCTGGCCATTGTGTTCTTTAATATCCAGCATGTGCAGGGCAGCCATCTTCCTTGCAAGAACGTAGGAGAGTGCTCGTCGGCCCTGGGCAACAGCAATGTGAAGGAAACTGCAGGAAAGAGGGGAAACAGGATTACACCATACAAACTAGGGCTCAAGTCAATGACAGAGATCCAAACAAACGGGAGGGGGTTCTTGTGCTGACAGCTACTGTGTAGCTAAGACACGAACACAGGTACCTTCTTCCCAGGGCAATTTAAAGCATCTGAATTAGAGTATTTTTTTCTCCCCATTTACTAGATAAAAGCGTAACCATAAGTACCTGAAATTGGACAATATAAGCACCCCATCAACAAGACTACAAGTTTCACTTGATTAGCAAAACTACTGCTCTCAGGACACAAACACTGCTAATGGACTGCTTCCATTACAGCCCCATGAGCCACCAAAGCCCAAACAGAAATATTCCTCGACTTTCCACATCAGAAACATCAAGATAAATGGCACTCACGTATCTCCATCTGAGTCTTTTGCAAGGAACTGGTCTTGAGAAATGTTAGCCAGCTTGTTTTCCTCCTGCTCCACTTGCCATTGAAAAAATGACTTGCCCAGCTGCGTCGTGCTTCTGGTGATGCTTTGGTCAGGTAGAGACACATTCAAAGTAGCCAAAGAGACACCGCGCTCCAGACTACCACAGATGTTATTGGAAAGCAAGCTGAAGTTTGGAGCGTGGGAGCTGACATCAGCCTGTGGGTGTGCACCGGTCAGTGGCTGGAGAGGAGCCGAGATGCCCTCTGTGCCTTCAGAGTCATTCAAGAGGGAGGAGAAGCTCTGCGACGGACAGTACTGCAGTTCGTGGCTCTCAAAGGTATTCTGCTGGTAGCCAGGAGACTGGTCATTGGCAGCAAATGGCCTGTACTCCAGGGAAGCATCTGAAGGATAGCTCTGTGATAAATCTTGGTTCTGGGATGGAGGGAACTGGTAATGCTGCGGTGGGTCAAGCATATGCTGGGGGGTGTGATCTTGAAATGCTTGGTACTTCTGAGATGGGGAGAAAGCCTGCGTTCCTGGGCTGTCCTGGTACTGCTCACCAGGCGAGCTGTGGCTGGAGACAGTGTGCAACCAGCTAACCTGCACCGTGTTCAGAGAAACAGGGCTTGACTCATTCTTGATGTTTATAATGTTCTGAAGCAGATCAGAAGTGCTGTCATGCTTTGGGTCATTTTTATGAGTCTCCTCCATATTATCCATAGAAGTTGGTGTCTGGGGTGGTGTCTGTCAGGAAAAAAAAAATAATCAAAACAAGCCCCAGAAAGTTAAAAGTATAGTTATATCTGGTAGCTTCTGAACCTACAAAGCAATCTGAAAAGTAAAGGCATGGAAAAAAACCACTATGAGCTTACCAGGAGATGTGGGTGAACATTAGCTTGCCGTTTGAAAGAAGGTCCATCAGAAAGGAGCTCAGAAGCCTTTCTTTTGCCACTGTGACCTAGAATGCTCTTCAACTCTGCTGGAAAAAAAAAAAAGAAATTAGAATCCATTTGGAGGTTACACTTACAATCAACTTCTAAAATCTTACTGTAGAGTATTTTTTAAAAGGGGTTTTTACCTGTGTACTGGTCGTAGTTCACCAATCCTCCTTGTGCCTTTTGAGAAAAATTCAGATTATTCCATTATTATAATGTTATTTCAAGACAACCCCCCCCCCCCCAAAAAAAAAGAAAAGCAGTAGCAACTCCTATAAACACAAAATATACCTCAGAATAATTCTAGTACATGATTGTCTAACCCTAATTTAATTGCATTTAATTAAGGTTAAAAAATGGAAACACTTTTATGAAACTGAAACCCATCATTTGTCTTAAGGCTTTTAAAGCTATTTGTTACAATACCACAAAAATCAAGAAAAATCTGGAGAAACAGACCATTACTCACTGAGGTCGGAGTTCTTTGGGGTTTTTTTATGTAAATAAACCAGCCAATTTTATACTACTTTAACGTCATGAACTTTTCTGTGAAAAATATTTCCTGTGACAACACTTATCTAGGAAGCTTGCAAACACACGCTCCAAAAGACTATTCTAAAAACAAACAAAAAAAACCAACAAAAAAACCCAACAAATAACCTAAATAAAAATAAAAAAAAAAACCCTATAATGTTCCCAGAAGTTTCTGTATTTTTTTTCCTACTTCCATCTTTTCAGACTGGAGGGATCTCCTCCATACTGGGCACAACAGCGTGACAAACAATTCTCTTCTGAGAAGATTCCCCAACTCTTAACAATGAATGACCTCATTTCAAGTGTTAACAGGGAGTTTCTGTGGTTTCACAACACAAACGTATCTTTAGCCAAACTCCCTTTAGAAAACAAGGCTTAGTAAGAACATTTTTAAGTGCCACCTTCTCCGGCAATAAGCCTTCTCACTAATTCCTTCCTAGCTCTGCCCTTCCAGTACAGATTGAAAAAGGAAGAACACTTGACTCCATCCACATCAGACAGAGCAGCAAGCTCATTCCTAGCACTATCGCAAGACTGGTTGGGGTTTTTTATTGTTATTATTATTTTCGCCAGCTTCGGTAACCCTTAAAAGCAATTATGTCAGCTCTGAAAAATGCTGGTTACCTTGCCCTCCTCCGTGGCAGAGCCCGAGGACATCTGTTTGCTGCTCCTGAAGTGCAGCAAAAGCTCCTTCACCGAGTTCTTCACCCGGACCCCCTGGAAAGGTCCTCTGTGCTGCTTTCCTCCCCCCATGTGTTGTTCAACTGTGGAGACATAAAAAAACCAATCCAAACCCGTCTTTAAGCCACTGGCTTCGTTTTCACTTAAAGAAAGAAAAAGCGAGAACGGTTGTGGAAAGCCACCCAAACCACAGTTTTATCAGAGGAGAGCCGAGGCGATGCCCCCGCACGCAACTCACCTGGCAGGAGTGCGGGTCCCTCCGCTCCCTCCTCACCCGGGACCCCTCCCCCCCCACCGCCCGCTCCCGCACGGCTGGAAACACCTCGGCGCTGGGCACGAAGCGCCGGCGAAACGCTCCCTCCCTCCCGACGCGCAGCTCCTGCTTTTCACCGCTTCAAGGGGTTTCTAAGCAAGCCCCACGGGGTCCGCGGACCGGCTTTCGCTGCCGGTGGGGACGGAGCGGGAACCGCGACTTCGCGCCCTCCCTCGCCGCCTCCCCCGGGCGCAGGGGGCCGGGACCGGGGCCGGGACCGCGGCCGGGCCACGCCGTACCTTGCAGCGCGGGGCGGGTGCCGCCCCGGGGGTCCCTCCGGCCGCCGCCGCGGCTGCTCACCGAGAGGTCCGAATCAGAGCCCGGCGAGCCCGGGGCGGAGTGAGCCGGCGAGCAGCTGCCCTCACTGGAGTGGGGCGAGGCCCCGTAGAAGTAAGCGAGGTTGATGGGGCTGCTAAGAGCGCCGCCGCCGTCGCCGCCATCGGGCGCCGCGTCCCGGCTGCTCTCCACGATCATGGCGGTGCCGCGGGCGGCGGCAGGGGACGGTGGGCGACGGAGCGGGCGCAGACAGTGGGAGAAGCGGGCACGGCGGCACGGCAGCGAGTGAGGGGCGGCGGTGCCGGCGGCGGCAGTTATAGCGGCTCCACCTCCCCGCGGAGGAGGGGCCGGGGCCGGGGCCGGGCGAGGCCGCGCTTCCCGTAAGGCGCGGAGGGGGGGAGCGGGGAGGGCGGCCACGCCCGGGGCGGGGAGAGGGGGAGGAGCGAGGGGTGAGGGTCGCGTCCTCCCGGGACCCCACCGCGCCCAGGAGCCGGGCGGGAGAAAGAAGGGGCCGCAGACGTCGCCCCGCTTCCCCAGCCCGGGCACAGAACAGCGCCGATGTGTTCCCGCGGACGATAGGCATGGGATTAATGGGGTGGGATGAGGATGGTGGGGATGGGGTGGGATGTGGACGGATGCCACTTGGCACGCTGTCCTCCGAGGTTGCCCCTGGAGGCCTCCCACAGCTTTTTGCAGCCCCCGTTCGCAACGCGACCCCAAACGTCCACCCTCTCGTGCAGCTGCAGCGATGGGACTTACAAGCATTGCCCTCAGCCTCCCAAGCCCTGCTGATGCAGGCTCGCGTCCCCACACGCACATACCCGTCGCCCCAGATGCGGTGCTGCCGGAGCGTTTGCCCCGCTCCTGCCAGGTCTGAGCTCCAGGGAGGCTAGTTTGGGAGGACGGGTATTTTTTTGGTGCGTGCGTCAAGCGGGCAGCATCCAGAGAGAAGGGGAACGTGAGCAGTTACAACAGAGATGACTCATCTTACTTCCTCTGTATCGGAGTGTGTAGTAGGCAGGGGGCAGAAGTTATTTTGGTTTTGGGTTGCACCATTCTGCAGTGGCAAACTCTCTCGGTCAAGGCCGGCACAGAGAAGTGGGTAAACGACACGATGCCGAAATGAAAAGTGGGCGAAACCTTGTGCCTGCGATTACTGTTAACAACCCTACTGAGTTATTACTCATGTTCACAGGGGAGACTTCTCAGATTTTAACTTTTCGAACAAATATGTCTGCTTTCCATGTGCCCACCGAGGTCACCATCTTCTAAAGCGCGAGCGTCCACAGATGTTGCGATTAGGATATTCTTAGTACTGTGGCTGCCTCCAAAAATAGGTAGGAAAACAACACAGTGTTTCTAAAGTATATTATGCAAATTAGAGGTCTATAATTTAGATTATTATACATGTTTTAACTGCGTTAAAAAACACAGGACAGGTGCAACGTGAAATTATATTAATTGGCCGATGAGGAGGCAGGAGGGAATTATTTTATATTATTCAAATATTACTTCTGCTGTCAGGTGAGGGAAGGTTTTCACTGGGAATTAGCCAGGCAGTTTTCTGCTCCAAAGACTGTTGGTTTACACCATAGATTGAATTTATGCAGTCACAGTAAAACTTGCAAATGTAACCCATAAAATGAAATCAGATGCCAAGCAGTGCCAGATATAGTACAGTCTAATAAAGGTAAAAACTCACTTGCTCCCTAATCAGGAGCTATCTCCCAAGCGCACCTTCTCCTTCATTTAATGAACCATTTTATTCAAGTGAGAATTTGTGACATCAGGCATATGTTTTACACACAGAAGGAGATGGTTCTCTGTTGTTCTTCAAGCCTTAGATCTCAGTTACTATACCTTAGCCTTAGGTAGACGATTTTAAGTATTTCCTCCTTTTAAAGCCCTTGCTGCTCAGAGATCCTTCATCCCCTGAATGCTTTTTGCATGCTTGGTGGCTGACAGAAGGACCCACAACCCAGTTTTCTGAAAACAGATGCAACTGATCAACCTTTGCATTCTCATCCCTGCCAGGCAGCCCAGAAAGCCAGTTATTTTGAACTAGCCAGGAGGATTTCCAATGACTGCAGCAAATGGATCTTGTCTTTTTACAAGCAAATGGTAAATTCACATTAATCTGAATCTGAGAAGTCTATAATCTAGAAAAATTAGATTTAGCATCATAGTTGCCTGCAATTCCCTTAAAAATGCTGACATTAAAAGTGAATTTCAAACCAAAAGCAGATTTCTTTCATTGTAGTCCTACAATGTGTCATGGAAGGTGCCTAACACACACTCAGGCAAGAACAGACAGCACCTTTATCCTCGCTATTCCGTAACAATTTTGGAATAGATTTAACTGAAGATTAGTTTCTACTATGAATGAAAACTATTCTATAAAACAATTTAATGAGGGTTTTGTCTTGAAGAAGGCGTGGAATTTCTTTTCTATTCCAAAGTTTTTCCTGTCCTGAAGGCTAAATTGCTGACTTGCTCTCCTTTTACCAATCAAAAACCACTTTGGGCAACACTCTTGATACCTCAACTCATACTTGTTTCATCAGCAACATCTTATGTATCAGGTCTCCTGGCACAAACCAACTCCAGTCAAAGCAGATTAAGACGAGTCTAATTCCACCAAACGCTCTAACAAAAGGCTCTTTCAAAAATACACACACCCATTAGTTGCACAAGATGAGCTGGCTCCCAGCAGCCTCGCGCTCTCAAAGTGCTTCCATTCAAGTTACTGGTACATTATTGCTACAGGTACAAATTGTAATTATTAATGCTGCAGACCTTGAGCATTTGGTCTTTGAATGGTGACCAAAACCCTGTGAGGCATCTTCAGCCTAAGAAAGTTCCTCTGGGGTAGGCTAGCAACGAAACGCCTTTGTCACCTCTTCTGATGATGGGAAACCCAGCACAGCTCCTACAGACAGCAACAAACTCGGAAAAAGGGTGGCCAGCCAGGAAGGCATAGAAGGGCTGTGATGTCCAGACAGTTTCAGCCTGCTTTGGCCGAGCTGTAATGCAGCACAACCCACCAATCTCCAGAGATGGAGAAGGCTGTGAGGGGAGCAGAGAGGAAGGATGCCTCAGCTCCCTGAGCACTGTCCTCCCAGGATTTTATTGCACTACCTCCATTTACTGGGATGTATCAGTAATGCCAACTAGTGGCCAGTATTAATATTTGTCCTGAAACCTCTAGCATACACCTGAAAATAGTGAGATGTGCTTATCTTGGTATCTCAAACAACTGCAAAAATAAGAAACACAATGCATTTGTTTCCAAAGACTCTTCATCTTCCCTCACTTCAGAACACAGCCTCTACAAGTATTGTGTAATTAAAGCTAGCTGGTCTCGGGCTAGGTTATAGAGATGCACTTAATTACTAAAAAAGCTTTTGAGGGCACACCAATGAGCTACTTTGAAGGGATCTGAAAATTCAGTTAAGCACAAAAAAAATCCTGTTGTGTCAAAATTTGCACTCGCTGAGTAGTGATCTCACTGTAGAAGTCAGAGACGTTGAAAGCCAACACCTTAGATTTTCACAACCAACTAAACATCTAGACTAATCGAGGTCCTGTGTCTGCCTTCTGCTACCCTAATCAGAGCCAGCAGAGACAAAAGATGCACTGAACCTGCTGTGCTGGGATTCCCTCTGCACTGGATCTCCAGTAACTGTGTCCTTTGTTACATGGAAACAGTGGAGCCCCCGCACCTCAATTTAAGTTGAAGCAAAATCAAGATGCCTGCTCAGTGTTTGGGTGTTTCTTTGTTCAAACAGACTTCCATCTTTTCAACACCCTTCTTAATTGTAACCACAAAATTTTCCTCTCATACCTGGACCCTCATACTGAGAATGGCATTTCAATAGTGAAAGCACAAATTCAGACTGAGGGAGCTGCCCAGCTTTCAGTCATCTCTAGTTTATTCTCTCTGACATGAGCTTTGCAGCCTGAGCTGCAATGCCACAGGGCAAGGGACTTCTGGGTCATCCTGCTGAATGGCAGCAAGGCAGTCAAAGGGAAACCTCCAGCAGAACTGCCTGTGATCATTTGGACAAAGCCCACACACGGTGTAAGGGAGATGGGAGGGTATCAGGCAAATGGGGTCTCAGCTCAGAAAAATCTGGACTGCAAAGCTCAGTAGAGATTTGTGTGTGCTTGCAAAGACATCCTCCCAACACCCTGTGCCATCCCCTATAGCTTTGTGTGTATGTATTCACTGCTGACCTAGTCCCTGATTTAAGCAGTCCCTACCTCTATATGGTCAAACGATGTGGCTCCAGTTTACCCTCAAGTCCTGGTCCCAGAATTGGTAACAGTGCTCTTACACAAGCTCAATCTCAGGATCTCTGGTGAGAGAAACCAACTCCTTGCGGTGGTCATGGTTTGCTCCAGGGCTGCTCCCTAGAGACAGCATGAGCGAGACTCTGCCAGTTGTCTCCCTCTGTGTTAACTTACTCTCTGAAAATGCACCCTACCTCCTCTTCCTCCTCAGAAAAATTCCCTTGGAGTTGTAGCTCCAACAGTTGAAAAGCAAAAATACTGAAATGAAAAAAAGATGCCTCCTGGGGAGGCCACATGTAGCTCTGAAGAGACCAAGGTGGAGAAAGGGTTGTTACGCTGTATGGATGTGGCCAGTTGGCTGTAATGAAAGAACTGGCCTTTACACCATCAGTGTGTCTGCACTGCTTGGTCTCTGGGGCATGTCCTGGGCTGAATGCTATAGGGGATGTAGGCTTTAAATAAATATATACATGAATAAATAAATCAAGCCCAGAAAGTGGAGCTTTGCCTTCTCTGTAGCGCAGCACATAGTCACTCTGCCCGGCATAGAGAACCTGCTAACAATGACCAAGGAACATGCCAGCTCTCAGAGCAGCCTATGGTTCAGCAGGTATGGAGCAGGATAAATAATTTCACTTCAATACATATCCTAAACTGCATGTCAGGACAAGGGTCAGCCTCTAGGTAAAGTGTCAGAGCACCAACTACTAGTAACAAGAACTTGGTTTTGCAACATGTTTCTGTAGCAGTATAACCTTTGGGGTATTTCTTAGACTGGAAATCAAAATGGTAGTTTACAATCCAGTTGCTTAATGCAACTATTTGCTGTATGGATGTCAAATGTTCCTTATTCTCCAGTGGGTGTAATTAGCCTCCTGCTGCAGACTGCGAGCTGAGGTGTGCGAACACTGCTGCCACACCTCTGTACCCTAGCAGCACTTCCACACAGCACGCAAACCCCAACCCATCTGGCATAACGCTCAGTTTGCTTTGAGAATAGCATCAAGAAAAAAAGAAGTAAAAGCTTAGTAACTATTCCACTCCTAGAGATCATTCAAGATCAATACCTATGTTTGCTTTAACGGTTTAGGAGAGCCCACGTCAGTAGGTTGGAAATGGTCCATGACATGGTTTTGTTCTGAAAGCCAGGACAGAGGAGTCAGTGTTTCTCCCCTCTTTGCTATACTTGTATTGCTACACTTTTCCTAGATGTTGGTCTCCAAGATTCTGGGGTTAGCCTGAATTTCAAAATGGGGCATGTATAATTCTTCATATGAAAGAAAAACTCAGGCTATTTAACATATGTCTTTTGGAACTTGCTCCTTTGATCCAAAGAATGCCCTCAGTTCTGCTTTTTTTCTCCGAGGCTGTTTGATATTTAATAAATTTAAAAATAAAATCAAATCAAAAAACAACACCAAAAAAGTATGTTGCTCCTAAGTAGATCTTTTCACAGATCTATGTACATAAAACAGCTGAAATCAATACAGAGGAAAAGAAACCCTAAAACCAGCAAGTGTTACAAAGCTGGCTAAGTAGATCTGATTTCTGTACAAGCAAAAAGTTTCCTGGTACATACACCTTGTGTTTGTGGACATTCCTCTCAATGTGTTCACTGCCCTGGTTAGTCATGTTTTCTCATAAGCTCACATATCTCATTAGTGTCTTGCAGTAGGAGCACATGGCTAAGAAATGCACGCACCGCTGATGTCATGGCGTGTAAACAAGGAGCAGAAGGCCATTTCCCCATAGCTAAGCGTAATGTCATATATCACCTGTGGAGAATACTGTGTGTACATAGATGAGGTAAATAGTGCACTTTCTTGACCCAAAATATTTCGCTTGTTACAATATTCTGGTTTAGAAAGGGAATTAGCACAGTTTCTTGGTGCTGTTAGGGGGTCTCAGTGTAGGTCTGAAGGGGTAAGCATCCCTTTTCCTTGTGACTCACACTGAAGACTGTTTTCCTCCTAACTCAGACAACCAGCCTTGGCCAAAACCTGTCATTCATTAATGTTATTTTCTGCTGTCGGATGCAGGAGCCTGTGCTGGAAGCACAGCAGGTGAGTTAGGTTAGCTCTGGTGGACTTCAAGTCCTACCTTGCACAAGCAAGGACCACTCAACCACCTGAAAAACAAAACCACTTTCTAGCAGGAACTTCAGAGCTGTCCCCATGCAGCAATGCCACTCAACTCTTTACTACAGGAATGGCAGGAAAAACTGCTTTATCTCAGTGAGATTTTAACTTAGAAAAACAGGAATTTTCAAACTGCAATCTACACAGGACCCTGCTTTCCTAGTCTCTCAATTTGTATGTAATAATGGGTAAGCTGTCTAAGGTTAGGGATGACATACATCCAGGCTTCCAAAACACATGGTTTTTATTTCAGTTGTCCAGGCAGATGTTGAAAATGTACCCACTTCTTGGACATGGCAAACCAATCACTTCTACTGGACAGCAGATCTAACTGGGCTGGCTGGTCCAGAAATCCCAGACACACCATCAGCACACAGGAAGATCACCCGTGCTGTGGTTGCATGGCAGGATCAACACCTTCAGGCAGCCTCATCCCTGATTTGCACAATCCCACACAGGCTGTGAGCACACCATCAGCTCAAGGGTGCAGATCAGCGTGTAGGAAAGCCCAGGCAGAAACAAGACAACCACAGTAAATTATGCCTGTACCAAGTTAACACTGCAAAGATCATTGAAGGGAATGCCCTCATCATATATCTTGATATTATTTCACTGTGTTTTCCAGATTATAGAGTTTAAATGCCTTCACTTCAGACTTCCATTCACTAGAGAAGTCCCAGTTTTCAAAACACATGACCTCCTGACCTTGGGAAAATCCTGAAACTCAGCTGTAGAGCTGTCCTCCATTAGTCAGAGAAAAATTCAATACACAGGAAATTTTCTTATGTAACCAAAAAAAACACCTAAACCAAGGCAGCCAAGTAAAATTTTATTACGGTAGGGAAAATGTTAGGCTGCTTCCAAGCAGCATTACAAAATTTTTTTCTGGTGCTTGGGATGAATTGCATATACTAAGGCGGGTTTTATCTTCAGTTAAAGGTGCGCTGCAACAACCGGGACAACACCACTCCACCTACTGGTTAGAATTTGCTGCCACAGTAAGTCTCAACCACAGATGTGTGCATAAAGGGTATTAATATCATGGAAATGATACCATGCATTTGCTTCTACAGACTTAATAGCCAGTTGCTACATATTTAGAAAGAAATGCATGACAATAATGACAAATTTACAGTAATATGTAATTCGTGCACGAGTTAGCATAACACATCAAGAAAGTTTGGAATAAACTCTTTGATTTGGTGGGGCACAGTGCAAAGCTCCGTTCCCAGGCATTGGCTCCCTCCTCCAGTTCTTAGCTGGGAAAAGACACAGACCCAAGCCAGACTCATCCTGTCTGACAGGACTCTGCTGCTCACAGAAGCTGGCTCATGGATGTTGAAGTTTCCTTTTAATTTCCTGCCAATTTCTTAAACAGAAAGCAAGAGTAAAGGCAGCTCTTGTTTCTAACTCGCACTTGTTGTCTCAGAAGCTTGTGACTGGTAACACACAAAGGCACATGGGGCTTTCTGAACAGCACTGTCAGGATTGGGTTTTGCTGCCCCTGAAAGCCTGGGGGTTCAAAGCAAAACCAGGTCAGGTCACCTGGACTGCAGTGGGAGGCAGAGCTGAAGGGAGGGATGGGGCTGTGCCTGCCACCCCACTGCTCTGGGCAGCCCAGAGTTGGGAAGGGAAGCTTCTCAGTATCCAGGAGAGCTGCTGGAAACCCATTTCCAGCAGCTGGTTGATGATGATGCTGATGATATTCCAACCACTGCTTCTGGGGCAGCAGCGGGGCTCTGGTGCAGGTAGGGCAGGGTGGAGGACTGAGCCTGCTTGGCTGCCCTGGGATGCTGTCTGGCCCCTGGAGGCAGAAGGCTTTTCCTCCCCACACACACCCTTCTCCTGTCCACTGCCATTAAATGCAATGGGAGACACGTGGCTTGCTGTAAAGAAAGTCACTAAAAGATCTAACTAGCCCAAAAGAAATTACTTGCCTCAGGAACCAAGCTGATACTGGACTTTTTTTCTGAGCAGAAATAGTGGCTTTCTTCTCAATATCCCTAGGTGACATTTGCCCCTGGCTGCTGGATCACCCATTCTGGCTGAGGGATAGTCCAGGGTATCACCTTTTCTCTACTCCCTATACGTCTCTAGGCAAGCCACAATGTCCCAAATGAAAATATCTGGTTTCCATCTAAAGTACTCACAAGCTACCTGTCCCCAGCTCTACACAAGTCTCCGATGACGCCATGGTACGAACATGTCCCTAAATTTTGGACGTCTAAAATCCAGACCCCGTTTCATCTTCTGCAACTTTAGTTCTGAGCTGCCTTCTCTGTCTGCCAGATATGGGCACAGGTAATGAGCCAGTGCACGGCATAATCAGCCTCATGTGGTAAGCCAGAGAATCCCTCACCAGGCAATGAAAAGAAGTTTATGGTTTGGTTTAATAAGCCCCTTAGCATAACAAATTTTAAAGTGAAGTTTAAGTTCATTAAATTTACTTCTTTTCATTCCCACAGACTTTTTGCTGAACTACAAGAAAGTAGATCTCTATTTTTATATATGTTTCCCTGCGTTGCCTCACACTGCACCGTGACAGTTTATTCCTGTCCTGTTGCAGTTGGCAGGCTTGTATGCTGAAGATGCTCTGCCATTCCAAAATTACTGATGAGCTACCAGGAAATAAACTGTAATCAAGACTACACAAAACATTTGCTTCCACTAACAATGTTTCTTCCATTCAGTACTTTCAGAACTTCCCATCCACCCATCCATCCATTCATTCCCACTACTACATCCTCCTCTGAAAAAAGAAGATTGTTTCAGAGAAAAGTGCCCAAAACAGCCTAGCTATTTAAGTGTATTTTGCTCCTAGATCCACTGAGGGCTTTCAAAAATTCCATCATTCATTGTGGTTTCTTCACAGTTGGTTATTACCCATTACCTTCCCAAAAGCTAGCCATTCTTCTGCACTCGACCCCAAAACATACACAGACAATTATAGCACAAGCCACTTGCAAGGCTGCTAGAAGTAAAAAAAAAGAAAAAAAAGAAAAAAAAAAAAAAGAGAGAGAGAGAAGCCAATATTGTTCCAATCAACTGCAGGTTTTAAACAATAAAGGAAATACAATTATAATAGTGTACCTTCATGTCCGAGGAGTGAAGTTAGAATTAGCTCTATGGAAAACAAGCCAGTTCTTTGCACCCCACTGGCAGCTGATTGCTCTTTATGGCCACATCTGTGCGAATGATTGAAAAGTTCCTCTGAGGTTTAATGGTCTGAAACAGAGAAGCAATAGCAAGGAAACTCCCCCCCACACACACACAGAAGTTCTGCTTACTCTGGCTTTCTGGTCATAGGGAAAAAAAAAACAAACCAAAAAAACAAAGGGGGGCACCCTAACTATTCCCCGCCCCCCCCAGGTTTATTACTGCTCCAAGATAAGTACTCAAGGGGTTCTTTTTATTACAAACGATCACACACCACTTATCTTTCAGCCCTGGTTAACTGGGAGGGGGAATGTTATGACACGTGAGAGGAAGCAGCAGGGTGGAAGAGGAGGAGGAGGGTGTCGTTGGACTTTTTCTGTGCGGTGGAATTTCCCAGCCCGGGTAAGCCCTGGTGGGGACATTCCCCTGCCAAAGAGGCTGGCAGGAAACCCCAGGCTGGCATAATGCTGCCAAAAAAAAAAAAAAAGTGTCTAAAAGATGCTGATACGAGATTCACAGCGAGAACAATGAAAAAGGGCTTTACGACAAAGAGAAACCTGCAGTGTACAGCATGGTAGGGTTTCTTTCCTGAAAGGGTCAGTTTCTCCTCCTTGCCCACCTCCTGCCTGTGTGGTCACAAGCAGTTAAGCTGCATCTTGTAGCCCTTTTCTGTCTTGGCACTACAGGGTAACCTGGAAAAGCAGCTGCCTGCGTAGAGGTTGCATAGGAAGCAAGAGAAAGGCAGTGTCCCATACAGAAAAAAACAGCTCCACTTCTCAGGAGGCGGAGCAGGGCAAACACCTCTCCTTGGTGACTGCCTGGATTTCAGGGGGAACTTGACATCAGAAAGGTCACAGTAAGTTTTACAGAGGCTATTGGGCTACTGTCAGATATCATGAAAGCTTCATACAGCCATAAGGCTGATTAAAATGGAGTGCTGTAAAAAATACAACAAAATCCAAAACCAACACCCACGCACCCCCTTTTGTGACAGATGTAACAGATATAAAATAGTCACCTGTTCCAGTAGATACAATAACCTTTGGCATGGAAGAAGTTTCCAGGATTTTCCTAAAAGGCAAGCAGATCCATCTGAATCATACTCTCTTTTCTTCTTTCATCGGTGACATGGACCAGGATTATCAAACATGGCAAGCAAGGACAAGACACCCAAGTCTTCTCAGAGCAAACACTCCCTGGCTTCAGTACCTTTCATTCCCCCTGCCCAAGCTAGTTAATGCATATGGTTCTTGGGGGTTGGCACCAACAAGGTGAAAGCAGTGAACCACTCATTGCCCTGCTGGTTGCATCCCAAGTGCCTCCTGCACTGGAACATAAACGTTAAAAAGAGACAGAAACCCCTTAGACTTTACCACCACCCTCACATTGCCTCAGCAAACTGCAGAGGGGAGGTAGTAGAGAACATCTTCCCAAAGATTATGATTTTGAAACCTTTCTTTCCCCTGCAGGCAGGAAGTGTTGCGTAGGCTCCATCTTCCTGTTTGCAGATGTATTATATCACTGGAACATGTTTGATTGATAATCTTGATGGGCTCAATGCTTTTCTTTGAAATAAGGACGTTTTGTTCCATCCTGGGCTGGTATTCGATTGCTTGCTCGCTCACTGAAGACCTGTGGTGCCCTCAGTCTTGTCTAACACACGGCAGAGTGGTGCCCCAGCCAGATCCTTGCTCTGCTCTCTCCCACAACAACTGTGGAGCAAAGCATGCTTCAGGGACCTGAGGTGCCCTTAGGTGCCTTCTCAAGGTGCCAAGATCTCTTTTTGCAAAGCGAGGAGGCTGCAGCCCCAGAGGGGCACAGATGGCCCAACATCACAGGCAGCAGAAGTAGTAACTGGAGCACCACTTAGCTCATCCAGCTTCTCCACAGCTTTCTCCCCAGGTGTCACTGCCTCTTGAATCGAGCCTCTCAGGTGCTCTGGCTCCTAAAGCCATAGGGGGCACTTGTTATCAGCTGTAAATGTGCCAGAGGTCAACCCCTCCTGGGCACCACTCACCTCTGCAAATGGGCAAGCCCTGCTGCAAAGAAAAGGAAAATTCAAATAAGACATGAAACAGAAGCACAGAAGGGTGGAGTAACAATGCCATGGCCAAACAGCCGATGTGTGGAAGGGCAGGATGAGAAGTCATGACTTCAGTCAGAAATCAAAATATCTTGCAGTTATATTTGTTACACAGAAGAAGGGGGACAACAGAACATCAGGAAGAAATTTGTTCATGTAGAGAATCTATATTTCAAACAGCAGATATTAAATAGTTGAGATCGGGAGATACACACATATTGGACACATTTTACAACATTGTAAAATAATTGTAATATCTGCTTGTTGCTGGAGCTCCTAATTAGGGTTTTTTTTTCATTGGATTAGTAAGACAGTATCTTTTTTTCCATAAAGTAACTTTACTTTTTCTACTTTTACGAAGGGAAAATGAGACACAGCAGAAGCAAATAATAATGCTAAAAATACTCAGGTTGAAAGTGATAAAATGGGAGCAGGAAGAGAAGTAACCATTAGAAGGAAGAAACAGCTAAAGACAGAAATAGCTGCCTTGCCAGCGTCAAGCAACAGTTCCCTGAGAGAAGCTGATTCAGGCAGAGAGAGAGGACAGGCGGGACTGGAAAGCGTGACTCAGTCAGCCCAGGGAAAACCAGAGGGTAGCAAGGAGTGGAAAGAACTGAGCACAGAATGGTGAGGGGGGGGAAAAAACCCCATGAATTTGTGATGGTTCTTTCACCGGAGGTACTTTTGCCATGCCTCTTGCCTTCTAAATTCCAATAGGCATATCCCACCCGGAAGATCTTTTGTGAGATCCTTCAGAGTGGGCTGCCATGCCCCAGCAGAACAGTAGTGCTTGCCAATGTAACTAGTCCTGATCCTTGCAAACAACCTGCAGCACAGATTTAGAGTGAAAAGGGAGAGTCATTCAGAGCCATTCAGCTGAAACAAAAAAAAAAAAAACCACCCAGGGTTATACAGAGGGCCCAAGCATGAGACCAGGTGAAAAGCGCTTGTCTGTTTTCAGAGCTGGCCAGGAAAGGGAGAGAATAACAAGTGGAAGAGTAGAACAAAATGCTTAATGGATGGTTTAAACAGGGAGCACTGACCACCGTAGCACGATCTTGCTGTCAGATCACACAGTCTGCTGAGTATTACATGTTGCAGGGAATGGAAGAACACAGAAACACAGACCTGAAATGGACTGTTCTACCCCAGTAAAATTTACTCCTCCAGAGACTTTTGTGACATAGACAAAAAAATAAATCAGATTTAAGAGAATATTTAGGGCAAGATAATCATGCTCTGAAGCACAGTCTTAAGCCAACCTAAGAGTTATCAATGTCTATGTCATCAAATGGATTTCATTTTAAAATGAACTCCAAGTAAAAGAGCTTCATCCAGTGGTGTTCATGCCATTTGTTTGTAAAACACAACTACCCAGGAGTTAGAAAACAAACCACTACCAAGACTATTACACTGTGGCTTACGTTTCCCATTTTAGAGTCATCCCAGGCTCTTTTTCAGTGCCTCAAAGCCCTCTTCTGGCCACATGCATTAAGGATTCACTAATCTATTAAGGCCCTGCCAGTTGACACAGTCAGGATGTGGGGGAGGGCATGTTGTACTTTCACTTGGGTTTAGTGATGTGCTCACTTTGCATCTGAGGCTCCTACAAAATAACTCACACCCTCTTAACTCTCTAGTGTCCTCCTACTAAATCCCTCTCTCTCATTCCAGACCAAGAAGCTCCTGTGCAATTCACCATGACAGACTCAAAGAGCAGACCAGCTTATATCACCCCAAAAGGCTACTGAAAATGCCTGTGAGAGCCTAGTATCAACAACAGTGAAGGAGGACTTGGTAATTTAGACAGGATTTTAGAGAGTCACTGCCCAAATATGAGCTTGGTCACCTTACATGAGTGTCGAGATCTGGATGACAACCACCACTGTGAATTAACATTTCAGGAAAGACTCAAATTGAGATTCAGGGAGATAAACATTTCCTAGATTTCAAATACATTGGTCTTGCATTGTAAATAGGACAGTTAATGTTACAGTAAATGTTAGAAGTTATGTAATACTCTGCTAACTGGGGATGCAGTGCTAAATCATGGGATGAACACACAAAGCCCCATGCCAGCCAGATCAGAAGCCACGTGGTCTTGGCTCTTTGCCAGTACCAGTGAGACTCCTATCTCTCTGGCAGTATGAGGCTCAAGCTCCTGTGCCATCTAAGGTGAGTTACATGCCTTCTCTGAGTCAGCACAGGCTCTGAAGAGCACATGACACACGATGAAAGCTTTGCTGTGCACTCCTCTTTCTGATTATAAATATTTTAGCTTTGTTTTAGAAGTTCCCCACGTATGATGTGTACCGTATCTACAAGCATGTTAAACCCCAAAATACACGGCTTCAGACCAACTCCAAGCAGAAAGTTTGGAACAGTACCTAACACATCATTGCTATGATATTGCTGTTGGGAGGGAGTAGAGGAAGAGATGGGTAAGCAGCCTGAGTGGGAAGAACTGTTCCTTTTTTAGAAAGAATATATATCAGTTTGGAGAAATATATGTAAGTATATTTGGAAAAGTGTATTTACTTCATTTGTAAGAATGTGCTGTATTAAAGGAGTCTGTCCCACACAATTGATAATGCCTTTTGAAACCCCCACCTGACCAAATCCTTAACCTTCTTCCTCTCCTTGGTGTCACAGAGCAAGATGTTTGTACACCGTCAATCCTTTAACCCCATCTTACCTTTTTTCCTTTCCCTCTCTTTCCTACTCTGATTTGCATCTTCTTTCCTTGAATTATGGCTAAGCAAAGGCTCACAGATGCGGGACACACTGTCAGGACACTTCCTTTTTATTTTCCAGAGCAAAAAGTTGGGAATAAGGTATTTTCCCTTTGCCCAGTTACCTAGAGGCTGGCCGGTGGCACTGTCAAGAGCAGGCTAGGGTGCAAACTCAGCTCTTTGTTTTGAAGGAAAATATGATCAGCACTGCTAGATCACACCACAGCACTTCCCCCTAGCTTGCCTCCTTCAAGTGGTCACCAGGGGAAACAGAAAACCAGAGCAAACACTTAGCAATACTGCCTCAGTATGCCCTCTTCTAGTTTTCAGAAATTTGTAGTTTGAGGATTTTTCCCAGTCAAACAGGTTGGGTTTGTACTACATAAATATATATGGGGCGATGCACCCTACTTCTTTCCCACCTGTGGATTCTGGCTGCAACCTAACTCCAAGGCTACCCTCTAGCTTTCCTCCAATTCCTCCCCCCTCATCCTCCAACCTCCTCCTCAATCTTTCTTAAATTACTTTAAGTAAAAGCTGTTCATCAGCTAAGGAAGCAATGACTAGAATGTATCTCTGCTCTTCATACTGCTTTTTAAAATTAAGGGGATTAAGGATTTCCTGTTGACCTGTTGGGTTGCAAAAGCCCTCATAGAAGGAAGCCTAGATTGTGTACAAGTTTTTACTATGTGTCAGGCCTGATACACTGAGAACAGGAAATATCAGTGTTCTTCAGTGCTAGGTCTCATGTCAGGCTTGTGCTGCTTGCACAGAGCACTCCCCTCCAAATACATATAATCTGGAAAAAAAAAAAGAATAAAATAAATCAAATTGCTACTCGAGTAATTTTAATGTATAAGCCATAGTGTGAAACTTCTACTAAAACATACAACACAAAAAAGTAATAAGCAAAACAAAGGGAATTACTATGCAACTATAAAAATATGAAGTATGGGGGGGTTGCAGAAAACACAGTAAACTGAGACTAAATCACACAAAATAGTTCAAGTAAACTTGCCCTCTTCATTAGGAACACTTTATTCTTTGAGTTTTTTGGCTATTTAAATTGTTTTTCTGATCACATGAGGAAATAAAAGATAATAGAGCCTTCTTTGTATTGCACGCATTGCAATATACATGTAACAGAACAAAAAGCCTTTGAAATCAAGTTCTTTAACACACAGGTAGAGTCCTTCGCTGTTATCAACAGAAAATGTACCATGAGCCTTCCAAACAGTCTAAATTACAGGAGTAAACGTGAAGACCTGGACTTAACGAGTGCTTTATAAATTAAATACACATTTGTGACTGAAGTTTTTTGCCGTTACTCAAGCTATTGTGAGTGGAACAATGTTTTAACCTGCACTTCTGCAACAAAAACAAAGCAAAACCCCCAGTACTCTCACCCTTCCCAGGAGGCAACTTCAAATTTCTGGTTTTGTCACACATGCATGAAATTGTTACCTGTAGTACATAAAGTCATACAGATCCTTCTAGTAAGCAAAGTTCCCATTTTTAAATGATTACCTCTAACAAGCAGAACAAAGAGAAATGTCAATTTGGATCTTGTAAAGAGATGCAATAATGTTGCATAGCAGGTGAAATTAGAAACAACTGAAAATTTGAAAAGAAGGAAACTTCTACTTTTTATCATTTTTTATCAACAATTCAACTCATGTTCTTACTAAATTTCCAGAATAAAGAAATCAGCCTAATATGATTGATATGAACAAGATTCTTAAAACATCAGGTGCAGAAAACCACCATGTATCTGTCTAATCTGTAAAATGGAGCTTACTTATTTTATAAATAAATTGCTCTGAAATCTTCTGTTAAACACCATGAAAATAAAGTCTTTTTCACTGGGATTTGAGTGACCTGGATCTTGAATAAAGAAAATAAAAACAACAACAACAACAACAAAAATCCCCAAACGTCTGAATGGAAAGGTTAGTAATCAAAAGTCTCAGGGCAAGAATGAAATTATCAAAAATAATTAAATTTCTTCCCTTCATGTGAAGAAAATGGAAAGAAAAGGACAACAGGGTTTTGCAAAACCTTGGGAAATAAATTTTTACGTGTAAAGGAACATATTTAACTGACAACTCAGAAATTTCTCTCCAGTCCTGCTTCATATTAAGTGACTTGAAAAATAGCCAATCTCTTCACCTAAGTCCCTATCAAAATCCATTTAGAAGCTTGGAGGTTTAAAGAAACTGATTTCAAAATGTTTTATTGCTTCTACATTTCCATGTACAGTACATACACAACTGGTGCAACTGGTAGCAAGTCAAGGATAGAAATGAAAAAATAATTTGTAGTTCAATTGCATGACATATAAAAGCATAGTGTCCCTGTTCTTCATTTTAAAACACGATTGAATACTCAGTTTCTCCCTTTCTCCTCCTTGTTACTACTCCAGGGCCCAAACAAATGAAATATTAGTCCATATTCAAAAGCAATTGGAAATTTCATTCATTACCTAAAAGTTAGTCTGTTATTAAAAAATTAATCTAACTTATCTAAAAGGGACAGGTTCTGCCAGAAAGTGATTAGACATCTTCACTAATAGCAGTCCATTCTCATTCCCCCAACTGTCCACGCAAATAATCCAAATAAATGTTCTTCTCTATCTGTTCCTAGTAGCTACCAGCAATATAAAGTTGCTGATGAAGAGCAGCAATGAGCACCAGAACCTTCAGAGCAGAAACATGCTGCCACAACACTTTCACACATGATAGGGCTTTATGAGGAAAACCAAATGGTTAGTCAACAAATTAAGTAGTTTCCTTCAAAGTAAAAGTTTGAAGTCTTATTTTAATTGAAATTATTTGGATAGGTTTGTTATTCAGGATGAAAGCCTTATACGTTCTCTACCTATTCTCAAAAACACACCTGGAAAAGATGACAGGTCATTTTGCATTGTGGTGGTTTACCTTTCCAGACTTGAATTGGTGTGGTCTTTTTAGCAGAGGATAAATTTCCATTAACATATTAAAGAAAGAAATAGTTACCTAAAGCTAATAAAGATCCTATGTCAGGCAGTTGTCAGTAGGAACTGGCAAATCAGACCTCCTTAATTTTGATTTGAGGAGATAAGAATAAATGCTATTTCAGTGTATGCGACTCCTCCACTCATTTTTATATAATTTAAAATTGGTAAGTTGATAGATGGATGCTGCTCGTGACTTGTGCATGATAAAAGCACTCGCATTTGGTTTTAATCAGTTCTCAGATGTCCTTTAAAATGAGTAACACAAACCCCACTGTTCCTGTAGCTGGTAGCATTAGCTCTCTTGGGATTCAGCAATAAGAGCACAGACTTCCTAACATAGCAGCAAACCTGGCAAAGTGCAAAACATTTGTAATATGAAGACATTTCAGTTATTCCACTTCGTGCAACCTACCAATGTGCCTTATTAATCTTCTCAGTTTGCTCATTGTCGTGGTTTAACCCCAGTCAGCAACTAAGCACCATGTAGCTGATCACTCAACTCCTCTCCCACCTCCCAGTGGGACGGAGAGGAGAGTCAAAAGGAAAACTCATGATTTGAGGTAAGAACTGCTTAATAACTAAAATATAATATAATAACAATAATATTATAATAATTATATTGAAAATTAATATTAAAACCAAAGGAAACTGAAGAAGAGACAAATGATGTGCAATGCAGTTGCTCACCACCTGCTGACTGATGCCCAAGTAGCAATCGGTCGCTCCCACACAACTGCCCCCAGTTTCTATACTGAGCATGACATCCTATGGTATGGAATGATCCTATCACGTCCTGTGGTAGGATCTTCATCTCTGGAGACATTCACAACCATCCTGGACATGTTCCTGTGCAACCTTCTCTGGGAGAACCTGCCTTGGCTGGGGGTTTGGGCTAGATGATCTCCAGAGGTCCCTTCCAGCCCCTATCATTCTGTGATCCTGTGGAATAACCCTTTGGCTAATTCAGGCCAGGTGCCTTGGCCATGCTCCCTCCCAGATTCTTGTGCACCTGCTCACTGGCAGAGCATGTGAAATTGAAAAATCCTTCACTCAGGGTAAGTGCTACTTAACAACAACTACAACGTCAGCGTGTTATCAATATTATTCTCACACTAAATCCAAAACCCAGCACTGTACCAGCTACTGGGAAGAAAATTGACTGTATCCCAGCCAAAACCAGGACACCTACAGACACAACTTTCACATTCCTTAAGCATGATGAGCTGCTTCAGAAGCACTCCACTACTGTTTTGACACATTTCTCAGTTAAGTCACTAGTAAAGACTACCTTTGGTCTGAGTGAGACCTGAAGTAAGCCAACACAGAACACTTCTCTGCTGTTTAATTTGGGGTCTGAATTTATCCATAACTTTGTTTTCAAAACGCTACTAGATAAAACTAGAGAGGCTCAACCAAATTAGCAGCAGGAAACAGTAGCACACCAAGAGGCCCACAAGCCACCAGCTTTCACACCAAACCCACAAATATTTATCAAGCATCTGTATGAAGGACAACCCTGTGTGTGCATTTAGCTTTTGGGTGAGATTTTTCTGACCTTTTATATAGGCAGCAGTAAAGCTCATGAATAAGTGACAAAACTGCCAAACACAGAAGAAGCATCACTGCATGGCCTTGACACTAATGAGTGTCAGTGACAATTACCCATTGCCAAACATCATCATGTCCATTCAGGTCACTTGGCTTCTCCATAAAGACACAACGTATGAATGATATACAGGAATAATGTATCTGAGGCCCAGCTTTGCAGGAGTGTAATGGAATAGCTTTATCTTACAGGGAAGGGAAACACTTGAATTAGTAAATGCCTCAAGCCCGCAAGACTGCAACTTGAACTCACAGAAGCTGCCTGAGCCAGTGTCTTCACTGAGGTCATAATGTGTACACTTCTCCATTAATAGATAAATCAAGAAGTAGACAGTGTATCAAAGCTCAGAAGAGATTCAGTAGTACAGGAAACCAAACTAAAATATTAGCTGTTTGTATTACTTAGCAGCCATCTGTAAACACCAAGGGTGCCTAACTAGTGTGCTCTAATAAACTTTAGCAAATTCTTGATAATATATTACTATAGATACCTTAATTGTGCATCCTTGATTGATATTAGTGACTTTGGTACATTCCTTCGTATTTCTAATTAGGACTTTGAAACAAGAACAGATACTGTGCTTCTCTAACTTAAAACTGGAGGGGACATCCCTCAAACTCAGGAACATTGAGAGAAAGACTGTTCCCAAAAATCTTTCCCAGGTTTCACACGCAGTTCTGAGCAGCAAGACCCTGGCAACAGAATCAGTGTCATATGGATTAAATTAACCATACGGTACAGATGACTACTAAAGCTAATAACCCACCTCA
Organism: Todiramphus chloris collaris; assembly: GCA_025345505.1. Taxonomy (NCBI): domain Eukaryota; kingdom Metazoa; phylum Chordata; class Aves; order Coraciiformes; family Alcedinidae; genus Todiramphus; species Todiramphus chloris. Next base: position 31,714,717 of record JANVCC010000017.1, read on the forward strand.
TTTCTTATTGAATCCTGACAGTTTAATTTAAGGTGCTCTCTAATAATCTCGGGTACAAATTATAAGGCTGAATGGAACCAACTGAGCAGGAAGATATGGCCTGAACAGTCAACTCCTCTTTACCACCCTTCACAGATATCCAGAATTAAGGCCGCCTCACTTATACTTCATACAAGTACAATCCATACCATCCAGCATAATCTGACAGCTCTGAAAAAGAGCAAGTTTACCTCATCTAAACCAAAAGATGACTTCAGGATACCCACTTGTGCTAGGTCTGCAGAGGGCACACGTACGATAAAAATGCATCTATTTGATTCTTAACAATGACCTCTTTGGGGTGTAAGTTATGTGGCAAGTAATGAGCCAGAGACATCTCCCAAGCATCCACAAAGTGCACAGCAATTCCTGAGAACATTTTCCTCATGACAGAATCAAGTTGAAAGGAATACCAGTCGCTGTTAAAGAGGCTCACTTCTGGCCCAAGCTCCTGAACGTTAGCAGTTCTGATGACGATTAGCGTCTTGGGGCTGCGATCCAGCAGTTGAATAATTGATCTCCGGATGTTCCTCAGCCGACGGATATACACTTCCACAGGGAAAGTGCTGAAGTGGGACCATATAGTTATGGCTATCACTGTGTTTCTCCCACCCACTATCCCATCCAGTTCATTGGCAATGTAGCGCAGTTCACTGCTGAAGACTGTTGAAAAGCGAATGGGCGGCCCGTGGCAGCGGAACTTCAGTAGGATATTGTGCGTCAGGTCCACAGACATGAAAGGGCCCACATTCTTCGGACTCCCCAGGTTAAATTCCACCAGATCTGAAAAATCCAAGAGCAAGCATTAGCGAGAGACAGCGTAAGAGATTAAAACTATCAACAAGATGCTAGGACCAAGGGCAAAAGTAGCAGTAGACAAGGAAAGTTGAACATAATTGTAAGCACCCTGAAATGAAACAGAAGATGAGAGCTGTGCTTGTGCTAGCTGCATATTTCAGTGTTTGCGGGTGTTGACATTTGCAAGACCACACACTTCAACTTGACAAGGCTGTCAATGCCTTTTCCAAGTTTCTCAAACTATTTTCTTCTCTCTCTTTCTCTCTTGTAAAAAAAGAATTTTCCAAGTTGTCTCCTTCAGTTACTGTTGCCCTACAAATCCAGTGTTCATGGGAACCCCTCTAGCAACTTCAGGACTCTGTTAATTTAAAGATGACTTGAACTTGTAGGCATTAAGGAGTATCAAAGTCTGTGTTCCAACACAATTTAAGTGCTTTAAGGGTAAGGAGTGGGGGGGGGAATATCTAATGGGCTACTGAAATTCTGTTATTTAAGTTAAAATAAAAGAAATACAAGAAGTGAGGCCAAACCAATCAGTAGTAAGAAAAGTCATTTGCTACTTCATTCCAAAGCCATTCATGCAGCTGGAATGCCACAAGGCCTTACACAGGCACCTTCAGGTACTTCCTGCCATGCCCCTGAGGTGGCCACCTTAACTCACAGCCACAGAAGCGGTCTTCAATGGTGGGAAGTTTTACAAGGACAATTTTGCAGATACCTTGTGGCCCCTTTTCCAAGGCCTATGTGTTACCAGTATCTGCTCAAACATATGACTAATTGCCTTTCTGCCAGGACTTCTGATGATGTTTTGTCTTTCCTCTTCCTTTGGTCTTTTTCATTGTCATTCAGTAAGATCATCTCTGTGCCTCAGGTGTAAGAAATGAAGCTTTGCAAAAGTCTTTAAGGACAAAACCAAACTAAAAAAAAATTTTAAAAATAACCTGGAACAAATGTTGTCAAATATTCAAACCACTGCCTTATTGTAGAGTCTCCAAACAAGTGGATTACTTTTCCTTGTAAGCACTTAGTTATATCATCCGACTTGTTAAAGTTATGGATCCAGTGTGTTCTGGACCTCCACTGGTCTTCGTAATAATAACCAGAAGGGGAAACTATGGGATCTTCAGCTCTGTCCATACTGCTCGAATCTGGAAGAGAAAAATTCTTTGAAATTAACATGCAACAAAACCAGCCTCCATAACCTTAATGGACATATAACCAGCAACGCATGAAGCACCTTCCCTAATATAAAGCAAAAGAGCATGATGCGCATACATTAAAAAGCTCAACACATCACACTTCTGTAAGGCCAAGTATTTCATCCCTTATTTCTGCAACAAAACCTGCAAATACCAACAGGGTTGGTTGAATAATTACTATTTAATTTAAACCAAGCTAAACTATATCTCCATTGATAAAAAAAATTAAAAAAAAAAAATTAAGTACCCAGCATCTTTCACACTTAGAAGTGCTCAATCCTGGATGCTTGCAAAAGGTACAGAGAAGCACAGGCAGGAAGATCAGCAGAGCATCTTCTTCCTCCAGGCTGGGAAGAATCCCAGCACCCCAGAGCCACCAGCTCTGCCGGTGCCCACAGCAGGCGGCTGTGCCGAAGCGCGCTGCTCCCCTCTAGCGGGCACTCTGCCGGCACCAGGGACCGGGTGGCTGCTCCACAGCAGCAGCCTCTGCTGCCACCACCACACAGGACACCAACCCCAAGGTGACAGCCTGGTGCTACTTAAAAATAATTAAAAAAAAAAAAAAAAAACTAAAAAAATAAAAAATTTTAAAAAAAATTATATATGTGGGTGCTGAAAAGCTGCTAGCAGAGGGATTTTCTCAGGTTCTCACAACATTTGGTGAGAATCCTGCCTTTCTCATGCATGTTATGAAAAACAGTAGGATGGTTTTTGTAAGCTGGACCAACACCTGGTGTTTTGCTAAGTTCTGTTTATGGTACATTGGAAAAATATTTTGAAATGGGTGCTGTAGGACTTTAACCAATCCCCCTAGGAGATGGGTGATCACTGACCAATCGCCCTATGGGGCTAGGGTATATAAAACGGGGTTATAAATTAATAAAGTGCCTTCTTTTGCCTGCTCTGGCTGAATTTGTGTGTTGCTGCATCTCTCCACTCCCAGTATAAACAGCGACATATATATCAATTTACTCTATAGAGTAACACACTCCCCCCAGCTCTCCTGCTCCAACTACATTTGCTAGAAGACTGAAGTCTGAACTATAAGGACTCTGGAACTACAAAATGCCAGAATTCAAGCTATAACCAAGAATTTTATATGTGCCCTTGGAATGTAAAGCTTATGAGAGTATCGAATTCCATGGATTTCATACTTGCTCCCTGTTACCTAGACCCTTCCCCTTTTACCACCTGGGCCCCTGAGGAGAAATTAGACCATACCAGGGAAGCTCTGTTCTGTAAGGATGCCAATTTAAACTTGAGGAACTTGGACAACATATTGCAGGCAAGGGCCAGAGATTACAGGAGGAGAAGCTGCAATCTCATGGTTATGTCAGTCAAACATTACCATGTATCTCTTAGGATCCAAGACAATAACTAGTACATCAAACCACCGTGACATCATTACAGGTTCCTCCTTTCCCATGTGTGTATTCAAATACCTAAACTGAACAAGCACAGAGCTGTTCCCTGGCACAAACACTAGCTCTTTAAACACTTTTGCCCACCTTGGTGTGGAGACTACCTGTTAAGAACAGCCCCTGGCCTGTCTTAACTTGCAGCTGTTTGGGAAAGCACATGTTGCCATGACCAAAATCATGCCAGAGACAAGTATAGCTACTTAAGTGTACAGGCAGTGGAATTCCAAGAAGCATCCTCTGGTAGATGCTTCATGACAACACAGGTGTAGCCAAACTCTAAACACTCCAAAAATTAGAAAACAGACCACAAACACACACCTTTAAATGCCCATTCCTAATAAGCATTTTTGGTCTCACTGTTTCTATACAATATTCTCCATCTTGCATTAGTAGATGTTAAGCCTCCTCAGACCTCACAAGGAAACTTACTATTATGTTTGTAAAACACAAAGCCTATAATCACAAGTACTACAGAAAAAGCCTTTTGAAAATATTAATCTTTGGATGGTTCTTTAAATCAGTCAAGAAGGACAACAAAGGAAGAGGAAAAAAAAAAACAAAATCCAAACAAAACCAAACAGTAACGTTGACTTATCCAATATGTACAAAACAGAAAATCTAAAAAGACAAATTAAAAAAACTCCTCATATTGTCATGCAATTAAAGACCAATTCATAATGTGAATTCACAACTTCATTTTCTTTGTTTCTTAAGTTCGGATGTAAAAACAATTCCTTTTTTTTTTTTTTTTTTACCTTATAAATTTATTCTTCAGCTACACATACAGCTATAAAAATGGTACTAGAACAACTTTTTGGTGCCTCACACTAAACCTAACACCAGCATTTCAAATCTGTGTATAGTATCATAGCAGTTTTGCTCCAGAACTCAGAAAGCCATTACTTTGGGATCTCATGGAAGAGAGTAAAAGCTCCAATCTGAATAGTTACAGAGCAAGAATAGAAATAAAAGCTTGTATTTCAGAAAAATAAAGTTTTAAAAATCAACTTGATCTACATTTATCCCCAAACTGAAAAGTATGTGCAAAAATAACAGCAAAGCAATGAATTTAAGTGTGCCATCAATCCTGACAAATCCATACATCCACAACCATTATACCAACATACTAAGTTTGTTTATTCAGAGACCATTCTTCTTAGAAGGAATTTCCCTAAGGAACACCGTGCTGCTCCTGTTAACCCTTTCTGACACTGGCCTGACAGCAGTACTTTGTTTTTGGGTTTTTTTTAGTTAACAGCTAAACTAAAATCAGGAAACGCTGTAGGCAGTTGTGTCTAAAGACTTTATTGCTCAAGTCAAGATCTCTACCTTTAAAGTTGCATACCACCTTATAAAAAAAAAATCTGAAGAACTTAATTGAATTTTTTAATTACAAAAAAGAGAATTAATTGAAATCAGGAAGTAATTCTCTGTGTATCACATTTTATGAAGGCTTTTTAGAAGCATAAAAAGCATGAACACGGACATGAAACAGATAAAACCTCCGTTTAACGTAATACAGACTGTATCTTTGTTCTGTGCTTAGACAAGGAAGAGAACAATTAGGTTCTGTTGCATGACTGTAGGTTCTGACATCCTGTGGTAACACAAATGATAGTAATACCTAAATAAACTGTCAAAATCTGTTTGATAAAATTCTTAAAGAAATTAAAAAACATCACAGAGCTTGTCTTGCTAGATTAATTTGAGTTTGGTGCGCAGTTACTGCAAGACAATTTAGATCTGTGAGTAAATGCTAGAAAAGAGAGATACTTTGGGCAAAAGAACAAGCTTTTAAATTGTTTTTTTTTCTTAAAAATCCTATTTATGTATGTAATTTTAGATAATTTTGTTATTAATCTGAGCTTACATTACAGTTAACACCCAAAAGCCTTCATCTTCTCAATACAAACTTAAAAGTTAATTTCTATTCCATGCTATTAAAACAAACAAATCAATTACTACCTCATGCCTGTGGTAAAATTTAATTATGAGTTACAAACAAGAATCTTATAAAGTTCACTTTACCTGTAAATGCCTTGGGCTTTACAATCACTGAATCAGGTCCACTGGAGAGTATCGGCCTTTTGATATTCACATCACTTGAACAACATAAAACAATGGTAAGATTTACTGTAAAATTTGAAGGTAATATTAATCTCATTTTTCATAATCCACTTATGCACATCAAATAAGTACATAGGACTCACCCCAAAAATTTTTTACCATGTTTACTCCCTATAGCTGAATTAATTCCGCATTAATTTTCTTGAGACCACTATCGCTATTCTGAATCAGAATTCAAAATTTCATAGCACTAGGACACAAATCCTGTGCACACTTCTACTGGCACAAGCCTAGATAAAGTTACCAAGCTACCAGAGGTCTGTAAAAGCTTTGGAGGATGTACCATAAAGACCCAAAGTTCACAGCTTGCGGTACATGTACTGCTGCCACAAGGCAAACCACCGAAGGGGTTTGCTGCAGCAGCAGATCCCAGCTCTGCCAACACTCTATAGGTGCTTATCACTGTAAATATCTCTGTTGAGCTACTTACTGCTTTCAGCCCCTGAAATGCTGCAGCCTGCTCCGCTGCACATAGTGGAGCTTGCAGCAACCCGGCACCAGCAGCCACCACAGTTCTAGCTCCAGTCCAGGGTAGCAGTGGTGTGTCCTGCCTCTGGGGGAGACAGTAACACCAGACAGCGCTCAACCAACTTCGGAGACCTCCAGCAATAAGGTCTTCCAGTAGGATGGCAGTTTGCTGCATACAGAAACAAAGCTCATCCTCCTAAACACTAAGACATCTCAGAAATACTTGTCTGTAGACATCATTGAATTCTGATCATTTTGTGTTGGACACATCACAATAGTTCCGCTGTGACAGATGCAGAGAATTGGTACTATGCTCTTGTTCTGTCTTGTGATGCTGTTTTGAAGAGTAGCCCTATCTAATGCTTTTTTTCCCCTCGTTTAAGAAATAAATTATTTGGAATTCCTATAAGCCACGTTAGTGAAGGATCTCAGAGATGAACAAAACAAAGAGAAAACAAAACAAGGAAAAAAAATCCCCACTCATTTCAAAATATCACCAATCAATAATCAGCCATATTTCACAGGTGAACTACCTGAGGCACAGGAAGTCAAAAGACCCACTTGGTAAGAAATAGCCAAAACACAATTCTTCCAATAATTACTTTTGATTTCTCATCTTCAGTTACAAACATGCACACACACTTTGCTAATTAAACTATTTGGAGCTACTTCTCTAAAATCTTTCTAAATTTAAGCCTCCAGTAAACATACTGCTGAAACAGTTCCCTTCAACACCTTTTTTGGAGAGCAAGGCTATAACTTACAAATACAATTGTGACACTACACAGTAGCTGTATCTAATTTCAGCTGAGGGTATATAAAGATGCAATTCTATTACACTTACCCATGCACTAAGAGATGTTTGTTGTTCTTTTTAAACACTGAATGTAGAAGAAAAAGATGACTCAAACTTATTTAGTTGGACACTTCATATAATACACACAGATCATTTCCATTTGCACAGGTATTGCTCAGCAGTTTGTTCCACCAGATATTTTCTTCATGACCAACTTAAAATTGTTCCTAAGATTTGAAAGTCATACTGAGCAACAAGGAACACACTGCACTACATGTAGGATGACTTGCTGAGGATAAAAGCAATGGTATTTTGTGTAAAAATAACCCTAAACCCTGGACCTTTTTTAGTGTCATGGTTTAACCCAGCAGACAGCTGAACACCACACAGCCTCTTGCTCCCTGCTGCCAGTGGGATGAGGCAGAGAACTGAGGCAGGGGAGGGGAGAGGCAGGAAGTAAAATTTGTGGGTTGAGATAAAGAGAGTTTAACAGGACCAAAAAGGAAGGGAAAATAATAATAATAGAATATATAAAGCAAGCAACACACAATACAGTTGCTCACTGACTGATGCCCAGCCAGTTCCCAAGCAGTGGCCCCCAGGCAGCTTTCCCCCTAGTTTATTTGCTGAGCATGACATCCTATGATATGGAATATCCCTTTGGCCAGTTTGAGTCAGCTGTCCTGGGTGTGTCTCCTCACAGCTTCTTGTGACCCTCAGCCTACTCACTGGTGGTGTGAGAAGCTGAGAAGTCCCTGATTAAGTGTAGATTAAGTGTAGATTAAGTGTAGACATCGCATCAGTGGGTTATCAACATTATTAGAATCTTAAATCCATAAGTCCAGAACTGTATCAGATACTAGGAAAGAAATTAACTCTATCCCAGCTGAAACCAAGACATTTAGGTCATTCAAACATGGCCAAAAATACATCTCAAAGCATTGTTATGGGTGTTGCAAGTGTAGGCATGGGAACAAGCACCACCACCACCACAAAAAAAAATAAAAAAAAAGGAAACAGTCCCCCAGACTACCACTAAATTTAGATAGCATGCTCTTGTGAAATGTGGCAGGTGCACCAGGGTTGAATTAAACACATAGAGAGACCCCTACACTCCAAGTTGTTGTCTGGTTTTTGTTAAGATTACACAGATGAATGGAGGGGAAGAAAATATTCAGCAACTCACATCAAACACTTGCTCCTTCAGACACACAACTCCTCTTAAGGCAATCTGTCATATTTCACCAATAACCTAAAACTGGTCTTTCAAAAAAACCAAAACCAAACCAAAAACCCAAAGAAATGCGCACCCCCCCCCCCCCCCCCCAAAAAAAAAAAACAAAACCAAAACCAGAAAACAAACAAATTAAACACAACACATAACTTGACTGAGGATATATCAATTCAACAACATACCTACCTTTGGAAAAAGAGGCTTTCCTCTTGTGTCAGAAGCCCTTTTTGGTATCCACCCTTGGCATGGCTGATTCGGCTGGCACATGACAGTTTTCGAGGCTTATAACAGAACCACGGCTCACCCGTGTAGAGATCTGTGAAGTTACAGACCGGGAGATCTCCAGGCAAGCAAACATTGCACTCAGTGGTTTCTGAATACCTCCCAGACTTGAAGGAGCTTTTGAAATAGACTCTGTCTGGCCTTTCTTCCCGTAAACGCACGAGGACTTGGATTGCTTCACTCGGATGGACAAGTGACACAGAAACTTTGACCTCTCCGGGCCAAAGCAAGGTAAAGAAGACTTTGTACAGGCCATTATGGCAATCTACAATCCTTCCTGTTGCTCCAGCTTTCAGCAGAGGAGAGTGAATTCGTGTCTGTAGGTAGTCTCCACCATATTGCTTGGGTTTTCCTTCAAAATCCCTCATACGAACAAGTACCTCTAACTGATCACCCACCTTGAAGAACCCACTGGGTTTCACAATCATAAAGTCACTGTGTTTGGGATCCGTGCTTTGTACAAAAGCAATTTTGCCATCGGGGGGATTTGGCCACCGTATTGCAGCAAGCAACGCTTCCTGTTCCTCTTGCTCTCTTTTGGACAAAGTCTGCTGCTTATAACCACAGTAAGGCTTCCTGGTAGTTTTGGTTGTCTGTGACAGAGAATGCTGGACATTCTTTTCTGTTATCCAGTTTGATCCTGAAACTGTGTCATCATCCAGGTGCTGGGGAGGAAAGAGATTACCTGAAACTGTGCTATTAACGAAACACTGTGAATAACAGATGCTTTGTAAGGAAACTATCCCAAGAACCAGGCCTGGCTTTACAGAGCTTTGAAGCTGACCAAATGAAGCAACTTCACTAGGAGGCACAAATCTACTATACTACCTATATACCTATATACTACTATACACAAATACTACCTATTGAAACAGGTGGGCGACCCCTGGATCCCCTGCTCTGTCAAAAAGCCTTCTATCCATCAGGACCAATATTTTCTGTGGCAGTGTTTTGGCTAGCAGTGCATTCTGTAAATATCAGCTATGTGAAAAAAATACAAAAGGTCGTATGATTACACAGCAAACGGTAACTCATGTTTTACTTCCTTACTGTGGTAACATTTTAGTCTTTGAGCAGAAAGAGGTCCAATAGCTGCCCAGTATAACGCAAGGAAATAGGTTTTCTTTGCAACATTGCACTGCAGATGAGGCTGGTGCACCCTCCCATATATGCCTTCTAGAGAAGTCTGCCTCATGTAACAGCTGCGGTCATTTATCTGCCCACACATTACTTCTTATGTAATTATTTGAAATGTGGGTTTTCCCTGTAATGTACATATTGAAAGAAATGGAAGAAAGGAATGCTTCAGGGATAATGAATTCCTGAATGAGTGGGCAAGTAAAATAGTCTTGGACAAACCAGAACCAAACAGAAACAGAAAAAACCCCAAACTTAAGATTTTAAAACCTATATGCAGCTTCTTCTACACCAAAATGAAACACAAGCAAACCATCCCCTAATCCACACCAGTGTTTTAAAATTAAAATAGTTAAATACAGCACTAGACTAAAAAAGAGGGCATCTGTGGTGGCTTGAGATGAGTGTCCAAAGTGGTATTTTTATGCAAATAAATCTTCATAACATCACACAATTTTGCAGGTTTGCACGAAGGAAATTTTAAAAATAGCAGTGTCTAAGACTACAGAGCTACCTGTGAGATTTCTAGGCAGCAGATCCAAACATACACCTCAAATATGCACAAAATGAACAGTTAAGAGTACTTACTTATGTGTATATAGTAGAACTTATCTGTACTCATATTTCATAGAGAAGCAAAATGGTTTTTCAAGCAGAGATTAGAATTATACAGTGTACCATCCACATGGCATCAAGAGAATACACTAGCTTACTTTCGAAAGATTGCTAAAAAATTAAAACTACACTATTTTAATTTTAAAATGTGATTGTCCTTACCAATATCCTAGTGTTTTCCATTTACTTCCTCCATAATTAACTGCTCAGTAATGTACTAAAATTCCCAGCACTTACATTAAAACCTCTTTTATTGTTATAAACCTTTCTTAGTCCATTAAAGTATCACCCGGAGTACACATGCTACATTTTATCTGAATTTGTCACTATATTATAGCCCTTTGAACAACACAGAGATTCAATATACTTTTTGAGAAGACAGGTAAACCTAACAAGCAGTAGAATCACACATGGTTTTGAAAGCTGTTACGTAAGAAGTTGGTTTTGATCAGCTTAAGAGGATAATGAGCACACTAGTATGTAGGATGGATACACAGAATCTTCTCCGTTTGATATCCATGTTAAGCATAAAACTTCAAATTGTAAATTCTTGCATTTTAACTAAAAAATGTAAATTGACAGGTATTCACAGATGCACAAAGTGTTATTATCACAAGAGAAGCTTTTGCTTCTGTTTCACATTTCTACTCAGGATTTAAAACATTTTCCCCAAAGGTTATCTGTGGTAATTCACAGTTATTTCTATTTTCCATCACAGCAGGCAACAAATGCAGACATATCACTGCACATTAATTTTATTAAACTGGTAAATTTGAGGCAAAGCCAGAATGAATCTCAGGCACAGTTCTACTTTAAATCTTGCCTAGATTCATTCTTTAATTAAGCCAACTTTCTATTTTTGGATACCTTCTCAACTTCTTCCTTTCACTTGCTCATGCATATACATAATACATAAAATACTACATAGAAATGCTTTTAAAAGTTAGCTATATATTTAGATGCAACCAAGATGCTGGTAACCATGTCTCAGTCAGAAAAAAAAAAAAATGTCAGCATTTTCCTAAGGAGGGCTGGAAAGAGAGAATAGGTGCTGTCAATTAAATCTTGTGTTCAGTGTAAAGTCTCAAGAGAAAGTTTCTATATTGCAGTTGGTTCTTCAACGGTTGATACTTTGGGGAAGTAGGGGGTATGGAAAAAAAACCCCACACCTTTCAAATGAAGATGAGAGGTGGCTAAAAAGGCCTTAAAACCAGACCTATTACTATTTTTAACCTCCTATACATTTCTTCAGAGTTTTTTAACCCAGTCTGTCAGAGATGTAGAAGATGCTACTTATGGCCTGAAGTCTGAGGGCATACCTATATCTTTCAGTGGAAATGGGTGAGGAGAACACCAAGACAACAAACTCATACATTCAGAAAACAGAGCAGAGAACATAGTTTGATGTCTCTAGAGCAGCCCGCTTACACAGCCTTTTTAGCAGAGTACAAGGCCAAAGTTCTTCACTTACACACAGCTGAGGTACTGGATGAGCACTGACACTTCAACTCCAGCACCACCAGGTTACACCCATTAAACAGAATAGATCATACCATAAATATTTCCTCAGTCTATCTTCAGGGGGTGAGGGAGTGGGGTGGAATCTCTACAAACGTAAAAATCTAGAGCTGCTCCAACATCCTGAAGGACCATTCTTTCTCTAACATCCTTGTTCATCTCTACAGCCCTCCTCCAGGACCAGAAAGGACCATGTATTATTGCAGAATTATAAGCTTACATGTGACAGTAAACTACACCATGTACGCTATTCACAGGAGAAAATACTACAGAGATTCCCAGTTATGACAGGGAAAGCTTCAGAATCAAGTCATATACCAAAGATCCTTGACTGGTACAGAAAAACATTCCAAACCATCTTCCTTTCTTAAATGCTTCCCAGGCTCATCTCCAAACAAGTGCTGAAGTTCTCCTAGCCCTGCGGATATACATGGCTTGCCCTGAGGCCCATTAATAGCTTAGTCTGTTCACACTCCATTTCCTAACTCCTCTTTCACTGGCATTTCCAAATCACTCTGGCTCCTCTATGTTAAAAAGTTATACTACGCTTGTGCAGATCTGTGGGCTTTCTGCTCTCGTTAGTGGCCAAAACAAAATACAGTTTCTTTAAATAGGACAGATAAAGAGTTTCTCAAGATTTCTCAAGAGTCCTCTTCCTTTACGATACAGATTCTTTTAGATTTTAATACAGTCTCCACATTGAATAACACTTGCTCTGCTTTGCTTATTTCAGTATATACTGCATTCAAGGTGTCCTGATTTTGAGTTGGGTTTTGTTCAGAGGTTTGGGGTTTTTTTAATTTTTTTTTTTTAATTTGCTGCATTCTGGAATTAACAAGAACCCAAATGTGACTGAAAAGTAATTTAATGGATGCCTGCCAGGGAACAAGCAGGACAGACGGATTACATGTCAATTAAGCACAAACAAATCCCAAGCTGTTCCTGGTGCATGGGAGTTGTCATAAAAAGGAAGCTATATTTTCAGGACAACTAATGAAGATTTCTAAAAGCCAAGTAGTTGAGCTGAATTCTCACTGCCAACTGAGCAAAAATTAGATATAACAAATAGCTGCAGCCAGGCAATCTTGCTCTCAGAGATATTCTAGAAAGGTCATAAGGTACCGCAATGATGTCAGTGGCTGATAAAAAATGTTGAGTATTTCAATTGTTACTGAAACGGTAGAACTCCATCTCAAAGCCCAATATCTTCTACCAGCTGCAACTCTTAATTTGGTCCTGTACATTCAGAACAATGGCTGTAAACCAGCATATGTCACTAACATCAGAAAAGTAAGCATCACAGGAGCTTCCCAGGTGACAGGCAGTGTGTGTGTGTAATTCCAATTTGCCCAATAGAGTCATAATTTATGCAGCAGACAATACCTAAATCTGCATAAAACCACTTACTGAAAGGTAAGTCATCTTATTTTCAGTACTTTTACACTCCAGGTACTTTATCCCTGGTTATTGTCAAAGGCAAAAGATTAGTTCATTGTCTTTACTGTCTCAAGCAGAGTGGCTGATAAGTTGCTCTAAATGTCAAAGCCAGTCCTAAAAAGCCATCACCTGACAGACAAATGTCTCAGCAATAATCCAAGTAAGATGAAGCAGTTATTTTTTGTAGGTACCTGCAACTTCGCAGCAAGAATAAAAAAACCCAACTTTGTTACATAGTTCTTATGTTCAGTTTCAGCTGTTTGATTCCACAAACCATTCCTTCCTTGTAAGAAATTTCCCCTTTCCCCATAAAAAGCTCTTTTCTTCTCAGTAATAGCATGCTCACAAACAGTCCCAAAGTGGTCCTGTCACTCTGAAGGCAATTAATACAAGCATACAAAAATCTCCTGTATCCTAATGGAATAATGTTGCTTCTTGGCAACAGCCTGGTACTTTGTGGAAAACTGGTGAATTTGTTATCTGTGTGGATGTGTTCTCAAAAAAAAAAAAAACACCCACATTTCTTCTAGCATTGTATGCGGTGGTCAGCTGTAGACCTCAAGGGAGGAGGTACTGCATTCTAAAAAGCAAGGTAAACAATAAGCAGGTTATCATACGTTTTGTAGACAGCTTGGGGTTTTTTTATTATTATTTTTGTTTGGTTGTGGCTGTTTGTTTTGGATTTTTTTTTTTTTTAAACACAGGATGAGAAAAGTAAAATTCTGACATGGGTAGGACTGTTGATAGCATATCATTAGCAGCTTAAGAATTCAAGAGGAAGTATTCTAACATGAAAAAATATAAAATCCTGAAGAGGAAAAGCAGACAGGCTAGCTGGGGGCTAGCTGATAACTGCCTTAGCACTTTAGCTTTAGTCAGATAGATTACATAATCTGAGATGAGCAGCATGAATAGTGCATTTACAAACACATTTTCAACAGTAACCAGCAGTAAACCCTCCTTCCAGAGCCTGAACGGATTTGGTTACAGATACTCTGCGAAAGCTTTCTAGGACTTTTTCTAGCTTTGATCTCTGACTGAAAAGAATCAGCTTAGATACCTATACTGGACAGCCTGGAAAGCTATGCCAAAGACAAGCACATACCAGAGCAGGTTCATTGAGAAAAGTCAAAACAAAAGGGGTTAGAGTTGCATGTTATAGCATAAAAATTTACTGGCAACACAATACTTAACTGAGTTTCGAATTGGAGTTTCAGATGTGTAAAGGTCAAAGCCACATAGATACTCATCATGAATAGTGGCAAGAATAATCTCAGAGTGAGCACCCATATTGAATTTTTCATTTCACTCTTGAAGCCCTGACAGAGCCCTTTTCTCTAAGAATTTTAATGTAAAAAAAACCCAAAACAATAAAATCTAAGATTCAAAATATCAACACTGATCTTCATGCTACCTCATAGGCAAAAAAACAAAACACAGAAAGAGACAACAGAAGAAAAGCTACGTTGTATATTACACAAAAATTATAACATTAACTCAAACAGAAGATCTATCAAATTCAGTACTTTGGTTTCCAACAGCAGGTACGTGGGAAAAGAACAGAGGCCAAATATGTCATGATATTTTCTCCTGAAGATTTGATATAATTTCTAGTACTTTATGGCTTAGAGACTCCTTAAATTACTATTTAAGACATCTTTAAAATTTAGTGTCCTCTAATGGATTGTTCTTCTATGAATTCATCCTAACTTTTTGAATATTTGTTTTTAGCAGCTACATGGTCTTACTGCAAGGACTTCTGCAGCTTTGCTGCAATCCTCAAAAAAATACCCCGCTTCTTTTGAATTCAGCATGTGCAATACTTATTTAATGTCTCCACTAGTACTGGAATAGATAACTAACATTCATTCTTTAATTATTCATCATGTGTCACTTGTGATTTTAGACCTCTCAAACATCTTCCTTGCCCTTATCTGAACCTCTTCCAATTCAACTATCTTTTTCAGAGTGATTTTACAGCCCTTTTTTTTTTTTTTTGGTCATTTCATTAGGGTATCACTAGTCAGGAAGAAAAAAAGAACTCTGCAAGCAGGATACAGACAACTCAAAAGCATAAATCTATTCTTGATTGGCTAACAAGCATAAAAGACCGCTATAATTTAACAAGGTATTAGGCTAAGCATTATTATGCTCACCTACCAAATGCTGCACTAGATAGCCTGTCCAGGCAGGCAGCCAATGCATAGGGTCAGCCTCCAAGGCTCCCTGGAATAGATCCTCAGTGATTTTATCTGCCTTGACTTTAGTCTGGGGTTACTGACTAATGCATTCTGAAAGTTCTTCTGCATTGAAGTGGTAAGGAAAATGAAGAAATATGCAAGTCAGACACAGTAGAGAGAAAAAAAAGAAAGGCAAAGAAATGTTGCACCAGTACAGACTGGAGATAACTAGTTAGCTAACAGCTCTGCAGAAGATGACCTAGGAATTTTGATAGCATACAGGCTATGAGTCAACAGCATAGCATTGCGGCAATAATTTAATAAAAGCATAACGAGCTGATTGGGCAACTTGATAATTCTTCTCAACTTGACCTTGGTGAAGCCATACCTAGAACACTGCATCTGGTTTTCAGCCTTCTCATACCAGAGTCAAACTGAAGAGACCAGCTAAGAATACCTGAGATGATTAGAGAACTAGAGTACATGACATAAAGGAGACACACTCAGGAAACCAGATTGGGTTTTTGTGGTTTGTTTGTTTTTTTTTTTTTTAAAGTCCGGAAAAGATCAAGAGGGAATCTAAATGGCAGTCTTTCACAACCTAAAGGGGAGTTACACAACACCAGGGGTGAGAAGTAAACATATCTATGTCAAACATACTTCCCTCTGAGAGGGGTGCAGCACTGCAACAGGCAGGTTGTGAAATCCAACTGTCCTTGAAGACTGACAAAACTCAACAATACACTGTGCTGTCCAAGCTAACTTTGAAGTTAGCCCTTTGAGAAGGGTGTTGGATTAACTACCTCCAGACATCCTTTCCAATCTGAATTTTTTGTGATTCTAAGTTGTAGCTAAATGTTATAATTCTAACCTTACAACTCAAAGGGGGATAATGTTGCTCAAGCCTTCTTGGAGAAGAAACATGCTCCACTTACCTCTAGCTGAAAAAAATTATGGACCAGCACCACAATAGCCAGTACTGCCATAAGCAGGCAGAAGATCTGCAATCTGAACGAGTCACGCCACATTGTCCGTTCGTGTCTTTCCCACCCATGTTAGACACTGCCATGACTTCCAGTCACCACACACATGAATGTCATCTCGTCTCGGTGGTGCACAAGAGAATTCAGTTAACTTCCACTTCATTCCTGCAAATGCATTTACAAAAATTATATTAAGCCCTCCAAGTATTATGAGAAGTAAAGTTGAGTTTAACACTGAGAGCATATCAATGGCAGAAATTCACACAGCAACAAGTGGTATGATAGAGCTGTTAACTCAAAAGATTTTTGTGGCATTAGTGTGAATGATACTATCTATTATATTACTTAATTCTCTTGGGCATAGCAAGGCAAAACCTTATCATAAAGTCAGTC
Organism: Todiramphus chloris collaris; assembly: GCA_025345505.1. Classification (NCBI taxonomy): domain Eukaryota; kingdom Metazoa; phylum Chordata; class Aves; order Coraciiformes; family Alcedinidae; genus Todiramphus; species Todiramphus chloris. The sequence goes on from JANVCC010000017.1 coordinate 31,731,344, forward strand.
TCATCTCTGATTAAAAAAAAAGGGGGGGAAGGGGACAACTGGACGACAGGGGACAAAAGAGGAGTGTAAGATTTCTTTCTGGCAACCACCTTATTTATCCATTAGGCCACAATATCACCATCCAGCCACCATAAGCCCAAGACTTCTAGCAGAAGCTTGACTTAAGTTGTTATTCAAGCCTAAGGTCTGAAGCATGTGTGGATAATCAAGATGAAAGATATTGTCTCTAGGTTTCCATTGGGAAGAACGAGAAAAAACCAGGAGGTATCTAACAGAGCTGAATGCACTAAAATTGAACTTCATATATCTTCCATAACATTACATCCTCTCTTTTTTTTTTTTTTTTTATCATTCCTTTTACATCATATACTGCTATGCAGCTCTAATGGGAAAAGAAACCAAACTTCTGGTAAAAATGCAAGCTGTTGGCTTTTAGTTTTGTTTGTGAAGTTATTTTTTAAATTTTTTTAAGTAAAATATAATAGTGGTCATGTTTTTAACAATTTAGCTTTCATGAAATGCATTGTTCCTTTGAAGTTTCTTGATAACTGATCTGTTATAAAACAGAATGTGAAGCGGAGAAAAACTCAATTAACAACTAAGTGTTATTAAGCAGGCATTCTTTATTATGGCACAGGGCAGCATGGGCAATAGCTCCTCCAAACACACACACCCTAGGGGTTAAGTGAGCACGTATTTGTTACACTAAATCATTCGTATTCATGAAGTTTGACATGAACATTCATAAGTTTTCCAAGAGGTAGATGGGGTTACTCCCAGGGACTCCTTATCATAAGTCCCCTCCCCTTCGCACTTGAGCACTGCCATCTGGTGGTCATGGGCAGGGGTCTTCTGGAGGAAGGCCCACAGTCTTCCTCAGAGTGTACTTTTCACCTTTGGCTCAAAATGCTGACTTGTCACAGGAAATTAACTACAGAACTGGGATGTCCTGGCTTATCTCAGGAGCAAGGTCAAAATAGCCACAACCTTGCACAACAGCAAGTTTGTAAAACAATAAAACATTCTACCATGAAGACCTCAACAGACTTACCAATCATTGATAAACAGTTCTTACAGCTCAATGCTTGTTCTGTTTGAATCTAATATCTTCCTTCTTTTTCAAAAAGAGGGATAATTTTGAGGCACTCATTTTGCAGGCAAAAAGGGTACCATTCCTGCAGAAGGAGAAGCTCTAAACTTGGAAACAGACAACAGATGGCTGGGAGAGACAGTCAAAAGACACCAGTCTCTTCAAACCCAATATTCTCAAAGCAGCATTACTCATAAAATCAAGTGCAGCAACATAATCAAATTATTAGACAAACTTTGTATAACTTTCTACAAAGAGCGTAACTGAGAAGTTACACCATTTAAGACTAAATGGAGAATGCTGTGCAAGTTTAAACTAAATATAACGATACATGAAATATCAAAATTAGCTATTTAAATCATTTATTAAGTGAACATGGACTAGAAAACTGAAATGTATTACTGATATAACCAGGACAGTCTCAAAATAGACCACATATGAAATTGCTTTACAAGGATTATAGGGATTATAACTTCAAATGCTTTGCTGAGAATCACAGATTTTATTTCCAACTGATGAACAAGCATTGAAACAGCAAGACATGCATTAAAGTAAAAGTATCAAAAACTGACAAAACACAACAACAAAAAAAAAAAGCAGCTTTGCTGGACCAGTTCTGCCCTAATATTGCGTATTAAATTTGTATAAAAGATCAACCCAGGCTTTAAGTGCTAACTGATTATGAATGCATTAAAATTCTAATTTAAGACCATACACCCTCATTTGAGGAAAAGAAAAAAATACATTAGGGAAAACAAAAAAAAAAGAATTTCCAATTTTGTTGATGAGAATTCTCTTAAAATCATTGAAAAGCATGAGATACTAAAAATTAATGGAATGTAATTTCATACACCTAAAAGGAACAGAGGCTACTCCCATGTATTTTTGCACAAAAGTTAGTTGTTTGGTTTGGTATTTTTTTCAATTTTTTCTGTAAGCATCACACATTCTAAACCCTTCAAATACAAATGTTTTGAGCTTTCTTTATACTACAGGCCTTAGCATACTTCCAGTTTCATCATCACTGAATAATTAATATAGCTCAATTTTATAGGACGGAAGCACATAAGTACGCCAAAAGAACCTTAGATGCTTACCCTGTTCTTGGAGCATTCTCTGAAGTCAGCCACACAAAAAGCCAAAAATAACCTGGAAACAATACAGAACAAAACAATACCCATATGTACGTATATATATAGACACACACACCAAACAAAAAATCTCATAGATTGGTGGTTTGCTTGCAATAACACAAAATAACATGGCAGTTGAGGCTCCTTACCCATAAAATTAATTTTGTTTCTACAATAACCCAGGGATTTTAAAGTTGGGGTTTTTTTAAACTTTGGTCCTATACCTTTCACTTTTCTGCCACTTATTGTAAGTATTACTCTCCTCAGCTGTATGTTTTGTGTTATTACAGACCGCCTTTTGGACCAGGTTAAAACCAAAAACCGGCTCAGTAACATTTTTATGTCTTCAAGTCTCCAAGTCCACTTCTGCACAATTAGAGGATTGTTTTTTTGTTGTTCGGTTTTCGGTTTTTAGATTTTATTTTAGGTTTGTTTGTTTTCCCGGAGTCAGCAAATATCCTCAGGTCTCTATCCGGATATTTCTACAAGCCTGCAAAGTTACAGAAGTACTTCTTAGTGCCACTGCCTCAAAGAACTGTCATGCAAATGGCTAAGGCAGAGGAGCCCCTTGACTCCGGCGATGCCAACACCGTTTGCCCGGGGCAGGGGTTGTCGAGACTAGACACTTGCCTTGCTGCAGACACAGAAATTCAAATTTGCTATGGTTTTTTTTTTTTTTTTTTCCCCCTAATTCATCCTTGCTCCCCAAAGAGCGGGGCTAACCAGCCCCTCCAGTAGCTGACATTCAGAGGTCAGGAGCGATCAGTGGCAGGAGCCCGGCTTTGCGGCAGCTCCCTGCAGCAGCAGCAGCAGCTCTCGGCTAGGAAAGCAGACCTGCTCCCACAACGCGGCTGTGAGCGCTACCCGACCCCAAGGGTGATGAACGCGCAGCCCTCAAGGGAACGGGGAGGAGAGAAAACACAAACCGAAAAGCCCGCAGGGAAGCCTTCCTGCCGGCAGTGCAAATGGTAAAGCTGCATTTCATCGCTTTGGAGATACTTTTTAATCGCGCCCTTCCCAGCCCCAACACGCCTTCGCTTGCGCCTCAGCAGCCTCAGGCAGCATCGCAGGCGCACGGCGCGGAGCCGCCCGCCCGCCCTCCAGCTGCCACGGCAGCTCGCAGCCCTCGGGGGAGAGGAGCAAGAGGCTGCCAGGGAAGTTCGGCAGCCCCTACACCGGCAGGAAACACCTTCAGCCACCGCCGAGCCAAAACCTGGGCGACGCAGGCAGCGCGCCGGTGAAGGAGAGCAGGCGGGCGGGCCCGGGGGCAGCGGCAGCAGCAGCGCGGAGACGGGGAGAACCGAGCAGGGCACCCACCAACCCCAGGACCCCTCACCTCAGCCGGCCACCCGCTCCCTCCACAGCGCCCCGCACCCGAGGCCGCTGATCCGCCTTATAACGAACGGTCCCGGCCTCACCACCAGCGCCGCTCCGGCTTCCCCACAACCTCCCTTCCTCTCTCCGGGAAACCCCGCACGCCCCGGCACTCCGCGCCCGCTTACCACCGCCCCGGCCGTTCCCCAGGGCGAGGAAGCGGCCTCGGCCTCAGCCTCGCCCCCAGCCCCGAGGAGGCTCGCCGTATATCCATCGGCCCCGCCGCCCCTCCTTCCTCCCCGCCCCCGACACGAAAGAAGCCGCCACCGCGCCCCCTCCCGGGCAGGCTCCGCCCCGCCCCCGGTCGCCTCAGGCAGCTGCCGCCTCACCCGTGGTGCGGCACCGCGGCCCCGGCCTAGGAAGCGAGAGCAGGCCGCTGAGGGAAGGGTCTGAACCCGGCGGGGGAAGCTCCTGGCTCAGCTACACTGGAAATAATGATCCTAAAGGGAAGAAGAACCGTAAAACCGCACGCGTTCGTTCTGGGCATCCTTTTCCCTGACAAGGGATGACAAATAATAATAATAATTCTTCCTGTAATTGTTGTGTCACAGCTACTTCATGTAGTTTAGACTCTCAGTGTGAGGGAATACGGAGAATCACAGATGAAAAAGACAGCTCAGCTGCCGTAGGAAAGTATCGAAATGGGGAACAAGCAAGCTGCAGTGAGGAGAGGACAAGTGAATGAATGCACTCCACCTGGGGCGCTCAGCGCTACAAGACAGCTGCAGAGTGGATTTTGAAAATAAAGGCCCTAACAGCAGATGCATTTGCCTTGAACTTCAAGTTGAAAGGGCTGGGGGGGCTAATGATAGGAAAAAAGAGAGTTCAGGCTGTAGAGTTTCTCAGTGTCTCCTGTTTTTCCTCAGGTCACATGGCCTCTACACACATAAGCAGTTATAAATGTTACAAAAGTTTTTAATTTTGTATCCTTGTAAGCTGTTTCTTATCTGGTGAAACATTGGTCCTTGTAGATAAGGGGAACCAACTTGATCTACACCAGGAAGGAACAGAGAAGAGCCTCCTGAGATAAGCCAGATCACACCAGTTCTGCAGTCGCTGATTGAACACAACTCTGCATTCTGAGCCAAAGGTGAAAAGTACGCTGCGAGGAAGACTGAGTTTTCTTCCAGAAGACTCCGGCCCACGACCACCAGATAGTAATGCGCAAGCACCAATGGGAGGAAACCTATGATAATGAGTTCCCAGAAACAATTATAATAGTCACAACTATTCCTGGAACAAATCATACTAATCCAATCTATGCCTATGAACATGCACATTTTGTGTTACAAATAACTGATTGCTTTGAGGTATGGTGTGCAAGTGAGGAGGAGCGATCACCCTTGCACCTGGCGCTCCAATAAACGTACCTGTTTTATAACCTTTCACGGGTTGTACAGTTTGTTTCCGCACATCATGGTAACCTTCTCAGCTCATTTTCCACGCACTTCCCACACCAGAAAATAAGCTGCAAGTTCTCAAGGTACTGAAGAACTTCAGCAGTTATAACAAAAGTGGTCAGGAAAAGACATCACAAAAGTTGCCGCTGCTTGAACACCGCTTTGCACAATACTAACCAAACAGCTGTGGCTGCCAGACTACTGTTCCTCATAACCCTACATTGTTTGAGAATTGTTTAGGCTTTTGTAAATGGTTTATTGCTTTCAGCCCAACACATGGACAATTTCAACCCAATGTGCCACAGACTTCACATTCCCAGGGCATCTTTCATGATCATGGTCCTCCCAGTTTTCACATGGAGTCTTAGAAGTCAAGGGCTGAGACTGGTTTCATCTGGGATTCCTGAATATCCAAATATCTGAAAGGTGGGTGTCAGGTAGAAGGGACCCATCTCTTTTCAGTGCTGCCCTGGCTTCCGTGGACACACAGTAGAACACAGGAATTTTGAAAACCTCCCCTGTGAGGGTGACAGAGCCCTGAAAGAGCCTGCCCAGAGAGGCTGAGGAGTCACCTTCTCTGGGCACTTTCAAAACTCACATGGCCACAATCCTGTGCAACCTGCTCTAGGTGAACCTATTTTAGCAGGGGAGTTGGACTAGATGATCTATAGAGGTCCTTTCCTACCCCTACGGTTCTATGGTTCTGTGAATCTTGTACACAATTTTCTGCTATTTCTTCCCTTGGTCAATGTTGTCTTGCACAGAAAAAGCAGCTGTGGTGATTTGGGCTGGGACAGTTAATTTTCATCATAGCAGCTGTTATGGGGCTGTATTTGTGTTTGTGCTGAAAACAGCACTGGTAATGCAAGGGTGTTTTAGGCCTTTTCTGTTCCTCATACCCCGCCCCCCAGGAAGTGGGGGGGGATGCACAAGAAATTGTGGGAGTCACATCCACCTTTCCAGACGCACAAGTTATGATGGAGTGCTGCAAGGGACAGAGCTGACAGTACTTGCCTATAGGCAAAACCTGTGTCCATCTCTATACAGAGAACGAGCTCCACCAGTGACACAGATGAAATTGAGGAAGCCCATGTATTAAAGTCTGTCAAGATTTCGCATGTGCTGTAGCCCCTGCAGGGCAAAGTAATACTTCCTCCTCCTCCTATGCCCCAAATTAATGCATTAGATTACCACAGATCCTTCACAAACACAGTACCCATAGCTTGAAATCAACCATGTAATGATGCAAGCTATATTTGGACAAAGTGGTTTGTGTTTTTGCAAACATGTCAATACAGTAGCAAAAAAAAAAAATTTCGTTTTCACACCACAATACCTGAGTGAAGGAGAAAAACATCTCAACTACTCCCTAGACATAATTTTATATGGAATTAACAGGAGTTTTTCAAAACACACCATCATACACAAAAGACTGGGCTCCTCACATGCATAAGGATTTTAGCCCGCAAGATTAAAATGAGTTCTATTTTAACAAAATTGGGGCTGTCCAATAACTATACTTATCCCTTTATTTTCCAAAGCTAGCCAACTATTTTAATATTCAATCTTATTACAAATATGGATAAAAAGTAGGGACAAGCAAGACCTTCAACCTGACCTCCTGAAGTGTTACAGTTACTATCCCTACAACACATAGCATTTAAACTTAAGAGAACAGCTTTAAGGTCTTTACTCCCAAGAGAAAACAGAACTGCTCCTCCCTTTTACAACTTGAAGTCACTTTTGTTATGCCTATTTCTCTTAAAAATATCTTCATAGAAGAGCAGGAAGAGCCTCACTTAAAAACCTCAGCTAATTTCTTTGGTGTAATGAAGTGGAAATGCATAATAAAGAGTTTAAAAAAGCTCACTAACCTCCATGTGTGAAATGAGAATTGAGCAAAACAAAGGTATTTTTGGAGGTGTTTTTTGTTTAGTTGTGGGGTTTGTTTGGGGGTTTCTGTGGGTTTTTCTTTGGTTTGGATTTTGTGTGTGTGTTGTTTGTTTGTTTTTTACCTTTGGTATCACTGTCTTGCAGTAAAACATGACTTCCTTTGATGTCTGAGTTCCTGGACCATTTGTTAAAGTCTGAAATGTGTTTAATTAGTTTTCATTTATCTAGGTACACAGCAGGTATCTGACCAAACCAAAATGGGAGGAGAGAGAGAACATATTTTGCAATTTTATTTCTCTTGATAAGCCTATAGCCTTAATTCTCTGCTTCTAGAAAGCTCACTACAGAATACTGCCACATCTTTTAATTACAACACAACAGTTCTGGAGTTAAGGACTTGAGAGAGAGGGCCAGTGATAGAAATGCAAGGACTGCAAATCATGAGCGCCAATTTCAGTGGCATCTGCTACTCAACTGGTATATAAATTTCAAGTACCCCACTGCAGTCTTACTGTTCTCATCACTGAGCCAGTGGTTCACTAGACGCCTCAGCCTTCCCAGCTCGCAAATGCTAATGCTCGTCAGCACTGGTTTGCGTTTCTAAACTTTGTGTCTCCAAAAGAACCCTCCGATCGTAAGAGAGTACCTATCAGCTCAAAAAAGCCAACATCAAGTACAAATTAACATTTTCAATAAATGTACAAATCATTTTATTTAAAATTCGAAACTCAGAGGTACAAACAAAATAGTTAAGAAACAATAAATCCAGAAATGTAAACACTTATAGAAAATATATGAACTGTACCAATTTAACCACTCACCATTCTTCAAAGAAAATGGTTCGGAGTAGAAAGACAAATCAATGCCTAATTGTTCTTTTTTAAGATACTGCTTTAGAGGTAGAATACTACTGTGAAAGACTCAGCAAAATTTAGTTCAGTAGAATTATGCTACAAGTGAATTTGGCCCATATACTTATATATGTAATCAAGCCAGAATAGAAGTTTCTCACTGAGAGCTCTTATGCAACAAAATTCTGTGTGGCACTTTCCAAGAGATGAAGCACCTTTCCCCATAAATACTGTTTTATGCCTTTGAAAGTAAAGGGTCCTGTGCTTTTCCCATTACTGACATAAAGAAAGCACTTAAAAATAGAAAGTCCCATTTTTTTGGCAAGCATATAGAAAGAAGGTGTTTCTCAGTAACTTGTCCTAGAAAGGCAAACAGTGAAAAAACGATGAAAAAAGACTTTTTGAAAGACTTCATGAATACCTGATGGTTACTTATTTGGGTGGCACAGTCCTCAAAGAAAAAAGAAAACAAAAAACTAAAAACTTAATACCACAGGGAAAAAAGTCTCTTTTACACTACCTAAAAGCAGGGGAACTGACCTTTTTTTTTTTACATTTATTGTCATTCAGTCTCTACTAAATGCTACAATTCTATCCTCTCATGAAAAAGTGTATCTATGTGAGACACGATGTAACTTCAAGTCCAGTAAAAAATTACCCCAGGTAGTCTCGAAGGAATGTATCTTCAATTTTAGTTCATCAAACAACCCACTACGAGTAGAAATTAAGATTCGAGTTCTTCAGACAATATATACAAATTCATAAAAAACAGGAACAGTTTGCCAGTTCAATGACATACAAACATTATTCAGAAAAAAAACCCCCAAAACAACCAAGCTTGATTTTTATATACAGACAGACTGGCTACTAAGCGCATTATTTAAATCGCTGCATGCAAATAGTAGAATCTATGGTTATTTAAGGGACTGAACTATAAACCAGCTGTTAGACTTCTGCAATTTAGTTTCACAAGGACTTGCTCAAGGGTTTGCTGAAAGATACTCCTATTTTAGAAGCAACAAAATAAAATTTGCAATCTTAATGCCTTCTTGCTTTGTGGTATAAGAACACTTCTGGAGATGCAAGTATGACAAAATCCAACTTAGAAAACCAGTTCACAAGGACTCAGCTTAAGCATGACCCTGTTTCTTTTAGGAAAGGAAAGCAGAGTTAGGCCAATGTTCAGTACCTTTTAAAAGTTCTATCCTTGCCACACATACTTTGTTTACAAAATAGCACCACGCAGGAATAGTCACCACAAAAAAAACCAAGCCCACATTAGAATTGCTGCATTCATTTTGCAGCTAAATCTCCCATTCATTTAGTGACAGCTTTAGGCCCTAGAACCACCTTTTGACCATTAAGCTCAGTTCATGGAAGAAAGCAGAAGCAGAAGTTTACTTACTGTCATTAATAAGGCATTGCCTCGCATTGTTCTTTTGTAAAGAGCTTCTCTAACAGAAAGGAATCAATACAATCCAAATGCCTCAAAAACATAAAGTGTGCACCGGCCCGTGTTCATGATATTCTTCTACCTTTCCAAATGCCATCTGGAACAGTCTCTGTCATATATGGAGTCAAAAAAAAAAAGAATTCTTCATCACATTAATGATTGAAATGTGTAAACTATAAGAGTAATTGGGAGAAAAGCGAAACAGCAATCATAAAGAGTTGGTGTTACCATCACAAACTTAACCTTAAAATGCATATAAATGCATTTCCACCTTCCTCCCTGTTCTACCTTCAGAAAAAGCAGGCAAGAGTAATTTCTGCCATAGGCTAGCTGAAAAATGTTTGTACGTGCCAGCCACCTCATCTGTGTGGCACAGTTTAAATAGCCTGAGCTATATCTAGCTGATTTTTCTAAAGCAAATTAAAGAAGCACTTAAACCATACTTACAGCAGAGCTAACAACATTGCCTGACAAATAATCATTAGGAATTTCTTCCACCAACACTGGTGGATCAGCCCAGGACAAAAGCACAACAGACAAGCTTTCCTGCTACAAAGTAGATTCTCCTGTTGAAGCCTTGCAAAAAGAAAAGTGCTGAAAGACACACAATATTAATACAGGAAAATTTCAGACATGGATTTTCATCTATTAGGCCTTCTGATTCCTTTATGAAATTTCTTTAATCTCCAAAGGGAGCTGTGCATCCTTATCCAGGTAAATGAATGCTACATACCTAACTTATACAGACAAAGGAGATTAAATGTTAAGCCATATGTTAAACAATGATATTTCCATATCATGATTCTTTGACAGAACAAAATGGACTGAAGAAAGCCACTTTTAAGTATAAGTGCAGTTTGATTACTTGTTTTACCACTCTACCCCCCATTATGTCTTTCTATGTATGTATTTTAATGATCAGGATGAAAATATTTTGTGTATATACAAATTAATTACAATTAGCCCAGTAAAAACTAATCCAAAACTTCACTATTCTTTGCAATTTCTGTATATTTAGGCAACTCATCTTCTACACATGCAAGATACTTTTCAGAACATCAGGGAAAAAAAAAAAAAAATTCTTTCCTATTTCACAGCTTCCCCAAAAGAGTAAGATATAATTGATTATATGCTGGCACACACTTTGCTGTACTACTTATGGATATACAGGATACAAGTTAAAAAAAAGCCAACAGTTGACCTAGGCATTAGTTAAAGCAAGTAATCTTGTGTTTGTCAGCCCCAGTAATAAAAGAAATGTAAAGAAACATCTAGGGCTTCCATGAAAAATTAAATTTCACAAAGTTTTCTCCCTTTGATGCCTCCAAAATTAAAATTTTCTCTCCTCTCACTAATTCTGGAACAGTGACAATAATACAAAATACATATGGTCTCTCAATGTCTTCAGTAAATGAAACGTTTTTACACAGTGGTTGTTTCTCCCAGGCCTTGCAGATGCTAATACAGCACCCTGCCATGAAAGAGAACTTAGTGTTTTACTGTATCTAACCACTGCTTCCAGACTGTGAGGTTCAACAACTGTTTCAAGGACAGAAATATTTTTTCTCTCAAAACCCAAATAAAGTTGCTTTGAAGGTTTACATGAGATTATTTCTTTTTGTAACAGCTTGACAGTCAAAGAGCCAAATCCTGTAAACTGTGGAGATCTCCAAGCATGGCAGATTAAAATCCAATTTGGGAACCTTCAAAGGACAAGGGCATGATCATGGAGGCTACTCCCTATTCTGCACAGTTAATTAGATGTTCTGATACATTAATGCACTTGTACCACTTTCAGTACCCAAGCACACTCATGCTCTAAGATCCAATTAATAATGGTTATGCTACAAACAGGTTGTAACTAGACTGAATTAGAAAAATAGTATGTAAAGAATCTACCACCTCGGTCGTTTGGGGTTGGTTTTGGTTGGCTGGTTTTGGGTTTTTTTGGTTGTTGGTTTGTTGGGTTTTTTTTAAATGATATCATGGATGCAAGACACAGGCAAATGTCAGCTTGATTGTGGTGACAGCTTCTTTGAGAAATTAGTGCCCTGGAACTTTTTTTTGGGTAGGGAAAAAAAGAGATGATGGCTACTCTGGAACCAAGGCAAGCTTTATCCTCCCAAGGTGAACTGCACCACTGGGCAGATGGCTGGTACAAGTCCAATACACCATTTATGTTCTAAATAAGGGCTATTTTGAGGCCTCAGGTAGATACTGGTCTCATGCCAAACTCCTGAGTAATGGTAATTTTCAGCTCAGAACCTAAAGTAGATAAGTAATCAAAGCTTTTACAAAAATTAGAATTATTATACATGGTAACATGGCCACAGGAGTCACTTTAAACCAGCACTAGTTAATTTTTACACCAACATAGCACCAGAAGTTAACCTGTGGCTTCAGAGAATTAAAATATGCATGTGTCTTTAGATCTGATAAGTGAATATTAGCAAAAGACTGAAACTGGCCTTCTAGTACACACTGCAAAAAGCATTATTAGCAAACCAAACTGACCCCTAGAAGTCACGTCACCAACTGTATTATTTTACTAATGTCCATCACAAATCACATGGCAAACCAGCTTTCCCTTGGCACTTTTGCAGTACACTAAGATACCTGATTTTTTTTTCCACTAAAAAACAACATAGCAATGTCTAGGCAAGAGGCAAACCCTATTACTTGCCCAGTGTTAAAGTGGAAAGCATAGCCTAGGTAACTTAGCACATTTGCCAACAGGGAAGAAATATAGCTTTTTATCCACATCTAATTATAATGTCAAATACCAGACATACAAAGAAAAAACCCCACCAAACAAACAAAAAAACCCCAACGAAACACACAAACAAAAAAACCCAAGTAAAACCATAAAACTAAACCAACACAAAAACAACAAAATAAACCCAGAGGTGTCAATAAATAGTTTTAAGTCATGGCATTTGCTGTTAATATTTATATCTGTAGACAGAAGTAGTTGTGATCCATCAATTCAACTAATGTCTTAAAGCCATGCAGATCCAAATCCCACAATGACATCTGCATCCTTGTGGAGGCAAAACATGTGTCACCAAGTCCACTGCTATAACCTGGCAGAGCAGTCTTGGAAACAGTGTTCCCAAATCGCATGCCTTTTTGAAATTCTTTTTTAATAAAGGCTGCTACTGGTCCCACTTTGAGTCTTACCTGAGAAAGCAGGGAATATCAACCGCAGGGCAAAGGTCAAAGCTTCTTTAAAGCTCCCCTAAGGTCTCACTCCTGTAAGTCCTTGTTTCAGTGCATATGTAAATGACCTAGTTCCTAGCCAGCAGCTTCAAGGACAGGACAAGAAGAAGTTACTGACTTGGACACTGGTTTCATGGAATGCATCTTTGAACCACTGACCAAACTACTCATGTTAAAGTCAAAAAAAGTTTGAAAAGTAACTGCTTTCATCTTGCTCATCAGTCTGTATCTGTGCACACGCACACACTGCCTGTAGTGACTCCATTTCTTCCCAGACTGTTTCCTTCTCTTCACAAAGAACTCAATCCTGCTTTTTAGAAAAAAAATTGAAAGACTTACTTACATATTCACTAATGTGTATTCAGAGCAAGCACCACTACCCACCCCCCAACAACAGCCTCAACCTTCAGAATTAATTTAATGGAAGCCAGCTATTAGGTTATCAGTTTTATGTATGAAAATAAAGTGCATGACTGTCACTGAGAGCTTTGCTGATTTCAGGTTAGCATAGTTAGTGTCAGTCCTCAGCAACATCAATAAAATGCTAATTAAAACATAAATTGGTAACACGAGTCAAAATCTGAAACAGCACACATGAAAAACTGGTTTTATATAAATGGAAAAAAGAAAGAGAAATGGAATCCCTAGTCCTTTGAGGAACTGAGCCTACTATACAGCTATCCCAACATGCAGCATCTGAAATGAAGAATCACAGTCCATTTGCTTCCCTTCTACTATTTCTGAATTCAGTTTGCAGCTTTCTGGTGCCTGACCGATTTCACCTCGGGCAGGGGAAGATGCATCTTGAGGGAGATCTACAGAGACAGTGTCAGATAAAGAATCTTGGCTTTCTGCTGAAACAGCAATTTGTGGCCAGCTTCCCTCCATGTCATCACTGCAATTTGTCTCTTCACCAGCCTCTTCCAGCTGCTGAACAGATTTCAAATACTGTTGTATTAGACTGTTGTCCTGCTCATTGCTAGAGCTCTCTTTACTGAGCCCACATTCCCCATGGCCATCCTCTACATAGGAAGAATATGCTGGAACAGAATCGCCACATTGTTTGACAGTTTCCACTGAAAGAGAGCTCTCAGTTCCTTCTGTTAAACTCTTTTCAGAGCTACACACGTCACCAGTATGAGTCTGATCAGTCATGGATGAATGAAAACCAGAATCTGGGAACTGCAACAAAGACTTTTCCTGAAGAACATCACTATCTGGAACCAACCAAGCAGAACAAACATCTGGCGGGGTTTCTTGCTTAAGTGTGGATGACTGAATAGATGGTTCAGATGGACTGAAATTACTGGATGACGGGATCCCAGCTTGCCAAGTAGCACCTAAATTTTGTGTCACTGAAAGCTGCCATTGTTGAAGGGATTTAACCTGTAAAGTATAGAAAGAATTTCATTACGAAATGCATCTAGATTGATTTCTAGAATATTTCTTGCATTCAGCAACAAAGCTCTAGTATAAAACTTAAGACTGAGTGAACTACCAAAAGGTTTGCTGTACCTTTAAGGAAAATACGTTCTTCCCACTGTTAAGTAATGTCTTTTAAACCTAGAGTGCCCAACACTGAGAGCACATAAGCCTCCCAGTTCAAGTATCTGAAGAAAGGAATATGTTCTTAAAAACAAAAAGGATGGGGAACCTTTATGAAATAACCCATGCTTAAGAAAACAGTAAGTCTTGGTTTTGGAAGAATAGCTTACTGCAAGATGTATTAGTAACTTTTCTATTTTAGGAATAAATTGTTCACAGGCAACAGAGCTTGACACTATCATTTGCCCATGTCATCTAACAGTCACATCGTTCTTTACAATTGCTATGTTTAATCAGCTTCCCTTGAATTTGTCTTCCTTCTCACACCAGGCTATAATTTAGCCTTTTGTAACAAAAACAGTGTTCTTGCACTAATACTTCTTAATGTTATTTTCCCCCAGAATACCAGTATAACATGGGTGGCTTATTAGAATCTAATTGCCAAGTCATCATTAGAAAAAATGAACCATATTGACTGTCTTTTCAGGATCTACTGTATGAAATAACACCTTTCAAATTCATATGTAAACAGAAAAGTGAAAGGACTAAAACTATTTACCTGGTTCCAAAGAAATCTAACAGCTTCCTCCTGTACAAGTCTCTGAATCTTATCTTCCTCTCTTTCCTTTCTTAGTCTGCAGGAACACACATCCAAATTTATGCATCTTAAATAAGCAACATTTGGCCAACATGATCAGCAAGAACGCATAAAAATGTCTAGTTATATAACAGCACTCTTGAAAAACAACTGAGCCTAATGTTAAGACATTACTGCAGTCTGGCTTGCTATCCATATTCAGCTGCTGACTTGAAGTTTCTTTTTCATTTACATTAAGATTCTGCTTTCTTTTGCCGTAGCACATTTATTGACTTGCCAATACTTTAAGTGTCCTTTTGTAAACTGAAACTGAGCTTTTCATTTTAGGTAGATGAGCTGCTTTTTCCTGCACAAAAAGAAAACCCAAAATAGCTCTCCTTCATTTCAAATTATGTTCTCCCCATCTGATATCATTTGGATGTAGGTACGATGTATAAGCATTGAGAGTTTCTAGAGGTTTGCTGAGAGCTCAGCTTGATTCACAGATGTTTTGTTACTTGCAATAGTAAAAAGGCCTGTCAGATTGACAGTTTCCAGGATGATCCAGAAAGATATTAACTAAATCTGCAATTTATGTCTTACAAATTGAGGAATTTTGATAATAATCTACTTCAAACATGGATTCATAGGATAAAAAAACCCAACCAAAAAGCCCACAAAACAAAAACCAAACCAGAACCAAGCACAGAATTCCATTTTAAAATTGTATCATGCAAGGCAGAAAGAATTTTTCTTTGCACCAGTAACAAAGTAATGACTTCCAATATGGACACCTCGGTTATAGGCTCTGTAATTGCTAGGAGCCCCACCCCCCAAAAAAAAGAAAATAAAAATCATACGTAGCAATTTGGTTATGCAGGGAAACATGCAAGTCCTACAAATAAAGGAATAGAAAAATGTATTCCAATCCAACCCGCTTATAGAAGGCACTTCAGGAGTATGCACAGCTATGTGTATAACCGTGCTTATCTTACAGGAAGCAATCCTCTAAGTAATCACAGTTTTATATTACTCATGATAGGTTCTCCTGTGAGTAGTTATATTAAGATCCATTTATACCTCTTCCAAAATATTCTGAAATGACAGTTATATTCATTCAGATTTGAAAATCCACATCATGACCTCAACTTACTTTTCTATTTCATCAGTTAAGCAAATTATGTGCTCCTGCATTCTGTTCAGTCGAATTTCATATCGCACTTCCTTGGCTCGGGGATGGTAGTTCCTTGTGTAAAATCCTCTCCAGCAGGCCTGAAGCTTGGTAGCTGCTTTAGTCATTCTTTGCACTTCAGCTGCACCTTGATTGACAACAGCTAATGAATCAGAACTTTCTCCTGTCATCTGGTCAGGACAGAGAGTTGTAGCTCCTGAATCAGTACCTACTGAGGTGCTGGGGTGACTATGCAGAAGTTGGTCTTCAGAGGATACTGAAGGGTTGCTAGTATTAGCAGTCAGGCCAGCTGTCACTGGATCAGAAGGCAGTAACATCATACTCACTTTGATACTCTCTTCCGTTTCCTCACTTCCCACAGCTCTGTTAAAGTGCTCTCTTGTAACACATGAAACTTCTTGCTTGTTAGCTGTTTCTTCACTATTAACATTTCTCACACATTCGATCATTGTATCATCCTCATCTTCTAGGCCCAGATTGATTCCATGGAGCTTCAGGTCTGAAGCAGGAGACACTGGAGACAATCCTGAAGTTACTGGCATGAAAGTAGACTCTGAAGATAAAAGGCTGCTGTTTAGTTTGTCTTCATCTGTCTGTATATCTTCAAGGTATAGCTCCTTGGGAAGACTTCTTTCAAGAAGGTAAGTGTTCTTTGCTGCGTAAGAATGATCATCATTTGCACTTGGTCCAACCCAAGAATTCTTTTGGATGACAGGTTCTAGATAGGTAGAAAGGCATATTCAAAAGTGTCATAGTATTTCAATAATATATCTTCATTTAATTCATAGGGATTCACAATTTGGTTTAGATAATTAGAAAACGAGTAAGAAAATATAAAATGCTAGTAATGGTAAGTGTTATTTCTGTATAACAATAAAGACAGTAACTACTTACAGTAACATCCACAAACTATGCAAATACTGCATACAGTAAATTGCACAAACTGCCTCCCCCTGGATAAGTTCTACTTCTATCAGATGGAACAGTCAAGCAATAACTCCTTAGTTTATTGGACGGTATTTTTTCACCCAACAGTTCTACTGGTATTTCAAGCATGGAATTTACGTTCAGAAAACAAAGTATAATTTAAGTTTAAAATCTCAAAAAAAAATCAATAGAATGAAAGAAAAACAGGCACTTGTTCTGAAATTCTCTCTACAAAGCTATCTATATTTTAAAAAAATATATCTATTTCCACAGGTTAGATCACAGGTACAGATCAGTTTCTTACCACTTTCAAGAACTATCTGTGGTGGCTGGGCTGGACTGGTGTGTTCATAAGTAACTGGCGGTGTTTTATTGGGAGTAGAAGTTGTAGATGGTCCTTCATTTTGGTTTTGATGCATCAGCTGCCTCTGATGGAGCCTAAGCACAGAGTTCCAACAGATTTTATATTTCTTTTAAACTTTTTTTGGAATGGAAGATCTCTAAAAGAACCTATCAACTACTTCAAAGTAAACAAGTGATCAAACCATTCAAAAGAAGAGGCTAGTTATGCAGATCCCTACACCTACAGGACACTAACAGGACTACTCACAAAGTAGGAGACTGCAAGGACTGCTCATATTCCCCTTCTTCCTGCCCCCTTTTTCTTTGTTACATGTGTCAAATTAAAAAAAAAAAAAAAAAACACACCCAACATGCAATTCTGAGTATAGCCTGAAAACTGTAAGGTACTTTAACACACAAGGGAGGTATGCAGATATTTTATGTGTCTACTGCAGGATAAATTATGCTTGTACGCACAGCAGAGTTTGAGGAATGGAGGGAATGTCTCTGACATTTGAAAAATGACTGAATCGAGGAAAGGATGTCGCTGTTACTTAAAGGGCAAAAACCTAATAAAAGCCAACATTGCCACAAACATACAATCATCCTTTACAAACTGAGAAAATACATAGGTTGATTTCAGCCCAGCTTCAAAGATCAACAGGTAGAGGTCAGAAGGTCAAACAGCCTTACAAGTCATATATATATATTTATGTGTGGGGATTGCGGAGATTTGTTTTTCTGGTGAGGACTTCTGTTCAGTTTAATGTTGCTCTGTGTTTTTTGTTTGTTTGTGGGTTTTGTTTGTTTGTTGTTTATTACTATTATTTTTATTTTTCAAGAATTACATCTTACAAGCCAACTTCCTGAATTTTTCCCTGAAATGCATGAATGTCAGAGCGCACAGCTGGAAACTCCCATGCCAGTATGTTTTTATTGTTCTTCCTCCTCTGAAACGGCCCCAACATTTCTGTAATTTCCTCTTGGAGGTCAGCCTATGCTCACCAAGTACACAGTAGCTCCTTCCCGATGCTCTCAAGTTTCCAGCCCTTTAGATGCTGCCCTTCTACTTACAACAACACTTTTATTGATCTGCTTTCCACCCACATTATGCCACCTATGTAGCTTGTTCCTCTGAGCTGAGACTTCTGCTCTGATCTTTCAAAAAAAAGTTTGTCATTAGGTCCTGGGGAATAGGGATACCTGGACTGTAACGTTTTAGGTCTTTTAATCCAAATTAGTTCTCTTTTTCATGGGAGGAAAGCACACCACAGCAACTCCTCAGCTACTTGCACAGACCTTAGCAAAACAGACACTGCTGGCAGCACCAGCAGGCTCGGTAGCAGCCTCTGCTGACAGACCTGAGGTGCCAGAAAGAGATCATCAAGTGCATCAGTGGGAATATTGTCCCTCAAAGGACAAGCTTAACTTTTAGGGCAAGAAAGAACAGGCTAACAACAACAAAAAACGTGGCTAATATACCAGTGTACCACAATAGTCTTAACTTACGATTAGAACAAAGTTATTCTTTGTTATTAGTTATTCTAAGCTCCTTTTGGAGGTTTTCCTCACTTCCTCTGCAGGAGAAAAAAACCAAAAACAAACCCAACAACCCAACAAAACATCAAACTACCTACTGAGAGATTTATTTTAATCACACTCCTAACACAAATCACCTTCAATGTCCTACAGAGCACAGACTGAAACATACAAAGAATTTCCCCCAGATGACTCAGCAAGCAGGAAAACACTCCCACTGCTGGTGTCTTGCCTCGCAATCTCTTCTAGGACACATCCTGTACCTCCATTACTCTTCCCATCTCCAGCTCTCCTGTTTTTTGAAATATTTGAAAGGAAATCTTATTATATGTAACACATAATAAGATATACAATTATGCTGTTATATTCACTAACAGAAGATAAACGATAAGTTCTCACCTTTGCTTACTCAGTATTTTTTCCAGTTTGGCATCCTCTTCAGTCTGGAGACCGTATGTAGATATAAGAGGACAAACAGTAGCCAAGTACTGGACCAGCTGAACATGTTGCCCAGGTCGATATGATCTTCCTTTACCCTGACTGTAGAGCCATTCTGCTTTCAAACTATTAGGAAGGGGGAAAATGGTCACCATTAATACATGGCATAAAACCTCCATCTATCATTTGGTTACTGTTCTTCTAGTGGGTACCTAAGATCTAACTGAAACTTGGAACATGCACAGTGCCCAGAGGAACTGGAAATTTCATCACTAGAATAAAGAATAACATATTCCCCTCTCACATAAGCATCGATGAAAACGAACAAACAAAACTGACTAAAACTGCACAGTCTCTGCTTTAGCTGTGTAGTCTTTGAGCACTGAACACACATTCCTATCAATGACCTCATCAGCCAGATTTTCACAGAAACTTCACACAAACATGTAGGGTCAGCACAGAGAGACAATCTTCCTGAAAGTATTCAACAATTGAAATCTGGTTTTAAATTTAATGCTCTTCAGTCTGAGAACATGTAACATATCTATAGATAGTAGTATAGTTAATAATAATCATAAAAAAAAAAACCCACAACCAAAGAAAAACCCCTTTAAACAAAACAAAAAACCCAAACCTAACCAAAACCAAAAAAACACCAAACGAGCAAACAAAAAAAACCAAACCAACCAAACCCCAACACATTAGTCATAAGGAAGATTTCCAGAATTCTTACAGACAACTTTTGTGAAAAGTCATAATATGTTACAGTGAAACAGAATTGGTTTATCTTTGAACAAAAAGGTAGCTTTATATTTTAGTAACATGGGATAAAAAAGACATTAATGTCCTGGAATATGTTAATGTACTGGATTAGAACGTGACTGTGTAATATTTACGCTTGGACTGTCCTGATGTCAAGAACTTTAAGACATGATATAATAACCACAATGATACAGTAACAAATCATGTGAGAAAAAAAATATTTGCCTGATTGATACAATAAATGCCAAATCCAGAAATGCACAGGTAAACCAGGCCCTTTATAAAAGGTCATATTTGAGTTTTTCCCCAATATAATAGTTTTATTATCTGCTGATTGTCTCATTCTGCTAAGTCAAAAAGGATGTAAGCTTGGAAGGGGTTACAGACCATTGATAAGTTGCTACCACAGTTTTACCTTGTAAGAGTGCTGCTGTAAATTCAGTAACAAAACAACAGCTTAACTTCACACTTTGATTTACATAAACTTGAGAACTTATATAATTCCAATGTAATAGATGAAAACTTTAGAAAAAACAACAGTGTTAATTGTCCTGTGTCTCTTAAGCCATTAGAAAGACACAGATTTACAGATCATTCGAACTTTTCTGTTGTTATTTTTGTTGCAGTTCATTTGTTTGGGGATTTTTGTTGGTTTGTTTGTTTTTGCTTTTGGGGTTTTTTTTTTGTGTGTGCGCATTTTTTCTGTTTGGTTGGTTTTAATATATTATATAAAAATGCAATTTCAGGTTAGCCAAGCTTTATTTTGTAATTTCAGAGGATTTAATACTATTACATCACCTTTCCTTCTGAGAAATCACATATCCATCGAGAACTTTAAGGTTCAGACACCAGCTAACAATATATGGCCTGTAGTCAAAGCCAGGGATCGAGGGTGTGGCCATCACACAAGGATTGTTCATAATTGACAACTGTTCCAGTTGACGCAGAGAGGCCAGAAAAGAAACCTTGAGAAAAAAAAAAGGATATATGGGTTCCTGTTAACAAATTAGATGCCTACAAAATGTACCAAGTTTTTCCTAGTTACAGCCAGACATCTCACACAACATAATTACAGATACATTGGCAATCACATTTGCTTTTTGAATCTTAACATATTCAAAGGACCTTCTATCAACTACTGCCATATTCCC
This sequence comes from Todiramphus chloris collaris, assembly GCA_025345505.1. Taxonomy (NCBI): domain Eukaryota; kingdom Metazoa; phylum Chordata; class Aves; order Coraciiformes; family Alcedinidae; genus Todiramphus; species Todiramphus chloris. Next base: position 31,752,230 of record JANVCC010000017.1, read on the forward strand.
ATTAATACTTCTCTAAGTACTATAGCCCTTGGAGAGCATTAGCTTCTTTTAAAATCTGGGAATGGGGCTTTAGGTACAGAAATGTATAGTATTTCTGTGATTCCAGTTCACTACAACAGGCATTGAGATTTTGAAAAAAACAAAAAAAACAAAGACAAGCCAAAAAGCTGGAGAAACACTGTCCTGTTTTGAAGAGAAATGTATCACCAAAGAGTTTCCTTCCAACACAAAAGTCCAACTAACAGTTTTGGCTGCTCCTTATGTGTGTGTATATATATATTTATATATTAAAAAAAGAAAACTATAAACAAAACCAAACAATCTAATAAAGACAAAAATCATAGGCATAATATTTGTTTCTCTCTCAGTGTGAGAAAAGCAGATAAAATAAGACACAGGCTCATAAACATTCAGTTGCAAAAAGCACAATTCAACCTTCTGTTCCAAACACAGCAACTGCAGAAGTCCTCTGTGGCATTTAATCAGCTCAGCTTTCAATCTTCTGACAATCATGAAATGCTCTCTGTGAATTTAGACCTTCAAGTATACTTCCGACATCCTTGAATATTTAAAGCCATAAAATAAGCAAAGTTTCTTTCATGGATAAATTTTTAAAGGTATCACCTAGCTTGTGCAGCTAATGTACATATAGTTATTATATATAAACTAGCAAAGTTACTTCCATCAACATGGGTTGCTTCAAAGAAGTGAGCCCATTTTCAGTTACATCCTAAAAAGGATCACCCAACTATTTGCTTTCAGTCTAGATAAAGAAAAGGTAATATATCTTCTGTATCTTACCTCATTTAAGTCTCTGATTTCATTTTCTGCCAAAGAAAAAACAGTCAGATTCTGAGGTAGGCAAACAGGGGCAGTGCGAAGTGAGGTTATAATATTTCCATGTAGCAACAGAGTCTATAAAATAAAAATACAGCAATGAAATATATGTTTGATCAAAAGCCTCGTATTTTTTGTTCAGGCATCACGTGCACAATACACACAAAAGAACAATGATTTAAAGCCTTCTGTTACCATAAAAATGATTTTTCTTTATTCCAGTAAGGGAAAACTAATATTCATATTTTAGAACAAAATCTTCTCATTTTAAAATGCAAAAATATAGTGACAGTTACAAAAAAACGCATTTAGAAACATTTTTTCCCCTCTACAGTGTTCATGCTGAAAGAGTTCACACTGTGTTTTGCTTTTATTTATGACACGAGACTAGAGAACTGAGAGCTATGAACAAGATATCACCATGACATCTTTATCAAACTCATTAGAGTGCTTATAGAAAAGCTGCTGCCTCAGTTCCTGCGACTCGAAAATGAGGAAAAGAATTCTTATATGGTTCCCTCTGGAAATTATAGTGATTAATTAACATGCTTTAAGAGCTACTGTTTGAATAATGAATGCCTTTTAAAAAGCAGAAATTTTCAAAGCAAATTTATTTATGCAAAGAATGTAACAAAACCAAAGATAAAACAGCATCTACCTTGAGCGATGTAAGCTTGGAGAGGTCTCCTAACTGAGCTATGTTATTGTCTGACAAATCAAGATGCTGAAGAGACAGACAGCAATTGATTTGTTCAATGGCCTACAAAAAATAAAGAAGTCAATTACTCTTAGTCATTAGATAAAACCAGGTATCAATAATTATTCTGAAAGCTAAAAACCACTGGATAAATAACACAAAACAAATCCCATGGTTTTCTACAGTTTCATTTTAAAGATGATAATTCCTTTACTATTTGGGGACTATTTCCCAATTGTCATTACATTTTCATTTCAAATCTTTTATTTTTTCCCAGACAATTGTTAACCAAAAGTTACCCTGTTCTATTTCGTAAACCAGTAGACTTCAACATTTGTGCCAATCAAACCCAGAAAAACATGCAGGTTTCCTAGCAGCATTTTCCAAATTTGTACAACACTAGAATCTGGAAAACATAGAAAGACTAAATAATTTACCTTAAGGTTATTTCCTGCCAAGTTCAGCCATTCCAGGTGCACCAAATCCTTCAGCCCTTCCACATACCCAATACTATTATGAGGCAAGTTTAGCACCCGCAGCTTAGTCAGTTTTGCTACACCCATCATTCTCACCAAACGGTTGTTGGCTACAGAGAGCTGCAGGTTGACACACACACAAAAAGAAAGTTTTAACTATTAAACTGCACAAACAGAATAGGCTTTTATTTTTAGTGGTTAAAAATCTAATCCAAGAGGAACTTCTTCAACCTATGCGTTCCACTTTCAAGCAAATAACACAGACAAAAAAGTGCAAGAGACAGGAAATAAATTACTTGTCACAGAAAGTAGGCTTCGCAACTCTGCAAAATTCAAAGGAATGCCTCCTAGCAATAGCTAAATAAAGGAGAATGAATGTGGAATTGTCTTAACTGAAAATAAGATTTTTAAAATCAGAATTGCCACATCACTGTGCACATTGCTGCATCATTTCTAGTGTAAAAGTCATACTTAAAGTCAGTATGGCAGAGAACAAAACATTTTACATGATTCCCAGAGAGGTCCTGTGCTAACAGGACTGTAAATCACAAATTTGTTAGAGGATAAATCCTGATTAGACATACACATTAATAACACAACCACCAAGCTGGCAGACTGCTGAAGCTTTGTTGTAGCTATCTCAGTTTAGCTGGTCTCTAGAAGCTATTAGGGAACTTCAAGTCTATCAAGAGGCACTTTCAGTGATAATTAACAGGGACTTTTACAGCTTTTACCTAGAGGGATTAATACTCTGATTTTTACAAGCACCATACACTGGCTTAACATTGTTATCTCCAATACCTTCATGAATGGACTGCTTCTAGTATTCAAATTAAGAATAAGCACTAGCAACATGTGGGCCTAAGTGAATCAATATGGTAATAAGACTATATAGATCCCTTCCACTTCACATTTTTTTAATTTCTATTTCTATTTTGACCTACTCCACATGGCTTTTTAACTTCTTGTAAATTAAGGCCACTAAGCCTCTTTGTGAGGAGTTCTGAAATTCAAATAGAAAGGAGAGTCCTGTATGTCTGTCTGTGTGTTCACTATTACACAGAGGAAGGATAAAGTTATTTTAAGGTTACAAAGCTCAAGTATTCAAAAGCTAAGTGGTATCAAAATTTAGGTTAACAGTGACTTTTCTAGTGTTTTTATGACACCCCTCCACATTAGGGTTTATTTAGTTAATTTTTAATTATGTATGTAACCAGCAAAACAGCCTCCCCCACTATCAACTGTAGAGCTAAACTGAAAGCAAAGCTTTCTGTTTTACTTAGCCATCATTTATTTTCCTATGAAGACAGTAACTGCTAACTTACTTCAATTACATAATATGGCCTTAAAGCAGAAGTATTTTAATTGACCTCACAGTGCCGTTATTTCATAGCAAATTCAAGTCAGGTAACACTGACCTGCATCAGATTCCCACATTTCTCCAAGTGTTCCAATTTAATTATCTGGTTTTTGTCGAGAATCAGAGTGTGAGTATCAGCATCACAGGGTAAAGCTGGACCAAGTTTTTGCAATCCTTGACCTGAACAGTTGACTACCAAACCTTGGTGGGGGGGGGAAGAGAAGAGAAGAGAAGAGAAGAGAAGAGAAGAGAAGGAGGAAAAAAAAAAAAGAGAGAGAGAGAAATCAAATTCACTGTATATACAAGAACACGTACTGAAAACTCAAAGCAAGATAGATGGATTTGGTGCATGCAGTTAATTGGAAAATAAAGCTAATTTGAATTTGCAAAGTAAAAACAAAGCAAATTACTTCAGAGCAAACACATCAGAGTAACTGCATCTGCTACTGGAAGATAGGAATTCCAGGCCTTGTCCCAGTAAAGAATTCTGGTAGCATTCTAGGAAAGTCAGTAACAGATCCTCTGAAGTGGGAAACAGAGCAATATTTTGATAGCTAAATTTAAAGGTATGTTCCTCAAACCCCTACATTTCAAAAGCCCCTACATTTTTTAATTATTTAAAATTCAAGTGTTGAGCAGCTTGACAACTACCCATCCACATGTAGGCTTTCTAGCTGAATTCCTGCTTGTAGGCAAACCCAGAACAGGCCTAGCATACCTCTGTAGAATCACACTCCACAAACAACAGCAACCATACCTGTCACTAAAAAGGCAAAATTTAAAAGGGGAAGAGTCTGGAAAAATGCTAAGCAGCATTCATCCTTTTGTCAATCAGAATGTGAGAAGCCTGGCGAGGATGCAAACCTACAGACATCACCTTCCTGCAGAGCTCCATCTAACACCCCACAAAAGTAACTGAAGATTAGGGAACTTAATATGTCAATGAGAAATACCCATGTGATAGTTCTCAGCCAGCAGAAAATAAACAGCATTATCATGAACAAGTTCTCAAAAAGCTAGACAATTGAATAAAGATCTGCAGTTTTCTCCTTCATTTTTTCCTTATTCCCCCTCTTTGTATTTCAAAGGAAAAATATACTAACCTGCACCAGAACTTTTATTTATATTTTTGTTTTTTTTTTTTTTGTTTTGTTATTTTTTTTTTTTTTTTTTTTGGAGAGTGCATTCTAGGTGAAACTCAAAGCAGAGGTTTCAGTCTGGGAAACCAAAACTGACACCTCTCTGCTCTCAGAAGTTGGATGCTTAAACTTCAGAGAAGAAAGAAACTCAAGATTCAAACCTCCCTTTAAAACATCCTGACAAATATTTTAAGACATGCTCCCTTTTAGCAATTTGGCTGCTGCAAAGCCTAACCTTAAGTATTTAACTATCTTAACTTTTGTGTCTAATTCAGAACCAAAGATTCCGCTCCAGGAATCCATTGGCCAAATCCTTCAATGCATCTCACCTTGGGATTTTGATGCTTTTGTCCCCAAATTGTAATAAGCTAAATGTCCCATATTTCAGCAAAGTACCTAGTGAAAAGTCAAAACAAAGAACCCACTCATATAGCCCTGCTACAGTACTGGTGACATTTGTGTAGAAGAAGAGTGTAAATAGACTAGCATATCATTTATCTAACAGAACACACAAATGAAAATGCTCCATGCAAAAACTGCTTCTATATAAAGTTAAAAGGAAAACATTTTCCATCTACAGGGAACCTGAATCACTGAGTAACCACAGTGACACCTGCTAATAATAACTTTCATACATCAAGCCTCTGCTATATGTTTTACATACACACACCATTCCAGTTCTTGCATTGCTCTTACTATCTGCTCAGCAAATAATGCTGCCTTTTTCAGCAGTCTGCATGCTCAGAGAGAAGGTACTGCACATTTTCCACTTTAGTAGCCACCTCTGCAACCACTTCGGTCACTTTAAACAGTGACATTTTGCATTTGCCTTATCCAAGGGCTTGTTAGGATTGGCCTATGCCAATCAAGGAGGGAAGTTCCATGGTATAGAATTACAAGAACAATCCTTTCATTCACGCACATGACGCGTTCCATTCCAACTGGGGCACGTGGAATGTGGTTTTACACACGGTTCTTACACCTTTCACGCATTCAGGTACAACACAATTTGACTAATCACTACTTAACACACTACCATTTGCAAAGAAGCTACTTTTTAATGGCATCATGATCCACCTGCTTCTCTATTGATCTAGAGATCTCTGGAGTTAGTCTTGCTGTAATTACTTTTCTGTGATACCAGACAATGGGAGGCTTTCACAGAGGTGTTAGAGGAAGCAGGATGCTGGTGCTATCTCAGTTGTCTAGGGGTGGGCAGCTTTAAGATTCAAAGATGCAGAGGTCCCTGTTTCAAGGGAGACTGTCCTCCTCTTTCTAATGAGATGGGGTCCTTTCGTTTGCTTCCTTAAGCTTGACTATTCAGTATACAGCACGAACTGCCTCTATATAGGTACACCTTAAGAACGTTAATACAATCTCTTATGATAGACAGATAGGTATAATACTTTGGGAATGAGATTTTTCTTAACAGGCTCTCGGTACCCAGGAAAACGTTTCAGAATTGTTTAATACTTGTTTGGCAGCTATGTACATCAGTAGACCTCAGAAGCGCACAATTTTTGCCCAGGCCTTTGCTCACTCACTGAGCCCTCAAGCCTTTGAAGGCAGATTTACATTATTAGAACGCACCGTCCTTTCACACGGAGGCGGGAAACAACACACCGCATCTTCAGAGGAGACGCTGCCTCCCAAGACCTCTCTGACACCCACTACAGGAAAAAGGAGCCTTATTTCAACTCCTGGTCTTGCTTCTGCCGTACTGCTTGCCAATTCCTCCTGAGGGGCCCGGGCCTCACAGGGACATAGTCCCTCTCTGCGCCCTCCCGCCCAAGGGCAGATCCAAACCCGCTGCTGGGCCACGATCCCCGCTCCTCAGGGAGGGCTGGCAGAGCTCAGAAAGCCGGGCCGAGGCCGGCATCCTTGCTCTCCGCTGTCCTGACCACTTCCAGCACCACCTGGGGACCTCAGGTGCCGGCCATAAACGGGAAGGAGCAAGAAGAGGGAGACAGGCCAGCCGACCCCTCACCCCAAAAGGAGCGGGCGCGGCCGCCCCCTCAGTACACCCCAGCTCCCCCTCAGCCGAGCTCCCACCCGCCCGCACGCCCCACATCAAGGGCGGCGAGGGCTTTCGGAACTTGTAGTCGGAACCCCGTGCCGGAGCCGAGCGCTCGCCGCTCCCCGCACTACAGCTCCCACCGTGCACTGCGCTCCCCCGCCTCCCGACGGCACACAACGGAGACCCAAACAAACCGCCGTCGGCGAACACCCGGCTGTGCCCCCACACCCGCAACCGGCCAGCGCAGGCCCCGGTAGGCTCGTTGCCTCCATTACTCTTCTTACCCCCTCCGGCCGGCGAGACAGCCTCGACCCTCGTCGCAGCCCCCGTTGCCGCCATGCTTCCCGCTTTTTAACGCCGCCAGGCAACCGAGTACCGGACGCCGATTGGCTGCCTTGCTCCGCGATGGGAAAACCGCGTCTCTTGTTCTCGCTAAGACGGGAGGTCCCCACCACAGAGCCACCCAGCGAGGTTTTAACCGAAGTGCTGAAAGCCCGGCCGGCGTGAGCGGTACCGCAGTACCCGCCGCTCTCCCGCTCCCTCCAGCCGGGGAGGTGCTGCCCTCCCCTCCCCTCCCGTCCCGTCAGGCCCTGCGTGGGGGGAGCTGTCCCGGGGTGCTGCGCGCGGCGCACGGAACGCCGTTTCCCGTCATCCTCTCTTCCTCTCCGTCTTGGCCGCCGCCCGTGTCGGAGCTGCCGCCATCATGAAGTAAGAGCTTTGGGGGTTCCCCGCCGCACTATCCGTGGCCATCGGCCGCTGGGAGGCCGTCAGAGGGGCCGCGCGTTCCTCCTCTGGTAACCTTTTCTCCCTTCTAACCCTTCTCTCCCGCGCAGGGTCGAGCTGTGCAGCTTCAGCGGGTACAAGATCTACCCGGGCCATGGACGCCGCTACGCCCGTACCGACGGCAAGGTGAGGCCAGGAGCCGGTGGGGAAGCCAGGGCGAGTGCCGTGGGGAGCGGGCAGCTACTGTGCTGGGTGGCGTGGCCTGCTCCAGCAGGACCGGTCTCGGGAGAAGGGTGAGGGTGGTACTGGGGGAAGTGAAGTCCTCTCGCACTTGACGTGCAGCGGGGACCTTGGCGTTGCCCGTGGTCTCTGGTGGCGTTTCTGTAGCGTCTGCCTGAATCATTCGTATCGAGCGGCATGGGAATGGCATCGCTGTGCTTCCGTCCGTGTCCTGGTGTCATAACTACTGTCAGAGCTGGTCTGCCAGGGAACCCTGCTTGTGCTGTAGCTTGGAATTTTGAGTTGGGTTTTAGGAAGGTTGTCTTTAAACATGTGGTTTAAAATACCATAGTTCTTTAGAAAATGCTATATGACATCTGACATCTAATGCTGAGATGTCCTGAAGCAAACAACTGGACTTGCAAATAAGTTGGGTATAGATCATTGGGATAAAATAGGAAGGAGGTCCCTTTCAGGCTGTCACACCTCGTATAGGAAGGGCTATCGTAAATAGAAATACACTATTCATAACAATGAAAGGAAGGTTTGTGTTTTGGAAATCCCAATATTGTCACCTCACTGTACAGAATCTCTTAAGAAATGACAGCTAAGTAAATAGATTGAGTGAATCCTCAGGTGCTCTCCTGAAAATTAGTTTATACTTTTAAGTTATACTTTAAGAGTATGATTCTGCACTACATGATTTCCAGAGGTCCCTTCCAGCCCCTATCGTTCTGTGATTTGTTTGATACAGCTGTTCGTGCTGTGCCTAGAATATAGGAAGGCAGTGGATGCAAGTGGTAATTCAGTCTTTCCTCAGAAAAAATAAGCGGCTTCAGAATGTCTTGTAAAAAGAGATTGGTTTGCTCAATGGAACAAAATTCCAGTATTTACATTTTTAAAATTATTTTATAAAATTTTTAATTGTCAGTGCTGCATGAAGAAATATAAAAGAATCGTTGTTGAAAAACACTGTCAAAGAATTACTTAATACGTTATGGTAAATTGTGATGACTTTCACAGAAACAAAGCTCACACAAAATACTTTATCTTCCCAGGTTTTTCAGTTCTTGAATGCAAAATGTGAGTCTGCGTTCCTTTCCAAGAGAAACCCCCGTCAAATCAACTGGACTGTTCTGTATAGGCGTAAACACAAGAAAGGACAGTCAGTAAGTATATACCAGCTAGTGGCACTCTGAAGGTTTCTAGCAAAAGATGTGGTCACTTGTCTATCAGAATAGAGGTAACTTGAGTATGCTGGTGTTCAGAGAAGCGTGACCCATATCACTGGGATGGAGGCTGGCTAATAATGGTGACAACGTGAGTGTGTTTACATGAACTTGTTTGCTGCTTTATGCTTGAGAGGTAAGCAGTTCAGCAAAAGCATTGCATTTTTGTTGTATCACTTTGAGTGCCCATGCAGAACCACAGCAGCTTCAGCAGACCTTAACAATTGTACGAGTGGCATATGTTTTAAAAAATTAGTTTTAGAAAGGGTGGGTAGTGCTTTTTAATACGCAGACTTTGTAAAAGTTTGGACTTGTAAAATTCCTGAATAAGTGATATCATAGAGAGCTGATTTTTGGGGGTCAAAGGGTGGGAGAACTTTTCGGGCACCCTTCTTGAAAACATTGGGCTGTAACTTGGTGGGAAGTGTTTCCTGTGTAGTTGTCGTTGCATGAAAAAGATAAATTAATAAGGCGTGTAGGGTCTTTTCAGTGTTCTTGGTTAAACTTTAGAAAGGCTGACATATGTGTTATATGTCAGTGTTTTTAACAATTTGTTTGGGGAAAGAAAGATGATGCTTGATGGCTTACACTGCTGCCCAGCACCTTGATCCCACTTAAAACAGGTGGGAAGTGTTTTCCTTTCAGAAGATTTCATCTAAGTGGAATTTACTCCTTCCCCCCCCCCCCCCCTTTTTTTTTTCCCTGGGTCTTACAGAAGGCTGAACTTCTGACCTGCTTCCAAAAGATTTTTAATTTTTTTTTTTATATACCTTGCAAAGGAGAATACTTTTTTTTTAACTATTCATCTGTTTTGGCAAATCAAGAAATCAGCTACCTACAAAGCCAGGAGTAAAATTCTACTTCTGTATACAGTTTTATAATAACTTCAATCTTAACACCAGCTTGTTTCTGTAATTGTCTTTAGCTTTTTATGTAATCTCTTGTGATACTAATTGTCTGTCTTCACCTTTTGCCATTTTAGGAAGAGATACAAAAGAAGCGCACACGTCGTGCTGTGAAGTTTCAGAGAGCTATCACTGGTGCATCTTTAGCTGAGATTATGGCTAAACGAAACCAGAAGCCAGAAGTACGAAAGGCACAGCGGGAACAAGCTATTAGGTGAGAAATTGGAGATAAGTAGAGCTATCCCCGCCTATTCAGTTATTAATGCTTTTCATACAAGAACTTAAACTCTAGATGAGCTGCATGTTGTATAGGCTTTTTTGTGGTTTTGTTTATTTTTTACATGGGTGTATTTGGAGGTGATACTGTATAAGCTCAGCAAGAGATAGTAGCAGCAGAGAAGGGTCTCTTCTCACACTCTCCCTTTGTGAAAGTACTTCCTTTGTCACACACAGTTCTGCTGTCTCTGTAGTAGTCTCTGCAGAGGGTACTGAATGCAAAGGATGAAATAGTGCTTTCCTTTCTTGATCTTAGGGAGTTCTTGCAGTGCTGAGGCAGAGAAACAGTGAATGGCAGACAGGGATAACTGTTAATATTTTTCTGTGTATTAATAGGGCTGCAAAAGAAGCCAAGAAGGCTAAGCAGGCAACCAAGAAAACAGCTGTTTCTGCTGCAAAGGTAAGATGCAGTAGGTGGATAGAAATCACAAAAGGCAATGTACCGTGTTGCAGCGCTTAATTGGAAATTCAGATTTGTGTTTGGAAGAAGCATTTGCTTATCTGTTTTGATACGAAAGCACCTTGGCCAGACTTTTGTACTAAAGTTAAACATATTCAAATAGCTGAATAGAATGAACCTTTTTTACTCAAGGAAGAAATAAGTAGTATTACAGTAAAATAACTTCATGACTGTATGTCAGAAGTTCTTGTTAGCCACAAACTTGTCTGTGTGGGGGGCACCTTCACTACTAACTTGGTAATAATATATTGATGAATCCTAACATCTCTGTCACTATTACTCTCAAATTAATACCATATGTTGGCATCATACCTTTTGTAGGTTTACAGTGATATGTGTGTAACCATCTGTTAACATCATTCTAATCTGTAGATTGTAGTTCTAATGTGATCTGATTTACATTGCCTAACTTCTGTCAAGAATCTTAAATATGCATGGATACTTTCAGGACTGCAGTCAAATCTCTTCTCTTTACTCATACTCCATTATTTCTCTACAGGCTCCTACAAAGGCGGCACCTAAGCAGAAGATTGTGAAACCAGTTAAGGTTTCTGCTCCCCGTGTTGGTGGAAAGCGCTAACTTGCCAAATTGTTACTCATGCTGAATAAACATCTGACTAACTTTGATAACTTGTGCCACGTTCTCTTCAACCATGCAACATACACTGAAGAGAATTAATCTGTGCAGACAGATAAACATCCTGCTTTATTCTCCTAGGAAAGCAAGCACTTGGTTTCTTAAGACAATCTGCTGTATTATCACACATTTCATAAGTCTGTAATGAAGGACTGAGGTGGGAGGAAATAAGGAGCTGATGTCTGAGGAGCTGTTCCGGTCTGAAAGACAAGACAGCGCTTAAGTACAGGTTTATTCTGCATCTATGACAAATGGCATAAAAAGAGGTTTGTAAGCAGAGAGGGGCAAACTAAAGGGGGTGTGATCAGTACCATTTGAAAGCGACTTTAAAAGGGTAATGTACTTCTTGTGGAACTCATGTAGCAAGATCTTGTAGAGATCAAAGGAGGATTAGTCGAAAAAAAGGGAATGGAAGGTTTCACAGAGGGCATGGCTGTTAGTTCAGATGAAACTCCTGGGTCAGGAAGTAACAAAATGATGGATCACTTGAAGCTGTTGTCAGAAAAAGGGTGGCTGTGAAAGTTGAATGAGCTTCTAATGTAACTGATGGTATACACCTACTTCAAGATTATTTAGGTTCATATTTAACTTCCAGAATGCAGATTGGAGTTCTGTTTCCCTTAGTAATCCCCCATCTTCCTACCCCTAGAAGGAGCAGCCATTTGTTAAATTCTTGACATGAAGAATGTACCTGTCTACTTTTCTAATTATACTATATAGACTTCATATGCAAACTCTGCTGAAGTTCTGATGGACAGCAACAGTCTTGCAAAGCAGAAGCAATATCTTTGGACTTAATAGAAGCATAGGAGAAAATGAATCTGTTTTCTGCATCAGCTACTTCTCTGTTGATGCCACAGCCTACTGCCTCTTAGCTTTGAGCGCTTGCTTTGTTACCTTACTATACACTAGTCAAGAAAGCAGCTGTCTTTCCATAGTTTTGCTTCCCATAGTTCTTTTGGGCTTCAAAAACACTGTGGCTGTAATGGGCACTTTGGGTTATATTTTAGTTGCTTCACACTCTTTGAGGTTTATTAATAGATATGGGTCTGGATGAAGGTTGCAACCCATTTAAAACAGGGCTATATTGATTACATTAATGGAATTTGCACCATTGTCTTCCAAACAATTACGTTTTTCTGTAAAAAAAAAAAAAATTAATCAAACAACATAGGGGCTACTCAAGTTTAAAATTTAATTGAAGGCTTTTAAACTGCTTAACACTTGAAAGTGAAGGAGCCAGAAACTGGAGGGGGAAAGAGGGGAAGGAAGACTTCTTGTTGTTGGGAAAGGAATCTTTAGCCATTTAAAACTTAGGGCTGAAAACACCACTGAAAGTTGCCTGTTGGTGAGTTTCTGGCTAAAAAGCTCGAAGTGAAGATGAGCTTTTGCAAACAGGCTGCTTGAAATACCATTAATGATACATGGGAATTGATTGTCGGATATGCCTAATTAGGAAGTCAGTATTTGTTAATGGTTTGAAGTTTGCAGGCTTTGGCTGCCTGGTGTTACTACAGAGTTACACAGATTATTCTTCCTTGCTGTTTAGTCATAAGTTACGACTGATACGGTGAGACAGTAAAGAGAGCAGCCCATCAGGTTACTCTTCTGACAAACTATGCCTGAGTGAGTGAGGCAGGCTGTTCAGAGTAGAGTTAACCTGGTGTGCATTATTCAGCTCAAACATAGATATAATGCAATTAACACAGAAATGAATAAAGTCCTTGTGTTTACCTACTCCAACATAACTGATTCTCTATTAAAGATTCACCACAAAAAATGGAATACATACATTTTTTCATAGACCCACAGAATAATTCAGGTTGAAAAAGGACTCCACAGGTCAACTAGTTCAACCCCTTCCTCAAAATACATCTACTTAGATCAGGTTGCTCAGCTGAGTATCCAGTGGGGTCTTAACTCCATTAAGTCAGGTTCCACAGCCTCTTAGGACAACCAGTTCCAGTATTTGACTACCACCGTAAAGAAAAAAAAAACTAAAAAGATTACAGAAATCCTTGTATATAACTTGAATTCCCCTGTTCTATCCTGTTCCTGTTGCCTTTTGCTATGCAACTCTGCGAAGGAGTTTTGCTCCATCTTCTCTGTATCCTCTGGTGAGGTAGCTGCAAGTGGTAGACTTCAGTTTTCAAGGCTGAAAAAGCTTGTCTCAGCCTCCCCTGCTCCCTCATGCTCTGATCCCTGACATCTTTGTGGCCTGCTGCCGAACTAGCTCCCTCTCGTCATCCCCTCTACCACAGTACCCCAGATGTCGCCGTGGGGAGGGGCGCTGCTGCCAACCAGCCTGGGCACCGGCACCTCGCGGCTCCTGCACTTCACCTCTTTGTTACAGCTGTAAAACAAAATCAGGTCAGAACTCGGGGCAGAAAAAAACAGCAGGTGGCGTTCAAAAGAATTTTCTTTCCTCTTAGAAATGGAGGAAAAAAAGGGCGGTCAACACCTCGAGACGTAGCTGCGCTGTTCCCGTGCCGGTGCAGCTGCCGCTATCCGTGCTGCTCCTGATACGTATACTTGCAGCGTGAAATCGCACTTCTGATTTTCTCGTGGCTCCTACTCCCGAGGCAATTTTGAAGTGGGGGCTGCTGGTTTCGGAGCTAGGGCTATAAGGGCGTTTACTTAGGGGGGGACCCGCTGCTCCAAAGCTAAGGCCGTTTCCGCACGCACAGGCTTTGCCCGGCTCTAAGATGTCCGCCCCAGCCTTCCGCCCGGCCTACTCTTTTACCCGGTTCCAAGATGGCCACTTCGTTCCCTCTACGAACTGCGCCTTCCCTGAGCGCACGCCCTTTCCCCGCCCTCTCCCATGCGCGCGGTCTTCTGACCTCACTTCCTCTTGTGCAGCAGCCATTTTGTCTTTCCGTTGCTGCTGCTGCCCGGGCTTCTCCCTCCTACCCGCCGCCGCTGGCTGCGAAACTCCAGTTCCCCCCCCCCGGGCCCGGCTCCCGCCGGACCTGTCATCTGTGGGCCGCTCTCGCCGGCCTCCCCACGCTTGGGCGAGGGGCCGGCGGCAGCGCGGGAGACCCCGATCCTCCTTCCCTCGGCAGCGCATGCTCTCCCGGCCCCGAGAGGCGCCGCCGCAGCCCCACGGACCCCCCGGCGAGGGCCGGGGCGCCTCTCTCCCCACGGGCCCGCCGCACGTGAGTGGCCCAGGCGGGCCCCGTCCCGCGCGGATACGCAGCCCCGCAGCCGCCTCCGCCCCGGGGGCGAGAGCCTGCCCCTCCTCCCCTTGCCCTCCGGGAGCGCCGTGCCCTCGCCCGGCGGCGGCGGACAGGGGAGAAGCCCGGCGCAGCTCTGAGGGCTCGGGGAAGCCGCGCGGAGGCCTCCCCTTCATCCCCCGCCGTCCTCCTCTTCCCCCTCTCCCCCCTGCCCCGCCATGTCCAGCGAGGAGAGCTACCTGGCCATCCTGCGCTACCTGACCAACGAGCGGGAGCCTTACGCGCCGGGGACGGAGGGCAACGCCAAGCGGAAGATCCGCAAGGCAGCCGCCTGCTACGTGGTGCGCGGAGGCACCCTCTACTACCAGCGGCGGCAGCGGGACCAGCAGCGCTTCGCCGAGCTCGAGGTGGTGCTGCAGGCCGAGCGCCGCGCCCGCCTCATCCGCGCCGCCCACCTGGCGCCCGACGGCGCCCACCGCACCCGCCTGCAGACCTGGCAGGGGCTCTCGCAGAAGTACTGGTGGCGAGGTGAGCGGGATGGCGGCGGGGGGCGTGGGGTGTGCGGCCGGTCAGCGGGAGAAGCCCCCGCTGGCGGGGAGGCGGTGGTGGGAGGAGAGGGCGGCTGGCGGAGCCGGGCTTACGGTCCCTGCGGCGCTGGGTCGGTGGCCGGGTTTGCGAGGAGGATGGCAGTGTGCCCTCCCGGGAGAAAGCAGGAGGGGGCTGTCGCTTGCCGAGTGACGGGTGCCTTCAAACACGCCATCTCAAAGCGCGTGGGCTGTTAGGCTGCGACCGGTGGGTCGCTCCATAGAGTCAGGCCTGGCTGTGCGAGTCGCACCTCGGTCAGCACAGTGTCCTCCTTATTCAGTCGTGGTGCTTTGAATCTATGGAAAGACAGGGCGTGACTGTGCCCGTCCAAATGTTGCATACAACCAGCTTAAGGTAGTGATTTCTCAACTTGTACACTTTGTCTAGGGCGATAATCCATGCCGTGTGACCTAGTTCAGCTTTTCTCCTCATAATACCTTTTCCAGCTAGCATGAGGATGGAGTTCATGTTTAAATAGAATTGCCAGTGCCGGTCTGTAGTCCTTGTGCTCATTGTTATATTTGTCTCTATCTTTCAATGAGAAGCTGAGAAGACCCAGGTGATTCCCAGCTGGGTCCTGAGTGATGTCCCAACTGTTAGAAATGGTAGTGTACCAACAGCACTAATTCCCAGTCAGGGCCCTCTTAGCTGAGCCAATGACTTGTTATCTTTGCTCCCCTTAGACTACTTGTTCTACTTTTATGTATCCATTGACAAATTACCTTACTTTTCAGTTGCCCGGGGTCCAATTTCTGTTTGTACTACTGTCATTTTGCTTTTTTGGTCCATCAGTTAGCATGTCTGTCACTTCAGCTTTAATTTTCACTGTGTTGATTTGGAGGGGTTTTTTTTGTTTTAGCTGTGGCCCGTCCTTCCAGTCCAGATCTCACTGACTTGAAGATCTTTGATGTGAAGAAGGATTTAGTGTTTCAGAGTTGATAGATCATTCTGAATGATGGTCACCTTGCCTTTATCGGGGTTCTCATCATCAGCCCAATATTGGACCATTCTGGCAGCTACTGTCATCCTATGCTGGAAACTTCCTTATTGGTCCTCAGTGTATCCTCTGTTCATCAGAAGAGGGCATTCTGTATTCTGCATTTTTTTTATCTTATTGGTTACCTTTATTTGCACAACCTATATTCTCTTTACTTCTCTTGCTCTGAGAATACTAAAATTCATGGCCTGCTTTCCATTCAAGTGTTCCATTTCTTATCTGTGTTTGCTTGAAAATACTGGTTTCCTCTGCCATTGTAATCCTGTGCTGCTGCTACTGGACAGCAGCTTTGACCCAGTCATCATCCTGGGATGGGTGCCAGTCTGTTGCGTCTGTCTGCTCTGTAACTGGGAAGTGGTGGGCTGGAGTGTGACCTCGTGGCCAGGAAGGGTGTTAGATAGGGGATTTGAAGACCAGAAATCCTTCTGTCCTGAGAAGTAGCCCTGGTGTCAGAGGAAATCACGGAAATGTAAAATGTTTGAAACGTGCATGAATGTCTTGGATTGGAACATCTTGGGTTACCTGAGGTCTTGGTTTTCCTGATCGTCACAGAGACATGTATGTAGTGATAGTGCATCCCATGCCTTGAAAAGGTGTGAGCAGTACAAGTCCAACTCTCAACCAGCTTTTTGAGCCATGCTAGATTTTGAACTGTAGAGACACAGGTGTTACGTGTGTGTTTGTATTGTTCTAGTGAAGAAAAAGAATTTGGCTTGAAAGCCGTACACTGAAAATGCCTTGGTACCTTGAAGAGGACCCTCAGCTTAGGAACTTGAGTATCTAGAATTATTTATTTATACTGGTTAAAGGACTGGTGGGAAATGAATTTCTTTAAATCCCCAAATCATAAGCAATTGATTAAAATCAGTGTTAGTAATACATATCAGCGACATTGACTATAACAGTTGGTCCAAATTTTGCAAAAGCCCTTGTGTAAGCTTTCCAATTCTTGTCCCCTTCAGAAAGGACAAGCTGAGATCCACTTGTGTGGGCTAGATGCAGGTTTAGATTACAGCTTTCATTGGCTTGTGATTCTTAAGTGTGGACGTATAAATATCATTATTTTTTTCTAGCCTTAAAAATCTTTCTTAGGAGGGTTTACTTGATATAGTGACGTTCCAAATGTTCTGTCTCAAATTAATGGTGGATTACAGTAGTGATGTTTGATATCATACAATGGTGGGAGAGAAGCAGAAGCGGTAAAAAGAAGTCAGAGGAGGAAAGTGTAGGTGACAGACTTCATTTTTCTCAGTGACTGTGTATTGTTTTGCTAGTAACCTACATATTTGATTGTGTTTTAGGTAAATTGAATGAAGTTTAGAAGCCTAATTAAGCTCCATTAATTTTTCTTAGGTATTCTTAAACAGGTTAAAGATTACATTAAAGAATGCAGCAAGTGCCAGGAAAAGCTAGATCGCTCTAGATCTCTGTCAGATCCTTCTGAAATGCTGGAGGAACTAGGACTGGATGCAAAATCTCATGAAGACAGTAATGAAACTGATGATGAATTGAGTAATACGACATCAATCCCAGCTGCATCCCCAAAACCTGCGAAGAAGAAGCCTATAGCAAAGCATGAGCTTGTATTTGTAAGTACCATTGTTTACAGCTGAATGGATTTAAGATGTTTGTTAATGTGTTCTTAGTCACATACGTATTTCCATTGTTCTGATAATCTTGCAATAATAAGACAACATAAATTTTGCCAAAGGTATTAATTATGTGGAAAGGGTTTACTGATATTAATGATAAGAAATTAATATAATATGTCATCTTTGGAAAATAAAATCACCCTGATCCTGTTTATGCATATAAGACCCAAAGGAATATGAATGGCAAAAAGTATAAGTAGTAAAGCATCCCATATAAGATTCTTATGGAATCTATATCTGTTCCTTAATAAATGATGCTACATTTATATGTAAAATTACTGATGGTAACTGGGGGCTTATATGCCTGTAAAGACTTTTGAATCTAGAAACTGTTTCAGACGGTAGCATTGAAAAATACAGTCAAAGAACTATTTGAATGTGTCTTCCCATTCTTCCCGTTGTCTGTTCTAACTGCATTTGGAGGGAGGGTGAGACTTGATGCTTTTAAAGAAAGAAAACAACAGTAAAGTTAATCTGTATATTATACAGGCTTGAACTGATTGTATGATTGCAGAAGATGATCCTTTTATGTGTTTCAGTGTGAATGCTTAAAAAGGCACAGTCTAAATGTAATGAAGTTCTCATAATGTTGTTTATGACAGGTTGACAGTAAGGGCCTTGTGAAGCAGTCATCTTCCAAACATTGTCTGTCAGTCTTAAACCAACTGAATCAGCAGAGGCTTTCCAATCAGTTCTGTGATGTGACTCTGCTGATTGAAGGAGAGGAGTACAAAGCTCACAAATCTGTCTTGGCAGCCAACAGCGAGTACTTCCGAGAGCTCTTCATTGAAAAGGGAGCTGTCTCTAGTCATGAAGCTGTAGTGGATCTGTCAGGTGAATTGTTGTGGGTTTCAAAGCTTAGAAGTCATAATATCCTAAGTAAGGTGTACAGTATTTGATTCAGTCTTTTTTGAGTGTTCAAGATAACCAAATATTTTATCTTGCTTTTTTTCTCTATTTTAATCTAAAAGTATTTTGCGTGGATTTTAATGCTGAAGTGATTGCTGGTTTTGCGTAACCTAATTTTCCATGTTGAATGGACCATGTGGTTTCATCTTAAGATTTCTGAGAAGCTTTGGAAAGACTTTTGCATTACTTAGGTGTGTTTGCTCCTTGTATTAGTCACAAATGTTAAAAAATGGAACATAATCAAATGCTTGCATACACCAAGAGGGGATGTTGACTAGCTTCTCAGACAGCTGTTTAGCTGAACAAATACTAAATTGTTTCTTCTGTCTGTGATACACTATTACACGTGTTTCTGCTTATTTCTCAAACCTTCTGGTACCTTAAAGATAGGAGACAATCCTACAAGAAACATTCTAAAATGACTTTGTAGTGATGAAGAATATTATACAGAACGTACCCCTTCTGCATGACTTTCTCATTTGTTTCTTAACTGTGTCTGTCTCTGCATGAACAAGACACACATGAACAGCAGCTTTCTAGTATGAAGGTCCCCCAAATTAAATATTTGATTTGTGATGTACAGAACTGTGAAACATTACACTAAATGCTTATTCTAAAGCATTTCTATCTATAGAGCCATATATTTATTTTTCTTATTAGCCGCTTATTTTTCTGCCACATCAGTTCTTACTTAAGTCCTGACTACTTTCTGAATGTGGCAGGTCCAGAAAGACTGGTTAAATTAGGGTTAATGTGCTTCAAAAGTATTGTGGCTCTTCTAGCATCTTGAAGTGTTCTTCTAGGGAATTTTATTATCAAACTATTTCAGTACTGGAGAAGTTGTCTGAGTTTACTTTCACATAGAAAATACACAAAGGAGATGCTTTTGCAGAAACAACAATCAATTGAGTCCCAGTGTAGGGGCTTCAGTGTTACTTGGAAGTGTGTTTTGCTCTAAATTTCATACTTAACTATAGCAAAGGTGAACTGTTGTATCCTTCATGAGATATTTTGGTGTAATTCGGGGTCATTAGTATGCGCTCTAATCTCTTGTTTTATTCCTGGTAGGATTCTGCAAGTCCAGTTTCCTACCTCTATTGGAATTTGCTTATACTTCAGAACTGACTTTTGACTTCTGTAGTATGGCAGAAGTAGCCATGCTTGCCCGGCATCTCTTCATGTCGGAGGTCCTCGAAATCTGTGAAAATGTGCACAAACAGATGGAAGAGAAACAAATTACTGTGTACCAGAAGGGAGATATTCAAACAGTAGAGTCAACGCAAAATTTAACAGGCCAAACTGAAGTTGAGATGCAGCCGGTGGACAGTGCCGAGCAACCTGAGCTTGCAGCCAGTGAAGTGCCAACAGCTGAGAATGGAGCTCCTTCCTCTGCTGGGACAGAGGAGGCAGCAGCACCCCAGCCTGACCTCCTGCCCCCAGAGCCTGCAGAGGCCACTCCGGATAATCTTTCAAAGCCTGTGGAGCAGTGTGAAACAACTGGAAATTATGTCAAGGTGCAGCTGCTGGGGAACCTTTCAAATAACACTGCGTCTGGTATAAAGGCCGAGCCATCAGCTGTGGAAGCCATGGACACACAAAGTCAAATGGAAATTGAGACAGATCAAAATGAAAGGGGCAAAGCAAATGCGGACACAGCTTCTGAAGACTCCTCGGAAACACTCAAGCAAAAATGTGATGGGCAAAGTACAGAACAGAGCATTTCAGTTTCACAACCAGAAAGCTTAGCTCCCAGCCAAGATGATACGTACAAAAGCAAGCTTCGCCAGCGTTCTGTCAGTGAAGGGGGATATATCAGACTCCATAAAGGAATTGAAAAAAAACTTCAAAACAGAAAGACAAATCCTAAATCTGCAATACAGCAGGTATTCTCTCTGTCTTTAGGCTTGTTGTCTGTAATCGTCCAGTGTTCAGACCAATCTGAAAAGACTGTTTCCCGATTCCAAGCGTTATCTGGCAAATGTTTTTCTTTCTTGAGTGATTGACATTACTGCAAACCAGAGCAACATCTAAGATGTGACATTTGTGGAAAACAAACCAAAAAACAACACAAAAACCCCAATCATGGGTGTCAAAATTCCTTCAGTATTGAAGATCTTTAGAATGCTCAGTGACCTTAGCCCAGCCTGTGTATCTTCTCACAGCTCTTATGGTTGGACAGAAGGTGTATCTTCTCCCTATAAATCTTAATAATCGAGGAATTAATTCTTAACTAGCATGTGTATAAGTCAGTCATAGACAACTGTATTTCTCTGTTAGAGAAGTGAGTCCCTATGTTTAAGACTTGAAAACAGAACATTTGGGATGAAAAAATTGACATACTATGTAGTTTTTAAGATACAGTTGTAAGTTACAATGGTGCAGTCATTCTACCTTCAGATTGGGGTCAGGTAAAAAAAAAAAAAAAAGTTCAAAGAGCACCATTATTAAAAATTCTAGCACTTGGACATATTCACTGTTGAGTAATTGAACTAGTTAGTTCAATATTTTTTCTTTTTATTTAATGAAGAACTCTTCTTACTCTTTCCCTTTCAGGAGTCTTTCCTTTTTTAGTGCCTGCGGATAGCTGACATAGGCCTCAGTGAGCATTAATACATTTGGTTTTGTGACAGAATACTCTTTTCCTTACTCATTCCACATTGGCTAGATCTTACAAAGAACTGTTCATTTCAAGAGGTATTCTGTGAGATGTTTACATACTAGAGCCACCAGTCCCTCATGCAGAGGGATAATTTGTTATTGTTACAACACCTCTGTAGATAGAAATTGTAGCATTAGTCTCCATTTGCAGATGGACAGCATAAAGCCCAGATGTTAAAACTAGCACAACCAAAATATTTGAGCAACCTATTTATGATGATGGGAGAATGACAAGGGGAATATCTGCATTCAGGAACAGCTCCTGATAGCTTACTTTGCTGTTTTTAAATCTGTCTCCTTGACAGATGAGGTCTACAGACAGTGACCACCAAATGAAAACATAAATTTGCTTGGATAATTTCTCAGAATTGGATTCAGGAATAGATTACTGATTCCCTAACTAATTCCTTATGCCTTCAGCATTTTTGTCTTGTGCACCCTCAAGACCCCCCTCACTGCCTCCCTGGCACTGGGTGTTGTATAAACAGAGAGAAGGAGACACTCCTTTCCAAGTTCCCAGTTTTGATGCGAGAAGAATAACAGGAAAGCGAGCTTGCAAGAAAAATGCAGCTGACTTTTTTGAGTTACAGTATTTGCAGTTTGCATGGAGATGTTGTCGATGAAGCGTGCTTCGTATGAATTAATTATTTTTACAATCTCTCACTAACTGTCTACTGGACAAAATTATTTCTCTGACTTCACAATTTAGCCAAATTGTATAAATTTTCAGAGCAGCAACAAATTTTTTTTTTAAAATGAAAATGTTGTCCCTGTGTTGAGTTTCAGTTTGGTTTTGAAAGACATGGAAGAGCTAGCATGTTTTAAAAACCTGTTAGGTACCTCATTCATTGAGAGAATGGGAAGAAGAAATGAGGGGGCATTGAACTTTTTGCCCTTGCTTTATTCTCAGAAACCTGAAGGGGAGATACCCAATACAGAAAATTTTAGCCTGCTCACTTAGAACTTGGCTTTTAAAGAATTTGACAGCAAGTTGCTACGAAGGAAAATGAGATTATCAGCTCGAGGTAGCGCTGCCAATACTACCTAACAAAAAATCACTAGTGCCTAACAAAAAGAAACCAAAAACCACTAGTAAAGCTGGAATGCTTTTAACTGGAAAGAACTTGGGTTTAATACTGTGAACTTTTTTACAGGTTATTAAAAAGTCATTTTTTTGCCAACTGGTAAAAATTAATCAGGCCACTTTTTTTGGTCAGCGTGATTTTTGTAGTAAATCAAATGTAAGTCCTGAAAAGGGAAGTTGGAGTTTAGAAAAGGGTTCAAAACACTTGGTAGAAATTATGACTAGCTGTACTTTGTGTAGCTATCCCTTAGCGCTCAGACTCAGGCAGCTACTCAGGGTTGAATAGTTAGTTACCTCTGAACTGGTAATCATTATTTGCCTATAATTCTAATTGGTTTATGGTTTTAAATTAGACCAGTTTTTCACCCAGCGTGAGCAAAATTAGGTGGGATTATAGGAACAGAGGGAAACATCAGCTTTTAGGACTAACTTGCACAGGAAATGTAATATACAACATAGTAAAGTTCATTCATGGGTTATGTTTCTTTCCACTTAGGTTGCCATGAAGCTGGTACAAAGAGGAAAAAAAATGAAACAGCCCAAAAGAGAGACCACAGAAAATAATGAAGTAGAAGCTCAACACAAATGCACTGAGTGTGGAATGGTGTTCCAGCGGCGTTACGCGCTTATAATGCACACACTGAAACATGAAAGATCGAAAGATTATAAATGCCCAGTAAGTTTGGTTTTGGTTTTCATTTTGTTTTCTGTAAACATCCTTCTGTGAAAATTCATTCAGTAATGACATTAGCAAGTATTCTTCGTGCCTCTTTCCATGCTTATATTTATTGTCCTTTATGGATTTCAGAGATGGCTGCAGCCCTGATCTTGGATGGAGTGGGGTAAAATGTGGTGCTGTCACATGGCCTGACATCACCATGTGGCATGGGAGTACGCTCGCTGCTCAAGACATTGCTGGCGTGGGCTTTTCTTTTAACTTTACCAGTAAATTTTCCACTGTGTTTAGATTATCCTGGAAGTTAGTCTCGTTGGGAAGTGGTCAGTGGTTCTGGGAGTAGCCATAAAATTCAAAATTTACAACTATTAATTAACCTGAGATAAAATGCCTCTTGGAGTCAGGTTATAGACCTAGCTAACCGTGTTACTATAGGTGAAAACTTTGATTACCTTTTGTTTGTTTGGTTGCTTTTTTTCATAAAATTGGAGTAATAAATGGCAAAATAAAGTTCTAATATTTTTCTTTCCTAGTTGTGTAAAAAAGAATTCCAGTATGGTGCCTCCCTGCGAGCCCATCTTGTCCGGCACACTCGGAAGACTGAAATGAACACTGCAGCTGCTAGCGTAGAAGAGACAGGCATGTCTGCAGTGAAAGGGAGAACTAAACGGGAGTTTATATGTGATATATGTGGAAGAACTCTACCTAAGCTCTATTCTCTTAGAATACATATGCTTAAACATACAGGTGTAAAACCACATGCGTGCAAGGTAAAGAGAACATCTTTTTACTCTGTAGTAAAATTAGTAATATTTTCCCGATACATTAGTGCTGACACTTTGTCCTGAAATTTAGATCACTTCAGAGTGACTTTCCTGATGAAAGTTCTTGCAGTCCAAGACCGAGAAAAGTAGAATGAAGTTGAATCATGAAAGTTCTTATTCCTGTGTCTAGAAGAATGTCTTCCCTTGAGTGTTCTTTTTTAACAGACCAGTTAGGCCACTGGTCTGTTTCACATGGTGTGAAATCTGAAATCTCAGGCTTGGCCATTCTGGTTCCCCAGAAATACAGGAGGTTTTGTTGTGTTTGAAGTTAACACCTATTACATGATGCGTTTATTTGTCCTATTCCACTGGATGTGGATTTTTTTTAGGTTTGTGGAAAGACCTTTACATATAAGCATGGATTAAAAATGCACTTAGCTCTCCATGAAGTACAGAAACAGTTCAAGTGTGACTTGTGTGAAAAGTCTTTTGTCACAAAAAGAAGTCTTCAGGAACACATGAGCATTCATACAGGTAAGTGATGAGAAAGAGGATCCTTTTACTTTGGTTGGCTGTTACATGCTTCTGAACTTTAACATGGGTCTTCAATGTCAAAGGAACTGTTTAAAAAAATAAATAGTAGGGTTTTTTCCTTCTACTGGTCAGGCACCTTAGATAGAGGTAAGTAGTTATTTTACATTTATTTTCTGGGCTTATTTTACCATAGCTTAATGTTACTATACAAATGCTCTGTACAAGAACAAGGAATCATGGTTGGTGTGTTCCTATGTTTTTACATATGTATTTAATGCCTGTATTGTGTCGGTTCAACAGATAGGCAACAGGTTGTGGAGCACTTGCACTTCTGACCTATTCTTTCAGAGGAAAACATGCTAGGTTAAATCTCTAAGAATCTCCATATGTATTTTACAAGACTTGCTGTACTAATACTGAATTTTTATAAAACTTGGTATCTTGAAAGATCTTAACATATGGAAGATGACAATATAGTAATTTAATATAAACGGGGTTTTAAAACTGTAATGTGTAGAAATTCTGTGTGTTTCTTGTTTTCCCAAGTTGAGTGGAATCAAAAGTAGAAACTGTTTCTGTTAAGACAATTTGTTCCAGAAATTAAGGAATTTATATTAGTACTTGGGACTCCTAAACTGATGAATTGAAGTGGAAAACTTTTAAGGTGTTGTTTGACAAATTCAAGATGTAAGTCATCTGTAAGCAATGCTGCATTGTTGGAGAAATTGCATTTTATGTGAACACAATCAGTTGTGTTGTTTCACACAAGAAGGCCATTTTTTTAGACTGTTAACATTTCATAACTAATTAGTAGCTGCAATGTTGTACCTGTGTTTAAAAACATACAATAAAGTAATTTGCAGTTGCTACTCCACCCTTTGTTTATTATTACATTGGCATATACAAAACACACTTAAAATTCCATCCGTGTGTAATTAAACCAACTTCTTTTCATAGCAGTGCTCTGATGACTTACAGAATTATATGAGTAGAAAAAAACCTCTTGCAGAGTGCTCCAAAGATACTGAGGTCTGGCTTCGTAACATATTTTCTTTTTTGTTTTGTTTTTGTCAGGAGAATCCAAGTATCTTTGTTCCATCTGTGGAAAATCTTTCCACAGGGCATCAGGACTCAGTAAACACATAAAGAAGCACCAGCCAAAGCCTGAAGTTCGTGGATATCAATGTACTCAGTAAGTTGGTCGGTGTTGGTTTGTTTTTCGTTTGGTTTTCTTTGTTTTGATCTCTGGAATCTTGTGTATTAAGAGGGGTTGTACAATTTACATGACTACCTGAATGCAACTCATGGGTTTAATAAAAGCTTTAATCTGAAATGGTGTTTAAAGTATCTCTTGTAGTGCTGCTGCATGCTAGCAGAAATAATGTTTTCTAACTGTTGAAAACCCACTTTAATTCTGTCAGCAGTGGGGTGTTTTTAGTGCTTTGTAATGCTAAAAATATCCTTGTTAGAAAATCAAAGAGTAGAATTAATAGGGTCCACAATAGGGACAGAACTGTTTAATGGAACATACCAAGAAAGGCAATTTTGGTGTCAATTGAAAAATAGGTTTAAAAAAAAAAAATATATATTTTATATTTGAGGCAGTACAGTCATAGATGCAAATTATTACTTTGACAGAGAAGATATTTTGATCCCCTAACTTCTTCAAAACAGACACAGTCTTTATTTCTTCTACAGTGAAGAACTCTACTGAGACTATAATTCATTTGGTCACAAATAGTTTAGGGAGCCTCACTAAGCAATAATGAGACTTCAGGTTTTCTAGTTTGGTGGCCTGGTATGGAAACCTTCCTGCCAGGCTTGAGTTTGAGCTTCTTGGCCTAGTTGAACAAAGCTGAACGTGAGTTGTTTTCCTTAAAATGTTCATGGAAGTTTTCCAGTGAAGTTGTATTTGATTACATTGCAGTAGTGCATGGTGGTTGCTTGAATTTTTTTACTTCTAGAATGGCTTTTGCAAATATGCAGCCCTTGAGGGAAGGGCACCAAGTGCCAACCATAGTTGCCCTTAGGGGTGTCTTTGTGATACTCTTTGATGTGGATCTGCAAACCCAACATCCCCGAGAGTCCCATTTGAATGGGAATTGTCAGTTTTCCCAGCCTAGGAGAAGGTTGTTGTGTGACTCGGGGACTGTCACTTCTTTTTTTTCT